>CM040184.1:86264322-86349322 GCA_022606455.1 Callitettix versicolor
TTAGGCAGCCCCGTAAAAGTAGTCACAAGGTGACAGGTCCGGTGACCGAGGTGGTGGCCACTCCATAACCCCACGCAATGAAATCAGGCGTCCGGGGAAATAATGTCTTAAAAAAGTCACTGTTTCTCTAGATGAAAAACACGCGCGCGCACATATCGACATACGCACATACAACACGCGCGCGCGCGCACGCACGCACGCACGCACACACACACAAACAACACATGCACGCACACGCGCACACGCACACACATACAAACACACACACGTATACAAACACACAACCACACACACACACACACACACACACACACACACACACATTCACCACACACACGCACACAAAACATACACACACGCGCCCGCACACACACACACACATACATACATACATACATACACACTGCGAGCGCACACAAACACACACACACACACTCGCAAACGCACATTGATATGCGCACACATACACACACGCACACGCACGCTCGCGCGCGCGCGCGCGCGCACACACACACACACACACACACACACACACACACACACACACACATACATACATACATAGACACACGTACGAGCGCACACAAACACACATTCACCACATACACGCATACACGTACGAACACACACACGCACGCACATCGGACACGTGCGCGCGCGCGCGCACACACACACACACACACACACACACACACACACACACACACACACACACACACACACACACACTTGTTATGTGGCAAGTTGCACCATCTTGTTGAAACCAAACTGTGTTGAGTTTGATGCGTCGTGTTGTTAATTCGGGCAGGAAATAATCACGCAACATGGTAACATAACGATCTGTGTTAACAGACACTGACCGTCCTGTTCTCACGAAAAAAATAAAGCCCAATAATGCAGGTTCGAGATACGGCACGCCAAACAGTGACTTTCTCACTGTGCAGGGGCTTCTCGTGCAGTTTTTGCGGGTTGTCGGTTGCCCAGTATTGAAAGTTTTGTTTGTTTACCATCCCTGGATAAATGAAAGTGGGCCGCGTCACTCGTGATCAAAACTATATCGTCCGTTGCAACTCCAGCATCGCTTCTGCGAACCTGTGTCGTCTTAACAAGTCTTTTTGCAGCGGTTTATTAACAATCATAATCTTGTACGTATGGAACCGAAGGTCCAAGTGTAAGTTCTGTCTGACATCTGAAGACCACGTGCGTGACGTACCGCCAGACGACGAGGGCTGGCTTCCACCGCTTGTCGCACTCTTTCAATGTTTTCCGGGGTCCGTACATTTTCATTGCATTTCATTGCATGCAGGGTGTACAGACTAGCTGCACCTATTGAGAGAATTTAGACGTCCCTCGCGGCACCTGAGTCTAACACACACTTACACTTACAACACTACAAGCCGCCTCGGTGGCGTAGTTGATAGCGTACTGGGCTTTCACCCCGAGGATCCGGGTTCGATTCCCGGCCAGGGCTTGGCATTTTCATACGCTATAAATCATCCTATCGTCTGTGTGCACAATAGTCGGACGTTAAACACCAAAAAAAAAACAATACAACACTACACTTACGACTTTAACACTTTACTCTCACATTACATTTAGGGAGGTGATAATAGCCTCAATGTGCTTTTCGCCTTAAAATAACAACAAACAAAAAATCCAGGATGTCTACTAATCCCTGTTATCCCGATGTCCCGTAAAAGACACAGATTTTTTACGGGAAGTGGCCCCAGATGTCACGGATAATACCGGAATTTAGAATTGAAATCCCCCTTTTTCCTAGAAAATAATAATTTCCTTCTCTTCTTACTGATTTTGTAAATTGCGATTTTTTTTTTTTTTTTTTTTTTTTTGATGTACGCTATCAACTAGGCCACCGAGGTGGCTGAGTTATAGCAGAACAATCAGTGCTGACATACATGTGATTCGGAGGGAAATTTAAATTTCTCTTTACTTTTTGACTTGCTCTCGTACAATTGCGATACGAAATGCCGATAAATAAACCTTGATACGGAAAAAAATAGAACGTACTTCTATTAGCCAGAAATTCAAGTAGGCTTCCATAAAACTTAATGTTCAGGTTAATATACCATTTAGTGTATTTAATCGTGGAACTAATATTATGTACAATACCGCTAATGTCGAATAAATTCAAGGTCACATGTTTTTGTTATATATATACGTCCCCAAAAAGTCCCTGATTTTTGCTTAAGGGAGCTGGTAGACGCCCTGATTTTCATTACACCCAACAGTTCCCGATTTTAAAGGTGCAGGTCCATTGTTACTGAAATGGGCAACTGTTGACAAGTATATATTAACCATTTAGGAAACATGACCACCATACGCACGCGTATAATTCATTTCAAAAACATCATACCGCTCTGCCGGATCCTGTATGATAATTTTATGAACAAAAAAAACAGTGGAATGTTAAATTTGAATTGTTACAGCCGAAATAACAGTCGTTGTTTGTGAAAACGATGCCAAATGTAACCTGCTACTGGACAGAGCCCCACGCTGTCTCAGAAAACTTATTTGTTTTCATGAAACAAGACCGGCCACTAACCAGCGTGCGAAGAACAGAGGTGTAGACATACTACGTTTCGACGACATAGAGAGGACCGGCGCGTTGAAAAGTGTTCCAGAAATTGTAAGTAGTCAAAGCATCGACAGTTGACGGAAACAAATATCTAAAACTTACCCGGTTTTAATAATGAAATTTTTGTTTGCAGCCACCTCGCCCAAGCGATCTCTGTACTATTTGCTACACGTCGGGTACCACAGGAAATCCGAAAGGCGTTATGTTAACCCACGAAAATGTAGTTGCGAGTGTGTGCGCGGTTATTTTACAACTTGGGGACCACAAACCAACGACCAATGATATTATGATTTCATTTCTGCCCTTAGCGCACATGCTGGAGAGATGTTGTGAGGTATGTCGCTTTTAAAGAGACAGTTTCGTTAAGTTTTACATATATGGATCAGAATTTCGTTAAGCAAGCAATGATAAGGATTTTTAGTGCTATCACAATATTTTTACTATGATAATCACAATACTATGATAATCACAATATTATCACAATACTGTGATAATCTTGTGATTATCACAATACTATGATAATTACAATACTATGACAATCACAATACTATGATAATTACAATACTATCACAATAATATGATAATCACAATACTATGATAATCACAATACTATGATAATCACAATACTATGGTAATCATAATACTATGACAATCACAATACTATGATAATCACAATACTATGATAATCACAATACTATGATTATCACAATACTATGATAATCATAATACTATGATAATCATAATACTATGATAATCACAATACTATGATAATCATAATACTATGATAATCACAATACTATGATAATCACAATATTATGATAATCACAATACTGTAACAATCACAATACTATGATAATCACAATACTATGACAATCACAATACTATGACAATCACAATACTATGATAATCACAATACTATGGTAATCATAATACTATGACAATCACAATACTATGATAATCACAATACTATGATAATCACAATACTATGATAATTACAATACTATCACAATACTATGATAATATTTTTAGTAACATTTATCAATACTATAAAACTATTCTGTTTTATCATTTTGTACTTTTTTTAGTGTATTGTTAATTCAATTCTAGTTACCGATTCTACTAAAATAATTGTGGGGGACTTTATATGATTTTGAAATAATTCATGAAGGTTCGTTACATTTTTTTAAACATAAAATCTTCAATGTGTGATTCGTACGTTTAATTTTGTAAACAAATTAAAGTACAACGTTTAAGAAAAAACTTTTTGCAGCTGTTAAGTTACAGGATAATATGTATAATATGATATTGCTGTATTATTTGCTAGCTGTAAACCTTGGCTTTAATTGCTAGTGTAGATTTCATGATTAAAGTAATCAACTGACCTTTTACGTTTGAATTGTAATGTCCAAAAATCTGTAAAATCAATACCCTTGTGCAATTTTTATGAAGAAAATAAATGTTTCTCATTTTATTCAAAACAGTAGTACAGTTATTTTTACAAACAACTTTGCATTGGTCACTCCTTGCTTACGCATGGATTTCTGATGGAAGGCGGAGACTCACCTCAATGCGAGTTCTGTAGGGAAACCGCCACAGTAAGACATATACGAGGTGTGTTCAGAAAGTAACGAGAATTTTTAAATTTCGCGGACTTGGAGAGTCCGATTGTCAAACATTTTTTTTATTATGTTGGTATACATGCCCTTGAAGTATGATAACAGCTGTTTTCATTGTTGACTTTGTCTTTAACAGCCACTAAGGTTAGACGTGTTTTTATGAGCTCGGTGATTTTCGTTTGTTAAAAGAAATGGATCAAAGAATTTGTATCAAATTTAGCGTAAAAAGTGGAATAAAGTGTAACAAAGTGTCTGCTAAGAGTAAAGCAAGAGTTTACGAGTGGTATAAGCGTTTCCAAGAAGGCCGTGAAGACGTTGAAGGTGACGAACGCCCTGGACTCCCCAGCACATCAACAACCGATGAACACGTGGAAAAAGTGAAAGAAATTGGTTATGAACAATCGCCGAATCACAATTAGAGAGGTCGCTGATGATGTTGGCATATCGATTGGATCATGTCATGACATTGTTTCCAGTGTTTTGTGTATGAAACGCGTGGCAGCAAAATTCGTTCCAAAATTGTTGAATTTGGAACAAAAACAGCGGCGAATGGAAGTTGCTCAGAAGTCACTAAATGAAGTCAAAGACGATGCAGAATTACTGAAACGTATTATAACAGGTGACGAAACATGGGTTTACGGATATGACGTTGAAACTAAGACTCAATCATCCCAGTGGAGGCATTCTGGCTCGCCAAGACCGAAAAAGGCTCGACAAGTGCGGTCGAACGTGAAGGTTATGCTCACTGTGTTCTTCGATATTAATGGAATAGTGCATCATGAATTCCTGCCACCAGGTGAAACGGTCAATAAGGAGTACTACCTACAAGTTCAACGCCGTTTGCGTGAAGCAATCCGAAAAAAACGCCCGGATCTATGGAAAAACAATTCATGGCTTTTGCACCACGATAATGCACCAGCTCACACTTCATCGCTTGTTAGTGAATTTTTGGCCAAAAACAGTACTGTAACGATGTCCCAGCCTCCATATTCGCCGGACATGGCTCCGTGTGACTTTTTCCTATTTCCAAAAATAAAGAGAACCTTAAAGGGCCGTCGTTTTACAGCCGTAGATGACATTAAAAAGAACTAAAGGCTATCTCAAAGATCGAATTTGAGAAGTGTTTCGAGGATTGGAAGAAGCGCTTGCACAAGTGCATAATCTCCAATGGGGACTATTTTGAAGGCGACAACATCAATGTAGAAGAATAAATAAATATTTTGTTCAGAAAATTAAAATTCTCGTTACTTTCTGAACACACCTCGTATATTGCTCGATTGTGATGGATTCAAAAATACGAGGTGTTAATGTAAACTAGGTAATTGTTTTCAGAGGATGTTGGGAGACTTCCTTCATCGTCTTGATTTATTTAATTAAATTTAACAATATAATATTATTGTAGGGCCTTTTTGCAGACCTAAAATTAATTGGTTATATCGGTTGTTTTCTTTATTGATTATTTTTAGTGTATGTTTTATACTTCTTTAATTTATTATTGTTATTATTGTAGGGCCCATTTACATTAAATTGTGAATGTTACCTTAAGATTTATTTTTATTAACCGCCTCGGTGGCCTAGTGGATAGCGTACTAGGCTTTCACCCCGAGGACCCGGGTTCGATTCCCGGCCAGGGCTTGGCATTTTCATACGCTATAAATCTTCCCATCGTCTACATTAGCCCAAGTGTGCACAATAATCGGACGTTAAACGTAAAAAAAAAAAAATATAAGATTTATTATTGTTAACTAGTTCTAACTAAATATTTATTGTTATTATATTTTGTATTCATTTATTTATTTTAACTTTTATTATGTATTTTTAATTATAATTTTTAAAATAATTTCAAATTCGTGTAACAGCAATAACCTTTACAGTTATTTGACAAAAAAATACAGGATAAAAATAATTTGTTATCTACTTGTTTCAGAACGGAATGTACTTGGTAGGCGGAGCAGTGGGTTTTTACTCTGGCGATATACGCAACTTAACGGACGACATGAAAGCATTAAGACCCACCGTTACTCCTGCAGTCCCTAGATTGCTTAATCGTATCTACGACAAAGTCATGGCAGAAATCAATCCATCCTTTATCAAGAGAGTATTATTCAATATGGCTATGAGTGCTAAGGAAAATGAAATTAAGAGGTATATTGGTGTTTTGTGGAAATATGAGTGCTTTTATTGTAATGACGCGTTATCAATCCTACTATTGGGTCTTAATCTGTTTTTACTGATTTCAGAGTACTTCCATTTTAAAAAAACTATCAATGTTTGATTATATAGGAGCTGTCATATGTGATATCATTTTCTTTCTAATCCTCTACAGAAGATTAGTATTATATACCTATTCTTCCCGTCAGTGGTGTATCCACTCATCTCATAAAGGCTACCGCGGTTTCGAAACTCTATAGTTTCATCTTCAGGCCGTTATACAAAATGTTAAATCCCTCTGTCAAGGTCATCACAAAGTCAAACAAAACATTAAAACATAAATCACAAACACAAAGCACAATTACACATTTAAAATATTCATTATGAAATTCGACTTGGCTACACGCTACACACGCAACTCGTACGTCGTTACATTCCGGACTGCGGAGTCTCCATCATTAGTAGCGCGCCCGTCTTTTTTATCAGTTACTCTGTTGGTTGGTTTTTGTTGCTCAAATCACTTATCCTTAGAGCCATGCCATATATGAAATTTGATTTAAATAAAAGTTTTTCATTGAGGATGTTCTGGGGGTCTGATTTTTTACTCTTGTAAATCTCAAACTCTTCAATTTCATCCATATAACTACTTTTATATACTCTACATATACTTTATACTCTACATAAGGCTCCGCCTCATTACTCATTGGTGTACATCTATGGTTAGACTGTCTTTTTCTTTATATGTCCAGTTTTCACTGTCCTGTTGTGAAATAATATGTCTATCTGATTGTTTATATCACTGTTTATGTTTCCCTATTCGTTTTTAACTATATACAGAAATTCTTTTTATATTCTTCTTCTTTTCTGCTAGTATTATTGTCACTATGTTGAGTATAATGATCTGCCTTCCGTAGCTTCATCAATTCTACTTTTGTTGACGCGTTTCCGGAAAACCTCCATCTTCAAAAACTATATCTATCTCAAGGAGTTTTTGAAGATGGAGGTTCTCCGAAACGCGTCAACAAAAGTAGAACTGACGAAGGTAGGGAAGGCAGATCATTATACTCAACATAGTTATATACAGAACAATTCTAAATGATGACTCAATTTTGTCACTATATTTCATGAACTATGTGTGTAGTTGAAAGTGGAATTTAAGAAAATCTTTTCAATTCGCCTGACAATTACTTCTGATACACTTGGTCAGACTATGGTTTGCCTTTATAAAGACACCCAGTTTGTTCAAAATGGTTCAACCAACAGCGTAGTATGCGTTTCTTGATTGTTGGATCAGCGTTTCTTGATCAGCATTGTATCAGAGACGAAAACACACTGCTATCACCAACTATGTTTGCCAAAATCAAGAACACAGACATTTTTGTTGCATTGTTGCTATCTTACAACTGACACAGAATGGTGACACAAGCATTCATGCACTCTAGCGGTCGATTACACAACTACGTTCTTTTTAGTATTGTTATACAAAACTTTTAGATCACTTACATCTACTACTTAGATCCTACCAGTCCTAGTATTGGGTCTTAATCTTTTTGTACATATTTCAGAGTACTTCCATTTTAAAAAAAACTATCAATGTTTGATTATATAGGAGCTGTCATATGTGATATTTTCTTTCTAATCCTCTACATAAGGCTCCACCCCATTATTTCTTATTGATCTACATCTATGGTTAGGCTGTCTTTTTCTTTATATGTCCAGCTTTTTACTGTCCTGTTTTGAAATAATATGTCTATTATGTGACATAACACATAACCATAATATCCATTTAACCAGAATCCATTTCTTTCTTAACTCCTCCTTCCTGTTCATGTGCACCCTCAGACCACAGTGCCCTGTTATGAGCCCCATAATCCTCCTGAGTTGTGCTCTGCCCAGGACATCTGCTGCCCCTTTGATTCCTCCAGAAGGAACTTTGCTTAACAGACGTTTACTATGGGAATGCCCATGAAGGTTGTCCCATTTTACTGGTGTTATTTTACAAGAATATTATATCACTGTTTATAATATACGAAACCATGTCTGAACATGGTTCATGAAATACAGTTATGAAATTGAGTCCATAATTTAGAATCACCCTGTATTTCAAAATTTTGTAATAAATTCAGTCTTTATAAACTATTTTAACACATACGAGTTAAGTTAAATAATGTATATGTTTTGTTTTAGGGGCATTGTTCGGTGCAATAGTTTTTGGGACAAATTGGTGTTCAGAAAAGTGCAAGAAGGCATGGGAGGAAGGTTACGGTTAATGGTTGTTGGTTCGGCTCCACTAGCGGGAAATGTCCTTACTTTCATTAGGTGTGCTCTAGGTTGTTTGGTAAGTTTATTATGAAACGTAAGTTATTTTAACTTATTTTATTTAGGATACGTATAATGAAAAATACAAACTATATAGTACTAGAGAGCTGAATTTTGGCGTAGCTGTATTAAACATTAACCTGATGTAAAAAATCTTATTTTATAATCGTTGGAGATTAATTCTCATTTAATCACTTTATCCATATGTACTCTATAAAAACATAAGGACTAATTAAACAACAGAAATCTGATTTTGCATAACAAGACGAGTTTTATACGTTTAGGTGTTTAAAATAAAAACATATTCTCTCTCTATTTGTTTCACCCAACTTTGGGGTACACTAAATCAATCACTTTTTAATGTTCTGTGCCTTCCTCATAGCCCAGTGTTGCTTCATTTGTTGTGATCTTGCTTTTCTTTCTTTGTCAGAGATTTGGAACGTTCGCTTGGATTTGACTTTGCCTTGGAACCGTTGCTTCTTGTCCTTGGTTATTGTTTTGGCTGTTCTGTCCATGAGCATAGTGTCAGTGATCTGCAGTTCTGTTATGTCTTTCTCCGTTTCTCTAAACCAAAGTGGTTTGGCTCTTCTACTGCGAAAGTAGTCAAATATTTTTTTGATTAGTCTATTTTTGTCCATTCGGAGGATGTGCCCATAAAAATCAATTCTCCTTTTTCTTATTGTGTCTGATAGTGTTTCAGTTTTTTGGTAAAGAGTTTCATTACTGATGTGGAGTAATTGGTTGTTACGGAATTTGGGGCCTAAGATTTTTAAAAACATATATTATTCTTCATATATAACAAAAATCTGATTGACAGATTTTCTGATATCTTTAGATTTTTTTGTATAGTTTCTTTACTGGATTTTTTAGGGAAATAAATAAATGTGAGAAAGTTTGTGTCGTTTTTTTTAGCCCTCAAGGGAGCACATTTAGTCAATTTTGGCTCTTTTTGGGCTTTCAACTTTGGTTCTTTTAGGTTTTTGAGATTCTCCCAATACTTCTCTTATTTGTTTATTGTATGAAATTATTTAAATTGTTTTTTTTTTTTTTAGGCCATCTGGTTTCCCCAAAAACAAACAAACAGACTCACATTAAAGTGACATCTAATTTAAGAATGTAGGTCATCATTCTTCTGATGTATAAAAAACGTTGATGTCCTCTGATAAACGACTGCCAACAACAGCAAAAATACATCTGTGTTTTTTTTCCTAGAAGTGTCTTATAAATTCTAATCTACTATATAATTATAAAAGTATGGGGTCTAATATGCAATATAATAACTGTTACACTATAGTGATGTGGTGAAGGTATTGTTCACCTAAACCTGATTCGTACCACATCTGTTCCTTCGATAATATTTTTTCAATTACTACTGATGTTACTGTGTACTGTCATTGTTTCCTATTTATATAAACAATACAAAAAAAATCATTATTTAATATATTTTAATTGTTGCTAATAAAATATGTTTGTATGCTCGAGCATAAAGACTATGAATACCATAACTAAAGATATTTTTGTAATTAATCCTTTGAGGAGTAAATACGTCACATGATGTCCTTAGGCTGAGATCAAAGTGAGTAGCATATTAATATCAAAACTGTCACAAGGAGTAAAAAAAAATTTTTTTAATCAACTAAAACATATATATTTTATTGTAAAAATATATAAAAAATTAAAAGTAATATTTAGTTTTGTTTTTGTTTCTTTTAAGATAATTTATGTATGTTTTTGTTTTGTATTAACTGACCCCATGCACAGGTAATTTATTACCTTCTACAGAAAATTTTTACCAGTAAATAAAATAAATATATTTTAGTATATTTTCTTTGTGTGAAAATCCACAACACTACACTGTGAACATTCAAAGGAAAGGTCTTTTATTTTTTGTTCCTTTGTTTTAGCGTTATAACAAACATAAGATTAAGATTAAGATTATTTACTAGACGAAGGGATAGTTCAACCCCAAGCACTGCGATCGACTGACCTATTGTGCAACTTACCTCTTAAAATACGTAGTTCAGCAGATTGGTGCCCCTAATAAGTTCCAACAACCCACTGACTAGCACATTCTGCTGAATATCCCTAGGATCTTAGAAACCAAAAACCCCTAGCCTCCTACTAGCTAATTCACTCATAAATTACGTGACCTGCAGTGTCCTCCTCCTTCCTGCACAATCTACACACGGTTTCTTCGTTGTATACACCTATCCTATTCATGTGCACCCTCAGACCACAGTGCCCTGTAATGAGCCCCATGATCCTCCTGAGTTGTACTCAAAGGACATCTGCTGCCCCTTTGATTCCTCCAGAAGGAACTTTGCTTAAGAGACATTTACTATGGGAATGCCCATGAAGGTTGTCCCATTTTACTGGTGTTATAACAAACGTAACACTTCCTTTGAATTTTTCTTTTCCGTTCACTACTTGTTGGTAGAGGTCGAATAAAATTATGTAGTGTGAGCCGCAATGGATGTTTTTCGGTACTCGAGGGCATGACTGTGTGTCGAGGATCATGACCTTCTGTAGGCATGTAATGTACGTCTACAATTTCCTAATCAAAGTGAGGCGATAATCCATTAGTGATTTTTTTTTTCCAGTATGTAAATTGAACATCTGATATGCATTGGACATAACAACATCAAGTAAATATAAGTTGTAACGAAAAGCGATAATGACAAATCTAAAATAAACAGCAACACACACTTACACTTACAACACTACACTCAAGACTTTAACACTTCACATTCACACTTACATTTAGGGAGGCAATAATAGCCTCAATGTGCTTTTCGTCTTAAAATAACAACCACAACAAAAATCCATCCCATTCCCTGGATGTGCCCAATTGTCATTCACCAATGAGTGTATTATTTTTATTTTATTTAGCGGGAAATTGCACCAATGTGAAACAGCTTTATAAAAGAACTTCATATTATCTTCTTTTATTCCATTTACAAAATAATTGCAGCTTGAAAATATAAAAAAAAACTCGTATGTGAATGACATCTTCCAACGTTATTGTTTTAGTATTGCTGTATCAACTGAACGTTTGTTTTAAATAAATCTAATTTTATTAATTACTTTCATTTTACTAAATACTGGGTTTTCTGTATGTGTGTGTGTCTGTGTCTGTGTGTGCATGCATGCATGCATGCATTAAAAGGCTTGCAGCTAAAAGGGGTCCTAGTTTTACTTTAATTACACATTTTGCTCCTATTTACACATTTGGAATGTTTTTATATTTATATTAAAATTACTTATTACAGGTAGTCGAAGGTTATGGCCAAACGGAATGTTGTGCCCCAATAACTTTAACTGTGCAAGGCGATCACATCCCTGAACACGTGGGTCCGCCTGTCTCATGTTGCCATGTGAAACTTGTTGACGTTCCTGAAATGGAGTATTACGCCTCCTCGAACCAAGGCGAAGTTTGTGTTCGAGGTAAAAATGTGTTCCTAGGATATTTCAAAGACCAAGAGACAACGTATGAAACCATAGATGAAGACGGCTGGCACCATACGGGCGATGTTGGTCAATGGCTTCCGGTAATTTGTCCAACAATTTATAATTATCATCTAGAATGATATTAATAGAGGCTTTTTTTAAATTATAACTATTGCAGCCTTTAGAATGTTCTTAAATATACAGTAAAAAATGGATATAATAACTTTGGATGTTATATCAAATCAGACGTAGTTTTATTGATAATTTTCTCATAATTCTGACCCAAACTTGTGTTCAGTTATAATTTAAAGCACATTGTTTTTTCAAATACTCATATAAGTTGCATAATCTTATTTTGTAAAAAAAAATTATATGTCAGCAGTTACAATAGTTCCCAGTAAACGTGGGTAAAAGTAGGGCAAGAATATAATTATAATTTTTCTCAATATTTAGTTAGCTATAGAAGACTTTTAAGAAGACCCAAACTTGCAGGGCCAAAAATAAAGTCTAGGAATGTTATGACAACCTCAATGCTTGGATGTGAATTTGAGTTCATTGAATCGGAGCCTGTAGTAAAGGTTTTTTTTGTCTGCTATCAATAAGTGGATCAATAAACAACACCGGGAAATATGGGTCATTCCAATTTAAACATCTTTAAAAATGGTTCCTCTAAAAGGGCTTGGGCAGAGGACAACTCAGGTAAACCATAAGATGCATTACAGGGCACTGTAGTCTTAGGGTACATATGAACAGAATAGATATGTACTGCAGAAAAACCATGTGTATAAAACTACGTGCCACATAATCTACAATTGTAAGGCTCTTTTCAGCAAAAGGCAAAGGGTGTTTGGCTTACTGAAAACAGAATGACTTAGTCAGTGAAATGCAAAACTCACTGAAGGCACTTGATCAAGGGCTTACTGAACTAGAATTTATGAGGCTTAGTTGTACTAGCCGCCTCGGTGGCCTAGTTGATAGCGTACTGGGCTTTCACCCCGAGGACCCGGGTTTGATTCCCAGCCATGACTTGGCATTTTCATACGCTATAAATCATTCCATCCTCTGCACATTAGCCGAAGTGTGCAAATAGTCGGACGTTAAACACCAAAAAAAAGCTTAGTTGTAAAATAAGTCTTTTAATCTCAGTGCCAGAGGCCAAAAAAAATGCTTAGCCTCTAGAACTGAATCTAACTAATCCAGTAGACTACAATAAAACCAACTGCGATGCCAAGTTCGGAGCAGTTCTACGGCATTTAAATTAATGGTAAATTGGAAGTCCGATAAGCAAAGTATAGTAATCTTGATAAACTCAAGTTTTCTGCCTTCTTTTATTTTAATTATGATAATTTGTTCATAAACATGATGAATTAACATAGCTAGTTTTTAACAACATAACCTGAAACTTGTTATAGCCTATCAGCTGTTCAATGAAATCAGCTGGCCTTTACAAATTAATATAAAATAACTGACCTTTTAATAGAACTACCAAAATTATTAGGATTATATACCTATTCTTCCCGTCAGTGGTCTATCAACTCACTTCATAAAGGCTACCGTGGTTTCGAATGTAACGGTTTCGACATGTAATGACGTTAAGTCCAGAATGTAACGACGTACGAGTCGCGTATGTAGCTTGGCCAAGCCGAATTTCATGACAAATATTTTAAATGTGTAATTGTGCTTAGTGTTTGTGATGTATGTTTTTAATGTTTTGTTTGACTTTGTGACGACCATGACAGAGGGATTTAACATTTTCTATGGCCTGAAGATGAAACTGTAAAGTTTCGAAACCGCGGTAGCCTTTATGAGGTGAGTTGATAGACCACTGACAGGAAGAATAGGTATATAATCCTAATCATTTGAATATGTGGTCCGGTGGCTATGTTACAATAATGATACCAAAATTAAGTTAACAATTCATTTCATGTACTTAAATCGGTCAAACATCTTCGTTGTTTCTGTAGTGCAGTGGTTACTGTATATGCCTTACATGCTCAAAGTCTCCAGTTCGATCATGCAAAAACATAAAAATTTGTAATGTTAATTAATTTAATATGAGACTTGCGATGCGCAAAATATACTGTTATACATCAATGTAAACATGTTCCTCACATCACGCGTCCCGCAAAATCCATTATCAAAACCAGCCTTAACATGATACATGTTAAAAAAAATGACTGACAAAGCAAGGCACCGAATGGAATTATTACACTACCATTGATGTTCAGACTGCCAAAATATTACTAAAAGGTTTTGTTCAATACAAGAATAAGAAGCAGGCCGAAAAGTGTTTGAGAGGAAAGACCTGGGAAGAATGGAGACATAAAAAATAAACAGGAATTAGGTTGCACTCTTCCAGCTGAAAACAGATCATGACTAGCTGACAGCTCTCTTACGCAGAAGTATCGTACTTCAATCAAGAACTGTATGCTATCTCAAGAGCCCAGCTTCAGAAAATTGGACCCTTAAGATAGGAGGTCCTTTAATATAAGTCAACTGTATTGCAGTAAAAGAAAGCCACAAAGACTGCATTTAAAAGGGGAAAGGATTCCATTTTTTTTTTTAATATTTGTATGTAAATAAAAGAAGAACTATTAATTTTTTCAGAGGTATGATGTTTGGGTGTGCTTAAAGTGTTTGGGTGTCTTTTTCGTATTTAACTCTCTGGTTTTTCTAATACATTTTGTTTATTTTAGAATGGAACACTTAAAATAATCGACCGCAAAAAACACATTTTCAAGTTATCGCAAGGTGAATATATCGTACCAGAAAAAATAGAAAATGTATACATTCGCAGCCAGTATGTACACCAAGTTTACGTACACGGTGAATCTCTCAAGGTAACTAATTACACTATGAAGTTTGTCGTATGTTATTATGCAAACAGTTATAATGGATGAGATATTTACCTTTCTGTTGCAGTCGTGTATTATCGCCATCGTTGTCCCCGATGTGGATGTAATCAAGTGTTGGGCGTTGGAAAACAAAATCCCTGGCACCTTCTCTGTCCTTTGTAGCAATCCTGAAGTTAAGAAACTTATCATGGACGACATGACTACATGGGGTAAGGAGTCAGGACTTAAGTCATTCGAGCAGGTAAGTAAACATCTGAAGTGTGATATTAGAATTCAGTTTAGCCAACTGTTCATTAACGAATGAATAAATATTAGGTGTTACAAATACACTGCGACTTTCGTAGGTCTATTGTGCCTCACTTACTATATTCCTGAGACTCTCAGTTGCAGTATCTTCTCCCGCCTCGGTGGCCTAGTTGATAGCGTACTGGGCTTTCACCCCGAGGACCCGGGTTCGATTCCCGTCTAGGGCTTGGCATTTTCATATACTATAAATCATCTTATCGTCTGCATTAGCCCAAGTGTGCACAATAGTCGGACATTAACCAAAAAAAAAAATTCTCCAGTTTTAGCCTCTTTATGAAGCTCAGAATTCGGAGAGGATTCAAGGTACATAGATCCTACACTTCTAATTTGTTAACTTCTGTTAATACGGCTCCTTCTGTAGTAAGTTGGATCTTATACAAAGCCAAGATTCCTAAGAATGATACGTCCTATAGAAAACCCATCAGCAATCTTAGTTTATTTTTTATTAAGGCCGATACAGATCTTTAATCTGCTCCTGTCAAAGTTCCCGAGAAGCTCTAATGAAGCTCTAATGTACGAAATGTTTTATTTCAAAACATTTTACATTATTTAAAACTTCCTGTATTTTCTATGAATCATCACTTCAGTCAATTCATTTTTCTAGTTCTTATGACAATTTTTGCGAGCAGGCATTACAGAAGTTTGTTGCAACATCCTTGTGTTGTGATTTTTGCTTTTACTTTGACACTATCATCAACGCTTAATCCACTCCAATGTCGAAACAGTTATTGAGTGCTACATGTGGACTGTAGGGAGGGTGGATGTAGTCAAGAATGACGTTCCATACGAATTGCTTGTGCAGATCTTTTGTTAACATGTGCTGTGATGGTGTAAGGAAGGTTCAATTGCTGCGAACAATGGCAAATCAAAGTTGACGGATTGTTATGGACACTCTCTTACTGCAGCAATATTTCCGAATGACTAGACTGATCGCTATAAAGACTTACTGGTTCTTTACACAGTCGGCACTGATTTTAGTGAAATTTAATTAATTCGTTGTCCACAATATGACTTTTACAATAATGGTTACCTAAATCGTTTCACAGTGCGCACATCATGTTACTTTCATTATTTGGAAAATACATTTTATGATTTAAATATATTTTTAAGTTGAATATCACTCCATAATTTTAATACTTAACATCGCCCAATACAAGCGGTTTATCTTTCGGATGGTTTACGTTTACTAACCTAAAAAATGTAAGCGAATCAAATTATTTGTAAATTTTATCTACATTAATTGGCTTTTATTTTCAACAGGTTAAGGACATATATCTTCATCCAGATCCATTTTCTGTTCAGAACGGCCTACTCACACCGACATTCAAGACTAAAAGACCACAACTCAAGCAATATTTCAAACCTCAGTTAGAAGATATGTACAAGCTTCTGGTATAACGTCTAGGTGAAGCTCTAGTTAATGAAACCCATTGAGTTGAACTTTTTTAGTCAATTATTAGGTAATTGATGTTTAGAAAAGCTATCACCTGATACAGAGCTAAGACTTTTTTTTTATTTATACGCTAATGAATTCTAACTCTACAGTTGTTTTGAAACATTTGTTACCCAAGTGTATATTTTGTAAAAAGATAGTCGAGTTGTTGGTTGCGGCGCATACAATTCATACGAATTAAGAGGCGTAAGTTGAGCATACAGAAGTTCCTTTGTAGTTTATCGATGTTATAAATTTAGCGGTAAAAACACCAAGCCAGTCGGTATAGTTTTCGTAGCCATTTTAAATCTTAGCATTTTGTTTATCATAGTATTCATGTAAATTGAAAGATCATTAACAGAGTGAAAAAAATTATTAATGCACGTTAAAAAATTTAGTAAAAACACTTTTCAACCGAGCCAATGATCGTAAAGTTTGTTTTCAATATTTTTTTTTAAATTCACAAAGTTTTTTACATGTAGTTAGACAGGTGCCCAGGGCAGCATTCTATTTTTCAAACGTTATACAGTCAAATTAGATTCTTTTTTTAATTCTGGAATACAAAGAATTTTATCCCAAAATGATTCGGTCGACTTGATCTAAAAACAGGTTTTAAATTGTAAAGTATACTGTTTGTATTATATGAAAATTTTGTTTTAATTTTTATCGCCAGTTCTTATTAAATCAAATGAGTCGGATAGGAATATCATGAATTTAGTTCACTTTTCATTTTCCTAAAAGATCAAGTGCCTGAACATAAATTACATTTATTGATATTAACGAAATTATGTGAATAATTGCTGAAAAATACAAAGAATAAAGTCTAATACTTATTATGAAATTACTTTGCTGTGGAGAAACAGTGCAGAAAGCGTTCAGATTTGGAAAAGTGAATAATTTGCCTTGGGCCCATAAGCACAAAATATACAAACCAGTCCTAAACTTTTAATGATATAAATGTTCAGGTTTTATCCTTTTTTTAGAAGTCCCTGATAAGATTTTTCACAGGTTCCACCAAACTTAGTGATCACTTAAAAACTTAATTTGCTCAATTATGTATTGTAATGAAAGCTAAATAATTCTATCCTTAAATACCAATGTTTGAAAAGTAGCTATTTGTTTCCAAAATTTAGTATATTATAATCGTAACGATTTTAATTTAATTTCAAAACTACTAGTTTTAATGCAGCTACTGTAAAAGCAAAAATACACGAAATTATTCAAGAATAACAATTTAGGGTTTCGAGAAAGCCCAAATCCGTAGATTTTAATATCAAACATTTTTAGATCAAGTTTTACAAACTGTTGAGAAAGTGCAAGTCTTTTTTGTAAAGTTATTTTAAAAACTAACAATCCTAATTTACCAACAAAAAGAATCTTATGCTAAAGGTTCAAAACATGCTAGTAGGCTAAACCGAATTGAATTAAAACGGTCTGTAGAAGCATGCACTGACAGACATCAATTAAAACCGCCTTTTTTGGACACTTAGGACCTCAAAACATATCAGTTTTATCCAGCCACTGAAGCTATCAAACTAGGCCCATCAAATAAGTACATAACATACCCTAGGTATTATGTGCAATAAGCGTAAGAGTATCTCAATCGCTGAGTGTTGGTTATATAAAAAATTGTTGTTTTTTAACGATTAAATTTTCTTAAATATTCTAGCAACTGACAGTTTCTAGGTGCTATGATCATTTAAAGTGCCTCATACATTAACCCCTTGACCTGCTGCTGCGTTTGACCAAAAGATCAGGTTACGACTTTTCCCTGTCGTTTTATGCTTAGCAGTTTTCACAGTCTTTTGATTGTTCAACGCCTTTATCACGTACCATTATCACAAAGAAAAAAACAAATATCAACAACTACCCTCATTTTAAAAGTAATAACAGTCAATCAGCTGTTTGTAAAGTTAGACAATCTTGTTTTTAACATTATCCAGAGCGGCCAACATGACAAACCAAAACACATCTCTTTTTATAGAGCAGTAAAATTAAACATACAGAAAATATTGTTTCCTAGCAGAGAAATTAATAACTGCTGGAAAACATGATGAAAATGTCCCGTTAAAGGAGTTTTCGGCGAGAGAATTATGTGTGACAAAAATACTCATCAAAGTAGGTCAACGGGTTAGTATCATTGTACTGTACATACAATATAACCAGTGCACTATTTGATGTGTCAAATTATAAGTATAGTTCAAATGTATGAAGTAATTGTGTTTAATAAGATTTTCTGTAAATACGTTTACTGTTTGATACAGTACATTAATGCGGTTGTGTATGTAAATTATTTCAAAATCTTGTAATATTACCCCAAGTTATTTATTACAAGTATTAAATTGTTCTTATGTTACATAAGAGTACACGTTTTAATGTGCGATCTGTATAATAAAAAGTAATAGGGTTAAATTCTTTTTTAAAAAAATGTATATCAAGTATTACTAACGATAATAATTATACACTTATAAATTTTGTACATATTTCTTTTTAAAAAACTTAAAACTGTAAATTGTGTTTAAATCTTTACACGAGTTTATTCTGCTGCTTTTCTCACTGCAGTTGGCCCAAATATTACCGATAATAACCTTAATTAATACTCAATGAATATTTTTAATAACTGCACATATACATATAATGTAAGACATTGTATTTCTATGTTTTCTCCTCTTGTACGACAAACAAGCAGAATATGTCTTGTATGTACACATTATCTAAATTTCACACTCAGCAATAAGTCTTGTGTTATTTTTACCTATTTAAAATGTCGCTTTTACTTTTGTAGTTTACTTTAGTCTAGGGGTGACGAATCTGGTAATGTACTAGTGCGTGAATGGAAATAAGTGTACGAATATTGTATAACTGTTGAAATTATATCGGTGTTGATGTGTTCAGATTACATTTAATAAAAAAAAAAGAAAATTGTTTATGATTGTTTCATCAAGTTATTACCTTTCTCGTTTTATTTCTGGTTGCTGTTTGGAATTATTGCTTGTACTAATTATTAAAATAAACAATTATTGGACCTAAAGTCTGTAATGAGATACAAACTGCACCGTTTGTTCATAGCTGAAGTGAATTGCTGAATATAAATTTATTATTTTAATATTATCTTTATTTCATAGACAACATTGATGGTATCATCAACGGAGCTTGCACAAAAGATATGGAAATTAACAATTTTTAGGAAATTTCCAGTGAAAACTGATCTTCTGTAGCAGCCATCATAGTAAAACCCAATGACAACTTTAATGAGCACCCTTTAAATATAATAGTTTAGGCACTCAAGTTCCCAATTTTAGTTCGATTATATTCAAAAATATTTTTGATAATAGCTTTGATGAGTTCATTACGCAGTGTAATATGTTGTATAGTTTTAAAATGGATACCGTTTCAAATTAAAAAAAAAAAATTATTTTACAATTTTTTAAAATTATCATTATAACAGTGACATAAATTACCATTTACAATTTTTAAATTCCATTAAAATTATGAAAATGAATCTGACATCGGTCAGGGTTTGTATTCGTTATCATATTATCCATAATTTAATTTTAGATTTTAAAACGATAATTTATGCAGATTTAAACTGATGAAATCATATATTCAAAAAAGCGTAACAAACAAATATACCTTTTTAGATATTTGCTTCCACCGAGACAGCTGTGTACAGTGCCGCGATCATTTTCATTATTAAAATTTAGATGTGGATAGTACTAACCATGTACTCTGTTCTATATAAGTTAATATGTGTCTTTTTTATACTGTATGATTTTTTTTTCTTAGTAAAATAACAGTTCTTGATAAATTAAAATTCTTTGTAGCTATATCAAATAAATTTATATAGTATTAGTTCTTAAAAATTCCAAAATACTGTCAGTAATTTGGAATCTCTCTTAACTCGGATCCTTTAAAGAATCAACTATCGGTGGTTCAACAAAGTCCTTTAGTACGTATATTACAATATTCTTACATTCGTACAGTCCGGAATGTAACGACGTACGAGTCACGTGTGTAGCTTGGCCAAGCCGAATTTCATGACGAATATTTTAAATGTGTAATTGTGCTTAGTGTTTGTGACGCATGTTTTTAATGTTTTGTTTGACTTTGTGACGACCTTGACAGAGGGATTTAACATTTTGTATGGTCTGAAGATGAAACTGTAAAGTTTCGAAACCACAGTAGTCTTTATGAGGTGAGTTGATAGACCACTGACGGGAAGAATAGGTATATAATCCTAATCATTTGAATATGTGGTCCGGTGGCTATGTTACAATAATTATATTTATTCTTTAGTTGTACCGTCTTTACAATTTCTAAAATTAATAATTAAAATTACAATTACAATGCTCTTTTATAAAAGAGGGACACATACCTCGCGAAATAGAAAACACCATGGAAGTACTATGTATGGCAGAAAAAGGAAGACGTACGAACATTTTAGAGAACTTGGAAATTTTTAAATCTAAATTAAAGGGAGAAAACATAATATGTCCCCCCCAAATATAATATAATAATATATGTTATTAGTGAATGAACAGATATCGTTGCAAGCAGATATTACGTTTAAAAATCTAAACATTTTCAAAAATTAACAGAAGGGACAACCGTTGAAGAGAAAGTTTGAAAGGAGCCAATCAGGAGCGAGCAAAAACGTATGATTTTGAAGAGCCAATCAGAAGAGAGCATGTCAGGTTTAATGTACACATGTTGAATAGAGAAGGGGTACGAGGTGGAGGTAGAAAATAATAAATAGGGCGGGCCATAATATTGGTGACCAGTATAGATATAGTTTTTGAAGATGGAGGTTCTCTGAAACGTGTCAACAAAAGTAGAATTGACGAAGCTAGGGAAGGCAGATCATTATACTCAACATAGTGACAATAATCCTAGCAGAAAAGAAGAATATAAAAAGAATTTCAATGCCTAACAACACAAACCAGTGAACAATGAGTACAAGTGCTAATACAGTTGAGAACCTAGTCAGAAAACCCACACTTTTAATTAAGGGGAATGATACTGAAGGACTCCAACATGTCAATTTCATGTTTATCATACTCCCCCTAAACTTCACCTTAAACCAACCCCAGTGCCTCAAAGAAGTTCTAGAATCATGTGTAGGATATCTTTATTAAAATCTCTGTTTGGCTGCTGAGATCAAAAGTCTCCTTCTGGTCTCCAGGGCCTCACACTCGAAACATTCATAAATTGCGGTTTCAGGTAACAGAAAACCTACGTGGACTTAACCAGAAATTATAGAGTAATAAAACCAGACAAAGCAAGTAACAAAAATACCCAAATTCATAGGAAAAACAATATATTTTAATTCCATTTTTGTTACCTAAACATTTTAAATCTTAATAGTGAATAAAAATCATTTATGTTATTTTAAATCGTTTATGTTATGTTATTGTTGCATACAATGTAACAGTTAATTAGTATAAAAATACAGCTGTCCCATTAGTCATTATCTTTCTGCTGTTCTCAGTACTGGCTGCCTTTATTCAAAAAAAAAAGAAAGAAAGTTATGGCAATGTTGTGTTAAGTTCTAAGAATTTAGCACAAATTACCTTGACAGGATTATGTCACATTCTAAGTCTACTTGGCATGTCTACATTACACTAAAAGTCGACTACAGAAAAAAAGGCTACAATTCTTCTCGCTTACAGTTTTGTAGTTAACATTTCTTTTGTAGCAAGTTTGAAATGTATTTTCAAGTAAAAAACAGATGGACATAATTACTATGTACCACTTATTTCAAATATTTTAAAACTTGTTAAATTTGAATCTCCACCAATCCTAACTGATCAGTCAAACAGGTTCCAATTGTGTATCAAATTTAATAAATAAAGACAACAAAACTGGATTTTTTATTTAATTAATAAGAACTAAAATACATTTATATACAAAGTGTTTTAACAAAAATTATTTAAAACAAGATGTTTATGTTTTATTTTCCTTGTCTGCAGAATGGACTTCTTCATGATGTTCCAACAGCTTAACTCTGTTGCCCAACAGTTCTTCTGATCTAGTCGTTATAGCCATCTTTAATTGACTATAACAATCCAATACAGTATTTGCGTTAAATAGAATTCATATCTTATAAAAAAAAACATTTTTATAATTAGTGCCTTTAATTGATATACTAATAAAACTAACACGGATAAAACTAGATACTTACTCTGTTCTTCTCTTATCAAGCTGATTTTGCCAAGCAATAACGTCTTTAAAACTACGGCCAGATACTGCCAATAACGACTGCGAAACACATCCCGTAATCAAACCCAATATACCTCCTAAAACAAATAAACAGGGCAGGCTGTAGTCAATGTTTCATTTATGTAATACAATAGCACTGAAAGTAATGCTTACTTTCCCCTCTTACAAGTGCTTGTTGAGGGAGTAGATGTCAGAGCAAACATGTTAATCACATTGCGCTGACTAATGACGAAGTCAGGTTACGACAGTTAGGTTAGGTTACCATAGAGGTAGATACTTGAAAGTCACTGAAATATTAAAAGTGAAATAACGAGCATTATAATAATATCCACTAACTCAAATGCTAATAAAAAATTAACACTTTACCATTTCCTAAATAACAAAATTTAAACATTTCTTACCTATTATTCCTCCCACAATCATCGCTCTAGAACCAATTTTAGATTGGTAAATAGTCCCAGCAGTCAAACCAGCAATAGAATAATCGATGACACTTGTGTAACCACGATATTCAGTAGCTGTGGTGATAAATAATCTGAAATATGTAAACAAACAGTATTTGTTGTTGTATTCACTAATTTCACTTTGAATTTATTTTGTCTAAAAAACGATTCTGTAAAAATGCTAAAAAAAACTCTGCTATTTATTCGTAATACAAATCCATTCTCATAAAAAACCCTTACCTAAAACATTATTTGACTTAAAAAGACAGTTAAAACATTAAATATATTATTAATTTTTTTTAATTTAAGCCCACAATGGAGCACACACAGTCAATTTAATTAAGTCTTTTGGTTTTTCTGCGTTCTTCCCAGTATTTTTTTAATCTTATTGATCTCTGAAGTCTGAGTTCTTCCGAATATACTATGTTTCGTGGACGTTTTTCCCTAAACTGTAATTGAGTTTCCTGACTTTAAGATCGCTTTTTCCCTTCTTCCTGCCAATTGCTCCCTGGCTATTCCTAGTTCCTCCAAGTCCTGTTCCACCTCCTTCAACCAGTTGTTCTTAACTTTACACTTCAGTTGGTAGTCCAATAATCTCTTCGTAAGTCTACTCTCCGGTAATCAAGTCAGGTGTCCAAAGAAGGCCAATCTTCTTTTCCTAAGAATGTTAGTGAGCTGCTCATTGTTCCGATACAAGACCGCATTCGGCAACAGTCTGTACTGTCCCCCCACCAAATGTTTCTTATTAATTATTGTTCAGAGTACTCTCCTTTCTATTCTCTGGAGCTCCTCCGTTCTATTTTGGCTCTTTAGATTACATAGAGTCTCCAAGGCGTAAGTTACGTTTGCCCTTATGACCGTGTTATAATGCCTAAGTTTAGATTTTATAGAAAGCGATTTTTTTTTTTTTTTATGTGTTCTGGGTCAAATAGAAGGCAGATCTTAATTTAGCTACTCTGTTAAGTATTACTGGTTTTTCTCCGAGGTCTCTGGTAATAGTTTCTCCCAAGTACTTAAATTTATCGGTAATCTTTAAATTACATTATTTTATAATAAATAGTTAACAGAAACAGGTTAACATAACAATTCCATCTTTTCCTCATAGGTTTCAGGCTAACAATTCCATCTTTTCCTAATAGGTTTCAGGCTATTGGTTTCGTTAAATTCCAATAAATTCACTACTTAAATAAACTTAAGTAATACATTTAAATTACTTGTGTATCCAAACAAATCATATTAGCATTTAAACTACATTTTTGGCCAAAAATCACATATACTTACGTATACATACCGCAGAAGAAAGCTAGTCTCCATGCCCATTTAAAACCCCCACGTCCAAAGTTTACGGTTACATGGTTTTGTAATCGTCTCTAAAACAAAACAGGACTTTCACTCTAGGTACCCTAACAAAACAAACTTTTAAAACCTTATTATAATTGGCCTTCGTATTACAACAACAATTTTACTAGATTACTCGTAGTTTTGGCTGAATACATCGTTCATCTTCACCTATTAGGCTGAACTCAAACTTCATCTTCACCGTTCACCGTAAAATCATTACGTTTACTTTCAACCAAACCAATGAATTCCTTTTTAATATCATCAAAACCATAAATTCACCAATTTTGAAACACAAAACTCTACTTGAACTACGCACTCCCTACTATTGAAAATTTATTAAAAACTGACTCGCCACAATCTATAGTAATCCAACAATAGTGTACTGTTGATAGTTTTAACATCTACTGGCAGACATCAAAACTGTAGGCTGTAGTATTAAGCTTAATGTGTTTAATAAAGTTCTTAATAAACTCAACAGAATGCATTACAGGCTAAATTTCAACATTCATGCTAACATTTTTTGACATTAGATCTCGTTGGGAAACAAAGCATCATATGACAGACTTATTTTTTTGCAAACAATATACGTGTTCCTCAATTCATTAAACACATACAATTTTTGTTTATTGTTTACAAATTCATTAAACACAGTCTTTAGATGTGCTAACAAAGAAGATCCATCACCTTAAAAAATAATAAATGGATTAAGTACAGTATGAAACAAAACCCTGTACACTTGACTCAGCACCTTGATTTAAACAAAAATATTCAGAAAAATAAATAGGTGACTAATAATCAGCCATATATAAAAATCTTGAAATATTTCTACACATCTAAAGGGTGTATTGACATTTGTTATACATTGCTATAAAGGTGCAATGATATTACATTGAATCATGTTTCATATAAGTGCGAGGGCTGTTTGGAAAGTAACCTCCGATTGACTATAAAAAAAACACCACATTAAATAAAAAAAAATTATTATATACATCTTAAAGCTACTTCTTTCTCTTATTTTTCGACATAATTTCCAAAGACATTCAAACATTTATCATATCTTTTAACTAGTTTTCCAATCCCTTCAGCATAAAAATCTGCCGCCTGTGCCTTGAGCCAGCCTGTGACTGCTTCTTTCAGCTCCTCATCATCATCAAAGCGCTGAGATCCAAGCCACTTCTTCATATGCATGAAGAGATGGTAATTGCTGGGGGCTAGATCTGGGCTGTAAGGCGGATGCTTGAATACGTCCTATTGGAACTGCTCCAGAAGATCCTTGGTTGCCTGAGCAGAGTGAGGTCGAGCATTATCGTGCAAAAACACAATACCGGAAGTCAGCATACCCTTTTTTGTATAGTTTTTAAAGTTTATCAACGTTTGACAGTACACATCTTTATTAATCGTCGTTCCCCGTTCCACAAATTCCACCAACAACACTCCTTTAGCATCCCAAAACACAGTTGCCATGAGTTTCCTGCCAGAAAAATCTTGCCGGGCTTTTTTTGGCTTGTTAGGTGAATCTTTATGGCCCCAAACCTAAGATTGATATTTTGTCAGGATTGAGTTACTTGATCCACATTTCATCACCTGTTACAATACTGTTTAGCAATTGCTCTCCTTCTTCATCATAACGAGTGAAAAAGTCCTTGCAGAGGCCATTCGTTGATTTTTGTGGTGCTCGGAAAGAATTTTGGGCACCCATCGAGCACAGTACTTCTTGTACCCTAACTTCTCTGTCACTACTTCATACAAAACAGTCCTTGAATTTTGGGGAAATTCATCAGAAAATTCAGAGATTGTGAATCGACGATTTTCACGAACTCTTTCATCAATTTTCTGGACAAGTTCTTTACTGACCACTGACAGCTTGCCACTCTTGTCTTCATCATGGATGTTCGTTCGTCCACCTTTAAATGAACGAACCCATTCACGAACAACACCTTTAAACATTACACTTGGTCCATACACGGCACAAAGTTCCCGATGAACAGCTGCTGCCGAATATTGTTTTGCCGTAAGATATCGTATAACAGCTCTTACCTCACATTTGGCAGGGTTTTCTATTGCAGCACATATCTTTAAACGCTATAAAAAACAAACTAGCACAGAAACAACATTCACTCAACCATGGCTGGACGCCGACTGATCTGCCGCGTACGCAGGTGCAAAGATCGTAGCGCTACCAAACTACTTCACCCACAGTGACCAATCGGCGGTTACTTTCCGAACAGCTTTCATAATATAAAAACCAATGGCATGTGTACACTTATCACAAATGTTCCATTTATCCATTGAGATAAAAGGCATTCCTTGCTTAATTAACAGGAAAAAGTAAATACATTGCGTAAAAATAAAAAGACGACAATGTTTCAGGTTTTAAAATTAGGTTAATATATTTCAAATTTACCTTTGCTTCCAAATGATTTTCAAATTTGGTTGTTTGGTTTCTTTCCATGAAGTCATGATAAGCTTCGCGTGAATATAAAAATCCACCATAACACATTCCAATAAAGCCACTAAAAAATGTTGTTTGGCAAACTGCATTCAGTTCTTTACTTATGCTTCCAAATTCACTACAAAATAAAACAAATAGCAAACTTTTTTTCTTTAAATTATAAGTAGACTGTTATTAACATCTGTTTTATTTGGTTAGCTACAAAAAAAGCTTCTTTTCATGGGTCAATTGCTAAGCACATAAAGATTAGCTAGCTAGTCTATTTTAAGGTATATATATATATGAGAATTATTCTATTCTGAAATATAAAAAGATAGCAGAAGACTTTTGGCAACAAGGGAATGACATTTGAGATAACAATGAAAAACAAAAAACTACGGATAGTTTTTCTTAAGTAACTTAACTGGCCAGTTTTTTAAAAAAAAGTTCTGGTAATTCATCATGCAAAACTGAGCGAATAGCACTTTTATAGGTATTTCTGAAGTTCATGCTTTATATTATATATATATATATATATATATATATATATATATATATATATATATATATATATATAAATAACAAATCAGTTATTATTGCAAAAGTATATATTCTCAAAACATCATTTGAAAAAATGGCTGCTGTTAATTATGAACTTTGCGACACCTCTTTTTGTTAATCTGAGTTGGAATTACGGTAGTGTTGTTGAAATTCTCATTTATTACAGCATCTTTAAACAATCGTATTGTTTTAAATGCGGCAACAATTGTAAAATTTGTAGAGAAACGCTACAGTTACATTGCAACTGGTGTGCTAATATTCGATGCTGTATTTAAACACATAACAGCCAAATCAAGTTAGGTTAGGTTAAACATGCAACAGCCAAGTCCAGTTAGGTCATGTTCTTTAAAAAAAAAAAAATTATTACATTTCTTTCATTATTAATTATACATATTTATTAATAGCACACATGAAATTTCTCGTTTTCGCTGTTATAAACATGTTTCTCACTCTCACACGGTAGTCATTATGAGGTTACGCTTGGCCCTTCAATTTTCACTTTTTTGCAACTTCCCGTTGTTTCCACACTTTTCAATTTTGAATTATTAATACTTGACATATTTTAAAGTGTTTCAGTACAAAAATTACGACCACTGACAAGTCCCTAAACTTCATTTTTACCGAAATCACTATTTGAAAAAAACCAACCTACATTACAAAAATACCCTAGGTATTGCTATCAATTACCCACTTTCATAATGAATATTAATTTATTTAAACATGCAACTCGGTATCAAACTTACTCCAAGCTGAACATTGTACGTAATCGATCCCATCCTGTTTCATTATTTTCTTGTAGGTTTGGTGTTATAGCTTTATCATTTTGTACAACACTTGGGGTTATAATCGCACTACCTATTAGGAAATGTCTTCTAAATGCTGTATTATAAAAACCTAATTTAGCCCTAATCATAGTGCTGTAAGGTTTGGTAGTAAAATGATTAATTAAACATTTCAAACCAATTAAAATACAGATATAACCTTAAATCTTAAAGAAACAAACAAGACCGTTTAAAAAAACTTTAACACAAAACATTCTAAATCCTAAAGTAGTTTAATAATAATTTGTTAGAAGAGTACTGTAAGTGTAAGTATATTACAAAATTATGAATTATTCCCGTAAGAAATTTGCAGGTTATACCACAGGTTATACAACTAACAAAAGAAAAAAATAAAAGTTATACGGTAGAAGTCAGAGGTACTTATAGTAAAGTATAGAAAAACAAACATAATGAAACTATGATGAAAGATAAAATAGTATTAATATTACAACCTATATATTATCACTTAAAATTATTCAGAATACGGATTAAAATATAAAATATATCTTCAACATAACCATTATGCATGTAACCATAACGTTATTATAATAACAACCTTATTATAATTATTATTATAATAATTGTATTATTATTATATTATTATAATTATGTTATTATTATTATGTTATTATTATTATGTTATAATAATAATAACCTTATTATATTAAATCTCGAAAGACGTTATTATTTTGAACATAATATAACATTATAAGTACTGTGTTTAAATTTAAAACAGTTTGTAAAGATGGCAATTTTCCCTACAAGAACTTTTTGTATTATTTTTATTATTAATTAGCTTGTAAATTACTGTAATGTATTTGTGATTTATTTAAGACTGAACTTGTTCGTAACTATAACTTACATTTTAATTTTCAAATGTGCTTTGCTTTTTGTAGTTATCGATTTCCATATATATATATATATATATATAATAATAATAATAACCTTATTATATTAAATCTCGAAAGACGTTATTATTTTGAACATAATATAACATTATAAGTACTGTGTTTAAATTTAAAACAGTTTGTAAAGATGGCAATTTTCCCTACAAGAACTTTTTGTTCCTATTAAGATCCTTGTCAATTCTAAAAATTTTTATTGAAAAATTAATTAGCTTGTAAATTACTGTAATGTATTTGTGATTTATTTAAGACTGAACTTGTTCGTAACTATAACTTACATTTTAATTTTCAAATGTGCTTTGCTTTTTGTAGTTATCGATTTCCATATATATATATATATATATATATATATATACATTAAATTATCATTAACATACCTTATAAACTATAGATCTGGCAGAGGCAGCTGAAGTGAGCAGTTGATGGGCTTAGCGATCCCACCGTACCTCTAGCTCATACTCTCACTCATCTACTCAAGACACACGCGCGCGCACACACACACACACACACACACACACACACACACGTGGCGCACGCATTCACTATTTATATAACCTGGCTAACTCTAAGGTGTTGATAAAGTGAATGGTATCGGCTAATGATACATCAAACGGAGCCCTGTGAAACCTAACTACCTCCCAGTGTACCTTAGCCTTACCTATACATGCAGGGCTCTCTATGGTCAGACCTTAATTTCTTAGTTACTTATGGGTGCACTCATAAGTATGAAAGTAAAATAGAGTGAGCGAGATGTCAATGCACAACGAAAAGTTTGGCCAAATAGAGAACTACCGTAATAAGGGTCAAGAGAGAAAAAACAAACTTTAAGGGAATTAGTATAGCAAGCACCTTAATAAGGAAGTGGGTAGTCACTAATTACAAGTAAGCGAGCTACCCACTTTGAATCCTCTCAAATACCTATACTTTGTGAAGAAAAGACGCTGTAACTGGGCATCTCTTACAGATATATATATATATATATATATATATATATATATATATATATATATATATATATATATAGGATCTCTATATTATATATATATCTTATATATATATATATATATATATATATATATATATATATATATATATATTATAGGAATATAGAAAGGAGATGTAATAGATGTACATAACATACAAACTGTTCAAATTCTATCATTCATACAACCGATTAACATGTATTGGTGCCTACCGACTACATGTATCTGTGCCTGGTACATTTGGAGTTTAGCAAAATTCGTTCTAACCTAACAATATTATAATTTAATTTTTTTTGGTAGACAATGATTTTATATGCAAAGTGGAATATAGTGTCTTAAATTTTTACTATGCAGGGTGTTAAAAATCGATCACTAGAACTGACATTAGCAATTTTAAAACCCCACATTGTGAAGTCACCTCTTGCTTTACAGGTTACAAAATTAAATTTTTGCATGTTTAACCTTAGAAATATTTTATTAATAACATTTTCGAATTGTTTTTATGTAAATATAATCATGTAAGTTTTTTTATGCATACAGTCTGCAGGTACTGTAATTAGACTACAAATGTTATTACATCTTCATTGTTTTAAATTTGTTGTAGGACCTTTTATTCATCTCTGTATGGGTTATGTAGGTATGAAAGTCCCATACACTTAACATTATTTTCCTTTTTAGCAATGAAATTTACCGGAATAGTTTCTTGGCAGCCAAATAAAAATGTTACATTAATAAAATTATTTTAAAGTATAAACATAGAATAAATAACCTTAATAAAAAACACCACATTTTTAAAGATACTAAATTGAAATTTAGCACAGATTATTCTTCAAAATAAATTAAAAATTTATGTAAACATCATTTCAATAAATTATAGCTTGTCTAGGCATGTTCTGGAGTGCACAGAAACATTCTTTCTTTGATTTCACACAGGATAACACTCCTAACCGACAGCAAAGTAACTAATCACAGTAACCATGTCTCGAAGCAGTAGACACAGTAGGTCTGCATTGTATACAGTTTTTGTCATAAGCCTACCTCATATGCATTTATGTGTGTCAGATATTTCTGTTGAAAACTGTTGTTTTTATTTGTTTAATTTTGTGTTTTACCTTTTAGTGTTTTTTATTAAGTATTTATATTTTACTTAATAAGTAACTGAGCTTTACTTAAATTTTTATACAAACTATAATATTATAAATTAGTAGTAGCATATTTTTTTTAACAATGGCATCCAATTCATCTTCCAGTGATTCCGTCAGTAAGAAATCTAGGCTAAGTTCAGGGAAATCATTTCACAACTCATTTAAGGAAATAAAAAATGAATATAAATTAAATATTAATATTCTTCAGTCTGCACGTGAAGCAACAGGAATTTCTGCAGCAACGATTTATAAAATTTTAAAAGAATGAAGAGCATCCAAGGCTAAAGGGGAATTAATGTTTTTTACTCCTATTGATAAACAAAGTCATCCTAAAAAAGTAATTATTGACGATTTCTAAAAAGCGGCTATACGAAGAAAAGTCCAAGAATTTTATTATATAAGAAAAAAAATCCCTACTTTATGAAAACTTGAACAGACATTATCAGATGATGGCTTGGTAGACTGCTGTGTAGAATATTTGTCAACTTTTGAGATTATTAGAGTTTCATTGGAAAAAGTATCAATCCAGACATAAAATTATTAAAGAAAAACCAGATATAGCTGTGTGGAGGTTTCATTACCTACGGGCAATACAAGAATATAGGCGATTAAATAGAAATATAGTATATTTAGATGAAAGTTATGTTCATACATCGCATTCTGCTACAGCTTGTTGGCAATCTGATGATTTGTCAGGAGTGTTTGAACCAGTAAGTAAAGGTCAGAGATTAATTATAGTTCATGCTGGAGGTGAGAATGGATTTGTAAATAATGCATTGTTAATTTTTCAATCTGGGCGTAAAACTGGTGATTATCACAATGATATGACAAATACAAACTTTTTGAAATAAATTAAATTATAACTGATTCCAAATTTACCCCCACAAAGTGTAATAGTTCTGGACAATACAAGCTACCATTGCACTCAGTTAAATGAAAGACCAAATGTCACATCGCTTAAAGTATTAAATCAACATGGCTCTAAATCAACATCTCTTTTAGCGAAACAATGACAAAACCAGAACTGCTTCTTTTGGTAAAAAATGTACTGTTTACTAAAAGTTTTGAAGTAGATAAACTCCTACAGGATTCCCAACACACTGTTCTACAGGTGCCCCCCATATCATTGCAACTTAAATCCAGTTTAACTTGTTTGGGGATATGTAAAAGAAAGAATAAGAGAAGATTTAATGGACTCGCTCGAAGAAAAGAAAAAACTGTGTGAAAAACTTGTTTCTGAATACACAAAAGAACAGTGGATGAAAAGTTGTGAACATGTAAAGAGGATTGAAAAAGAATATATTAAAAACGACAGAATTTTAGATGTTGACTTCGTAATAAGCTTACATCCGAACTCAGAATGTGATTCAGATTCAATTATTGACTCAAATTCAGATTAACTACGCCATACTAAGGTAAGATTTTTATAAACATTTACAACAAATTTTACTTTCAAGTCAAAATTTCCTGTTGTTATATAATACAAACTTGTTTTATAAGTTAGTGATGAAAAAGTAATTACTTACTGTTATTATTTATTTTTTGTGTAAACTGTACGAGTATAACAAACTATTTTATAGAAATAATTCGTAGTGGAGACAATAAATTTCCTGCGTTTAGATTAGGCTACTGTGAAAGTTATGCGTTAGCTGTCATTGTAAGAAAGAGAAGTTTTAGAGTGTGCAAGTGAGAGGGGCCAAGCATGGTGAGAACTGCGCGGCGCCAAATCATCTATTTTATATGCCTTGAGAAGCTATACACATACATATGGAAAATTACACATGAAAAATAATGCAACTGCCTTCCACATTGATAATATTAATGTCCCTGTCTGGCACTCTGTGATCAGAGTCCATGAGGGATTTTCTGATAGTTAACCTTAAGTTTTTTTTTGTTTTTCGTCTTAAAAGAACAAATAAAGATAATAATGATCATAAATACAGCTCACTGGTCTGATGCTGAAAATGCATTCACCATAATTATTTCACATTCAGTTGTAATATTGCGTAATTATTACCAATGTAGCCCATAAAAGTACTGTACTACTTAATACTAATACTAAAAACGGTAAAGTTAACCAATAATATAAATTGCTTTTTTACTTATTACACCAAACTGACATTTAATCCAATGCAAGTTTCAAACTACACTACAGATTTACACAAGTCAATCATACTAAATTTTACACACATTACCTGCAGGCTACATTTAAAATCCACACTTATATATTCTCTTAGGGTTTTGCTATTCTTGTCCTGTCACGTCTGGGAGTAGCGAAACTGCTGGGTTTTCTTTAGCCTTGCCAAGTATATGAAGGTCCTTAACACTGTTTCACATAAATAGGTGCATTGGTGCACAATAAAAGGACCTAGGCCACTTAACAGCTCACCACTATATTGGTGTTATTTTCGTTGTAGTTTGAAATATTTATTCTTGTAAACTAATTTAAGCAAATGTGTGTCTATTTTTTTTTTTTTGCTTTGTATAGATATGAACTATTGTTTAAGTTATACATACTTCTATGAATGTTCAACATAAAATTTGTTAAATTTATGTTATATTAAAATAATACAAAATATGAAGACCTACAGGAGGCATAAATGCCCGTACATAGGTTGGACCTTAAAATTAATTCCTTACTTATATGTAAATACTTTTAAAAATTATATCTCTTGGTAATGTTATTATAAAGTTTAAATTTAACAGATATTTAACAAAAAAACATTTGTATATTATGAAGTGAATTAACAAAAAAAAATCACTTATAAAAGATTTGTACTTAGATCACATTGACCAATATTTTGTTTATGTATTATTTAGTTTATATGTTATAATTATATAGTTTTAACAATGTTTTGGTCTGTAAATGGTATGTTTTATTTTCCTTATTTTGTTTTTGTGTTGTTCTATATTCGCCTTAATTCACTTTTCACATTAAACAATTTTAGAGGAAACTAGATTAGCAATTTTATTTTTCAGGGTGTCAGAGACATCATTTTGGAAAATGGATTTCTTATTTTAAAATCACAACGGTTATGTTTCACGAAAAATCAAGTTGAGAAGTTTTATGAAGAACATAAGAATAAATTTTTTTATAATCGTTTAACAACATTTATGACTAGGTAAGAAACATTTGAAATTTAAGTCATTCAAGGCACAATGTAGCCTGTTTGTAAAGCCGGACATTAATGTGTAGTAATACATAGGAACATGGCTAACAGTGAAGTGAAGTTTATTTTGTTTTAATTTCTAACAGTTTTTAAAAGCTTTTTTTTATTTTATACAGCCATCTATGGACTACAATTATACAATTTTCTTCCTTGTTAACCCCTGTTTCCTCCTACGCCAGTAATCCTTCATTCTCTGGCTCATTCTATTACGTTCCACCTCCTTCCTCTTGGATTCTCTTCAGAGATGTCTTTCAACTCAGCAGCAGATATCTTCCTCCCACACGTGTCCCTATTTTGTACCTCTCATTCCATATCTAGTCAGATCTTGATGGACTTCTTTGAGCCATGGAATTTGTGTTTTCCTGTTGTCAGCACTCTTTTTGATATTCTTTCTGGCTTTATCCTGCTGATGTACCCATAAAACATCAGTCGTCTCTTCTTAATTGTAATAGTGATTTTTTGAAACCTTTCATAAAGCTCTTTGTTCAATCGCATATGGAACTTGAACTCACCATCACTCACTCTTCTCAGTCCCAAAATCTTCCTCAAAAATGTTCTTTCCTTTTTTTTGATCTCCGATAGTCCCCTTCCAGATAGTGTCTCTGCCGCATACAGACATTCAGGTTGAACTACTGTGGTGTAGTGTCTAAATTTTGCTTGATAAGACAGGGCTTTTTTGTACGTCTTCTGGCACAATCTGAACGCAATTTCCATCTTCCTTGCCCTGTCTGCAATAGGCTTCTTATTATAATTTCTAAGGCTTTTTTCTGTGCTACTCAGATGCATAAAGTACATACAATTTTTAACTTGGTACCTTTTAATACAGGTCAGTATCAATGCTCATTTCCTGATCCAGGGTCTGGGTCTTCTTACTATGATGACTGCTCCAATAGCTCATTTTCTATTTAAAATTTATAAGTTTCCAGCAGATGCAGCTGATGGGCTTAGCTGTCCCACTGTACCTCTTAGCTCGTTATACTCTTACTCATCTACTCAAAACACACACACACATATATATATGCTGACACCAGCGTAATGTTATCAAAGGAGCTTTGGAATAACTGCCAACCTCCCAGTGTACCTTGTCTTACCCATGCATGTAGAGCTCTGTATGGACTGACCTCATTTTCCTAGCTGCTGATCATGAGTAAGAATATGATCATGATCAAGAAGTAGAAAAAACACGATTTAAGGACAACGAAAAAGTTGGCGGCAGACTACAACCTCCATAAGGGTAAAAGAAAGAAAAATTGTAAGTTTTTTTTTTTTTGTTTAACGTCCGACTATTGTGCTCGCTTGGGCTAATGCAGACGATGGGATGAGTTATAGCGTACAAAAATGCCAAGCCCTGCCCGGGAATCAAACCCGGGTCCTCGGAGTGAAAGTAGTACGATATCAACTGCCTAGTTGCTCGGTGGCCTCACCGAGGCGGCTTAAAAAATCTCAACAACGAACAAGGATGTCACCAATTATAAGTGGGGGAGTTGCCCATCTTGAATCCTCTCCAGATCTTTATAAAGAGACTGGGCTGGAGAAGTCACAAACTGATAACTTCACAAATATTGAAAAGGGACACAATAGATCTACAAAGATCACAGTGCAATAGTAATCTTTGAATTTTCCTTCATAGCTTATAAGTTTTTATAAAATTTCAAAATTGTGTAAATCATATAAATCTTAATAATGATGTTTTAATATAAGTACTTTAATTTTTTTACAGTGGGGAATCTGAGGTTTACATATTAGCTAAAGAGAATGCAATTAAAGACTGGAGAAAGTTGATGGGTCCAACCAAAGTGTACCAGGCAGTGTATAACGATCCTGGTAGTATAAGAGGACTATATGGCTTAACTGATACCCGCAACGCTACTCACGGGTCTGGTCAGTATTGCATGAGTATTCAAAATGAATCCTGATTGTTGTCAGGTTTACTTTCGTACCTTTATGAATGCATGTCAGAGGTGAATAAAGCACGGGCTGCCCAAACTTTTGTACCTTAGGTTCTGTAATGTAGTTACTGCAATAAGCTTTTCCCCAGCTGTTATCACAAGTCCTCGTCCTCATCTATTTTTTTTTCCGGCGAAAAACCGTTTAGGTTATCATCGCCGTCGTCCTCATCTAAGTAGTATATAGTATGGATATTACAGAAACAAAAAAAAACTTTATTGATGTTGAAAATGTAAAAATGCTTATTTCTTTTAACTAATTATATTCAGAACTCAGTCCTCTCTGACTTCCCAATATAATTTGCTAACACTTTTTAAATACTCTTTTTGCATCTAGTATCTTGCAGCAAGTGCATTAATATCCAAAAATATTTTTTTTAAATTCTCACTAATTTCTATAAGTGATCAAATTTATGGAAGTACAAAAGCTAATTCTGTAATCCAAACATTGAACTGGGATGTTCTGTTGGTTTTTTTTAATATTTTTATGCGATTAGGTATTACCTTGATAGTAATAGTTTTAAAATTATTTAATTGTATTTTTTAAATAAATAAATTGTTCTCTTTTTTCTCAGATTCTTCAGAATCCGTATTAAAAGAAATTTCAATTTTCTTCCCTGATTTTAAGGCCAGCAAGTGGTTACAAGACAGTCAAAGTGAATTGCAACAGGGTTCTTTGGTCTTCGACAATATAAATTTTGTTCATTTGTTAGAAAGTAAAGAAAATGTTATTGAAAGGTAACAACTTGTATATTTTAGAGAATCAATTGTTTAGTTTTTAGAACCAAAGTTTGTTGTTAAAACTATTGAAGCATTTAGAACAGACGAATAGGCCTAATATGGAAAGATTAAAGAAAAAAAAGAAGAAGAAAATAAAAAAAACCGTTTCTGTCACAAAAATAAAGTTTCGAGACTGTTCTTTATAAATGTGTTATTATTGATAATAAACGTTAAAATGTGTATACATTGTTATCAGTGATAAAATGATTTCAACGATTGTTTAAATATGCCAATTTGTTTTTCTTTTATTGTTTTATCCAAAATAGGCCAGCTGAGATTTATATTAATGTTTTATCACTCAAACGTATTGCTTTATAATTCCCTCCCCACCCCAAAAGTAGATAGAAACTTAGGTGCGATAGTAGTCCTAGATATTGCAGTTCCAACCATATCTGTTTACATTTTGTTTACTTTCTGTTAGAAATAGGGCAAATAACATTTTTAAATTGCATATTACTTAAATGTATATTTGATCCAGTATATCCACCAAGAGAATTTGGATCTGTTAACAATATAATACAGCATTTTATGTAACATATAAATATACAATCTACATATATATTTATTAGTTAAAATTTGTCTTAAAACATTGTAATTAAAATGGAATGATGATTCTGAGATTCTAATAGATTAGTTTTCAGGTCCCCGAGTCAAAAGAAAGTGGTTTTGACATGTGTTTATATACATAATTAGCAGCAATACATAATTAGCAGCAACTAAATAGAACTATTTCTATGAAATTTTGCATGTATGCCTAATTTGCACATATCCCATTTTTTTTTTAATTTAAAAAAAACAAGCTCTTTGTAAAAAAAACAATTGAATCGGTTCTGCAATTTTGATTGAATTTTTTGCTGGGTAAGTACAAATCGGAGGACATGGAAATATCCGACACAGCGCAGGGAAAAGCGGCCAAAAAGTCGATACACAACAATCCCAGTGCAGAGGGCCATGGTGTGAACATACATCAACCTATATCCAACTTCAAAATAAGCAAGTGTTTACACATCATCGTTTGTTATACAGCAAAGGTTACCAATTTAAAGTGTTATTAGCGAGAAATGTGTGGGATGAAAGTAATACGAAACAATTTGTGACAACTACACCGTTCGCAACAAGAGCCGTGTCACATGTTACCATGTTATGCAAGCAGAATCCTTACCTTACAGAAAAACATTACCTACTTTTGATTTTGAAGTTGTACAAGTAATTTTTATATTTTGTATTGTTATTTTTCGGCATGTAATAAAGCATTTTGGTGAAAAAATTATAAAAAAGCAATTAAATTGCCATACTTATTATTTAACATTTTCACTGCGTAAATCGATTACGGAAATACTTCTCTGTTGCCTGCATAAGTCGATTATAGTCCCCAACTGAATAAAAATAAACAGATATGTGCTGCTCCCTGTGGAAGCAATTGAAACTTATTATTGTTGACAACCTAACCTTTAAGTTCTGTTCCAGTTGATGTGTAGACACATTTATATTGTATTTTTAACGTTTCAAGTTGAGTCTGTGTGTATTGTAATATTTAATTATAATAATAGTATTTATATATTGTTTTACCTAATTACAATTCTGAAGTGATTTTAGTATTAAGAAATCTAAATTATTGTAAGTACTAACTTTATGATTATTTCTAACCTCATTCGCAATTAATTATTAAAACATAATTTAAAAAAACATTTAATAAATATTTTAAAATACTGACAATACTAAAACTGTATGACAGTAACACTATTAAATCAAAACTGATTACAATTATTCCAACTTCTAGTGTATTTTTTGTGTGTAGGCTATTTTCCAGTCTTTTATGTTATTGTATATTTTGTTTACTTATATTTAGTTTTGTATAACGGCTGAAATATTCTAATGATATTGTACAGTAACTAAATGTGGATTCTGATTTTGAATTGACTGAAGCGAACATAAATGATGATAGTTTTCAACCAGTTAGGCGCAATGTCATTGACCCGTGTAGGCCTATACTAAGCAGTTCCATTAAGAATAATAATTGTGACATTATTTAGGAAGAGGTAGAAGTTTTCCTTAGACCGGATAAAATTCCAAATTGTACTGAAAAAAGTCAAATTAAATTTAATGAAAAATCGTCTGAAATACAAAATTGTTGTAATTTTTTTCCAGTGTGTTTGATCTTGCTGCTAAACAAACATATTTATTCTCCTTACAATCTGTAGACTTGTGCCGAAGCGTTCTAGGTTTCATAAGGTAGAAAAAATAAGTGAAAATCATGTTAGGGTGTTCTTGGCAACAGAAATTGGGATGGGTCATGTATAAAAACCATCTGAGTCATTTTTCAGGACAGCTTTTGGCTGAAAAAATTCCAGGATTTTTACAAATATTTGTTAAAGATTAATACCAACTTATAAAAACATTTATTCATTTTAATGACAACTCAGAGCCGCAACCTTAAAGACAACCAGATTACGATCCGTTATTTAAAATTAGACCTGTCCTTGAGCCTACAACAAAAACATATTTAGACAGCTACAGCCCTGAAGAATCGCTGTCAGTAGACGAATCTATGATTCATTTAAGGGGAGATTCTCTTTCAAGACATATCTGCCCTCTAAACCATTTAAATTGGGCACAAAAGTGTGGCCCCTGTATGGTAGCAATGGATTTTTATTGATTTCAAGTTTACACGGAAAGGAAGAAGGAAACCAAGATAAAAGACTTCGTTCAAGGGTTGTGAAAAAGCTGCTAACATGCTTTGACTTCAGTCATGAAATTATTTATATGGACTGAATTGTTATTTATATGGAATTTATTGAGATATATTCAATCTCAAAATGTGAACTGTATGAATGGAGATATATTATGGTTTGATTTTCGTATTAAATTCAATTAGAGTATATTTAACTACAGACAGTTTCCATACACTGTTCGATTTTTAAGAGAATATGGTTTAAATTTGTATTGTCAACAAAATGGTATATGCATTCGATTTATGGTTTTAAAATGTTATTTCTAATTTTGGTGTTGTAAATAACGTGGAAACAAAATTTAATTATCATTAATTCCGGGGAATCAATAACTTTAACTGTACAGGCCATTAGAACGTTCTCTAAGAAAAGCATAAATAGCAAGAACGTGTAAAATCTAGATTTCACTAAACATGTTCGGTCTTCAACATTTCAGTTATTTTGAAAATGTTAGTTAAATAACAAAATTTATTATCACATTATGGACATAAATTTAAAATCTTAAATCAGTAATAAGTTTTAAAACTGATATTATACCCAATGTATCCCAAATGTTTTAAATTAAACCCATTTGCTTCGCTAATAACAAAACAAAAAGTTATTTACTGGTTAAAATTTAATTTACTAAAACATTATGTAACCGTAACATCCTGAATAAATACTTTTTCTCTAGAAAAGTTAGAAATACGTTTTTCTAAGATATCCAATTCTTTTTCTATTTGCTGCTTCCGTTGTAAAGTCTTCAACGAGCTTGTACTGAAGGGTAGCAAATTGAGTTGATCTACCTTTTCTTTATGTTCTGAAACATAAACGTTGTAAAGTTTAACAATACAAACTATTAGAAAAACACTATAATTACATTAGCACAGGGGTTTTCAACCTTTTAGGACGTGAGCTCCTCTCTGGAACACTTTCTGAGGTCACACTCCCCGTAATTGCGTTCTGGGCTCATAATGTTTCTGTTTAATTACATGGAACCATTTTAACTTTCAGATCTTCCGTTTATCAATAGTTCTTATAAGCTGTATAGTTTTGTTTGAAGTAACACACTTCCAGTTTCTTTATCACTTAAACTTAAAAAATATTTATTTATTGACAAGGACAATAAATAAATAGCAATAGCATTAATAGCAATAAAACAATAGCAATAATTATTGTTTACTGTTTTGTTAACAATAAACGTTTTTACTTTAACATGTGCCCCCTTAAGAATCCCTGGGAAATTATTATTTTTTATCTTGTGATATTCTTAAATTTTATTTTATTAATATCGTGCCTCGGCGATGATAACCTTAATGGTTTTTTGCCAGAAAAAAAGAATCCCTGGATTAGTGTGCTTACACGTTCATTGGGATATTTATTTGTGTACATACTATATATGACCCTATTTTCGTCCTTATTAACTTCTACAACAATGTATCTCCTTCAACTACATACCTTTTTTTAGCTTTGCAAGTAATGTTTTTCTCAAGTCATCTGGCAGCAACAACTGAGCACTAAGATCACCTTCCAACAGGCCTCCGCTTCTTTCGCTTTCGTTTTCTTTATTTTTCCTTTGTTCCCGTAGATATCTAAACATTATTCATTTTGGGTTAATTTTTTCTATTTTCATTGTAATCTGAATATTAAAATATGCTGATCTGATGTGAAATTTAATTTTCAAATTTAATCAAAAATAATAATTTTTAATTGTAAGATTAAAAAATTCCCATCACATTGGTATATATGTTTCACATATTTTTGCAATAAATACTATAAATTACTTTAAAAAGAATGGCCGCCTCGGTGGCCTAGTTGATAGTGTACTAGGCTTTCACCCTGAGGACCCGGGTTCGATTCCCGGCCAGGGCTTGGCATTTTCATACGCTATAAATCATCCATCGTCTGCATTAGCCCAAATGTGCACAATAGTCGGAGGTTAAACACAAAAAAAAAATAACAAAATTTGAAAGAATGTTTGTGTTGAAAAAGCAATTGCTAATATATATATTTATTAATAATAATAGAAATTATGTTTATAATTAATGATTTTATTTATAAAGATATAATTCTGGATTCATTGTAAGTCCTCTTGTCTGCGGGAGAAATAGAAGAAGTGACATTTACCAGGTTAGCCAGGGGCTGGCAAGACATTGTTCTGGTTCAGAATGGTGAAACTAATTCTTGTTTATAGTTGGCCTATTCCTCCTATTTGCTATCGAGCAAGTTGTATTTTATTCTGGATGTTGGTAGGCTGCGTGTAGTTCTGTAGTGTGTAGTCCTCAATGTTCTGCTGAACAACGATTTTCGACCTGTATTTATACTCAAAATCATGGTGGGAACAATAATTTCTCGGAATTCTATTGTTAAAACTAGAGAAAGAACACACCAATTAGAATGAAGCTATTGTGCATGGGAGTGCATGGTGAGGTGATGCACCAGCAGTAAAGCCTGTGCTAGCATATATACTAGCATAGTATATACCCGAGATATGCATGCACTGCAAACCAATCGGAAGTGACTATTGGTTGACGGGAGTGAACTAGGTTTCACAGGCTTATGTTGGTTCCAAGTCGAGAGAGAAGTACAGGGATTTTTACTATTTTTTTACTATTACTATGAAGGGAAACTTGCACCCTTCATCTTCCTAAGAACTTAATTTTAAAAAGCTTATAGTTTTCCTTCAAAATTCGAGACCAAGACATAAAATAAGCCTTAAACTGTTTTCCTATGACATCAATTTCTCAAAATACTGTTCTGAAATTTCACCTTGTGGCTTTATATATAAAGTATTCATAACTTACTTTGGTAGAACACCTTTTTGGTATGTTGATGGAGCACGTATCGGGTCTTCTTTTTTTGTGTTTGTTTCCTTTGGTTTTAAAGGTGCCATCATATTTAATTTCACAAAGTCTACATTATTCTGGAAAAAAATTAATTAAATAGGCATTTACTATGAATATAACTTAATTGTACTGTAAATGTTACAATTTTTTTTTTACCCAAGTTCGTGGAAAAGCCTCAACTTTTTTTCGCACTGAAAACACTTTTTCTTACGAAATAAAATTTTCTAATAAGTGTATGAACTCACCTTGCTGCCAGTTCTGCTTTCTTCGGCTACATCTCCACCAGCTTTTGTTGGACTGTGGAAGATCAAATCGTCGGTCTGTAACCCCATTTCTCTCGTGGGAGATTTTTCCTCTTCCCAGTCTCTGTGTCTCCTACTTGGGTAACGTATTACATCCTTATGGCTGAAGTAATCCAGTTCTTTTCCACTAACTGTTTGGCAAGCTAATAAATCATATAAATACAAACATTCATTTGCTATGCACTTTGCCATTTTTGTATACATAAACGTTTTTTGTTATTATAGTAAAACCTCACACATCCAGACCGATTTTCTGTATAATTATTTGATATTTCTAAGCCGTTTTGTAGCAAATCGCGCTTAAGAATTGATTAATAATTTGAAAAAGGTAGTATCTCAAGGGTAGTGCATGTGTCCCTGCTTATACCTGATATCTTGTTAGTCTACAGAATTTTAGTACACAGTGATAGTTATATCTTTTCTTTCTTCTTACAGTAGTTTGGTGACTTCTATTACGTGTTATTATAGTCACTTTTATTCATTATGGAGTCTTTTTCTTGATTTTCTGAACAAGTTGTGTGCTTCATTAGACATTTCATCGAATTTCGTTCATCGCTGTTTTGTTTCTATAAACATCAGCCAGATGCAATTCTCACGTTATATTTCTGGTACTTTCTTTAAAAAGTATGTGTAGTTTCAAAATGATCAATAAAGGAATGAGAAAAAATGGAGGATCAAATGTGTAAACCTCTTCGTGGGACTCACTGTATATTATTTACTTTTGTTGGGTAAATAAAGACAACACTGATCATAAAACAAACTAATTTAACAGAGCAAAATAACAGCAAATACAACTGCTACTTTCAAAAATAAAGCATCTAATAGGATGAAGTCTTTATGTAAAAAAGTATTGTAAAAATCATTTTTTTTATTAGACTTCTAAAAACTGCAAGAATAATTTACATATTTATATTTCACCTTGGTTTCTAAATCCTTTCGGTGGTTCTTTTGTCTTCGGTAAATTTACCGTCAATGGTTTATCTCTTTCGTGAAAAAGTGGAAACTGGGTCATAGTTGGTTCCGCTGCCAACTTCTTGACAGGAAACGCTCTTGTAGGTTTTCGATGTAACGGATTGGGCGCAGCTGAAGCCCGTGCCTTATTGTTCGCAGAATATTGTTGATTTGAATTAGATTTGGACATTCTGTTCTGTAAAAATAAAATACAAGTCTATAAGTAAAGTAAAAAGTAAATTACTTCTCAGTTTCAACTGCCAAAAATGTAATTATTATAGCCATATATTAAAAAAGCATTATTTATTGAACACACTTGTTACTTGGTAAAAACACCTAATATATTTCCAAATTACTTTTTTTCAGTGACACATGTAGACCTATAACTATTTAGGAGAGTTTTCAAATTCATTTCCATAAAAACGTCCAAAGAGGTTATGTTGTGTTCACAACCTTATAAATGGCAAGTTAAAATATATTTGCGTTAATATATAACTTTCAGAGTATTGGTTATAAATTTTTAAGTTGCAATTACAAAAATCGCTGAGAAAGCAAAGAAAATTGAGTTAATTCTACAAACTGGCAGTTCCTTTTGTTAAGAAACAGTATATAATCATTTTTATCTAGAAACGAAAAAAAAATTGTAACTTACAGTACTCAACGCTGAAATGTTTTGATGTCTTTTACTTTCACCACCAAATTCTGCGTCTTGTCCAGATTTTTCTATATCTTTAATTTTTTTTACATTTTCCTTAATAAAATTTCTCTTTGGTTTTGGACTGTCTGGAAAACACAAATTTTATACAAACTTAAGAGTAAATATATTGTTAGCTCTTTAATGTATACTTGTTACAAATGCAAAGTAATACTTCGACACTACTGATACAACTATATAAAAATAATGCATCTAATTAAAAAGAAATGTTTTGTGGCTTGAAATAGTTAAAATAAGGCCTGTTCACAACTAGGCTACCTAAATTTATAATATTCGCAAAATTCATTAGATTTATTTCACAGTAATAATTTTACTTCGGTTAACCAAACTGAAATAATTAACGATGCAGTTCAACTACGTATTAAACTGCTACAAACATGAATGAGCAGATTTAAGTGTTCTACGCAAAAATCATATTGATAGACAAGAAAAGCAGAAGAGGGAGCTCTTCAATAAGTATTTTTTTATTCACCCTTCACTCCATCAATCTTTGTCCTATTTCATTCTCCTTCTATAGACGTAATCTAATAGTGCCAGGCACTATTGTGATATAAATACAGTAGGCTATATTGATCTAAGAAACCTTAACACAGAAAATAACTGAACACATCATAACAAATACTTGCCCTAAATTATTGTAACAAATAAAAATATTGTTCTTTTTATAACTGAAATTAATTTATAATAAATAAATATAATTTTACAATTAGAATTTTTCCAATTTTGAGCAAAATCTTATAATATTTAAGGAAAGAACAAATGTTCTTCTTATGTATATAGAGGGTATGTATACATAGCAGTCACCAATTATTGTGTTCACTGGTTGATTCGATTAGCTGCTTATATTGATCAAGTCACAAAGGATGGATTCCATTTGTAAACTAATATTACTTTTACAACACATTTTGCTGCTTAGTAAACTCAAAACACCGTTAGATATTTTATGTAAGTGCGGCCTTTATATATTAACATAAAGGATTTTTTTTATATGTAATTATATTTAAATAGAATTACAGTGACTGACTACATTTCCATGAAATAGGCAAACACTATGTATATATTGATTCATCAAAAAGCAGGAATGTAAACAAAGCACAACAGTACAGTTGCTTTATTGCTGACCAGTAATTTTGTACACTTTATCTGAAAATGCCTGTTATGCGATGAATACAGCATAGTTTTTTGTTTAACGTCCGACTACTGTGCACAGTTGGGCTAATGCAGACGATGGGATGATTTATAGTGTATGAAAATGCCAAGCCCTCGCCGGGAATCAAACCCGGGTCTTCGGGATGAAAGCCTAGTATGCTATCCACTAGGCCACCAAGGCGACTAGTAACAGCCATAAACAGGTCGTCACATTTTTTGGTTTGAAACATTCTTCTGTTCACGTCACCAATCGATAAGACATCAGTTTGTTGATTAGCCGATTCATAGATTCACAGTGCAGCACCATTTCCAACTGTCTAGAAGGACTTGGTGGTAGATGTGACAGATACCGGCCAGTCTGCTGCGTCTCTGACCTGCGCACTTCAAGGTCATGGATACAAGACTTGCATGTAATGCCATAAACTTGAACACCATTAATATTCCCTTATCCTCATTAGTCTTATTGGCGTAAAGTATGTGTATAATTTAAGGAAGGGGGTTAAAAATCAGTTTATCTTAATTTTTATATGGTATAGTTTATACAGACTGATGCATAATTAGTGATTACTGATCGTACAGTTAGTGTACGTAGTGTATGTACACATTACAGTTAGTCGCATTTACATACGTTTTAACTTTACTTGAAAATGCCCGGTGTTCGTAAAAGAATATATTTAAATGTTGATTAAAAAAAATTTTAATTTTGAAAAAAACAATTATATTTAAATTAGAGTCACAAAGACAAAGCCGTTAAATTCAACATTCCTCAATCTACTTAAAGCAGATTGTGTAAAATTAGGGAAAAACTATAGAATTCAGTTTGTTTCTAATAGTCGAAAAAGGACATGAGACGGGAAAAGTTTATCTGTGGAATGATGCATTATCAACTCTCATTGCTAATGTGGTTTAATCACGCTCCTTTTGACCGAATCATGCATTAATTTTTATGATTTTCTGTCTGTATATGTTAAATGTAGTGTTGTAAACTTAGAAGTACATTCTTGATAGACTAGCATTTATGTACTATATTTTTATATAAAACATTTATGCACTACTATTGTACTGTTTGTAACTATAGTGTGTAAAAAGTTTACATTTTGTACAAGAAAACTTTAAAATGCATCTAACATATTTTATAAATAAAGCATATAGACATATTTATGTTTAGCGGAACATGACGTTAGACCACGCCAAGGACCCTGCATATGTCATGGTTTCGATCTGCAACTTAATTCAACCATCGCTTATTACGTTCAAGACAAGCAATCCCCATTGTGATCACAATAACTGGCTACTATTGTACATATAGCATAGTGATATGAGTACCACGTATACGACTGGATAAATGTCATAGGTAAGTTCTTAAAAGGATTATTGGGAAAGTTCACAATAATAAATAATTTATTTTATTTATTTATTATTAAATTATAATAATAATAAAATATTTATTTTTTTGTCTTAAAAAAGTAGTTCTTTATGATTTTTTTTGAACTAAATATTTTATTTCTTTATGCATATTTATTGCTCAGTAAAAAAAAGAAATATTAAAATCGGCTTAAAACAATAATTCCAAATTTCCGTTGAAATTGATCCGTTTCTTTAGTCTCTAGTGATGTGCACAGACATTAAATCAACTTTCTTTTACTCTTTTAAACTTCTAGTTAAAAAATTTCTGAAATTTTATTTTGCATATTTAAAAAAAAAATAGTTAGGCCTATCTGTATAGTCTATAAGTGCCATACCTTGCCATAGTAGGTGCTTTATGGATGCCATTTTGTTTTAGATTGTTTTCCAATTGGATCTGAAAACATAAGACCACAATCTCTATTAGTGTTTCATTTCTGTTCCATGTTTATTTATATATGAACATCTGATACTTGTTCCTTTAATATAATTTGTAAAGTAGATTCTGTTCCACAATTATTGAAGTTTTTCTACTGGAGAATGATCTAGCTATTGGAGTGATCATCATAATAAGACTCAGGGCCTGATACAAAATATATTCTGATCGACTTTTTGTACGTGTCAAGGGGTCTTAGAAAGCATTAAAAAAAATCTAATATTTTAAAATTGTTTGCTGAAATTACTTTTTAACTTGCTGAGTAAAATAGCCCTGTGCGTAACCCTAGACATAAATTATAACGAGTTAAATATATTTTACATTACACTACATAAATCATAGTTCGTTGAAACTTTAATAACTTTTATTTACAACATTGCTGCAAAGGTTAACAGTAATATTCTTATAACATGCACAATGATTTAAAAAAACATATATATAGCACATCAACAATAAGCGACCTATGACTAACTTGGAACTCAAAATTGCCACATTGGTGTATTCCCCACTATACTTCTAACATTTTCATTACATATACTGCTATTTTATTTTTAATTTTTTGGAAATGAAAAAATATTTGAATGTTATTTGCTTAAAAACTCATTAGTCCAAGTCACGATAGATGGAACAGATAAAAATAGCATAATAAAATGTCTAATTCGATGGCAGCTGCAATGGAATTTACCTCAAAATTACGGTTGTACAACAAAATATTTAGTAATAAAACTATGGTATTTCTGCACTTTTGGGCGATTTTTACAACTTTTTAAGTTTATACTTTATTATTGTATTATACTGTAATCACCCATGGAAAATTAAATTTACTATAAGTTATGATTTAATGCAGTTTTTAACAGGACTATATTGTGATGTCAATGGTTGTTTTACGAAAATTACCCAAAAGTCCAGATTTACCAAAAATGTTAAGCATACTATGGTGTTAAAAGTATAATTTGCTTGATAAAAATTAAAATACTATTTCGTACAAAACAAAGTTCATTCATACAATCTAGTTGTCTGTAGAGATGTGAAAGGTAAAAATGCATTTTTGTCATTGTTGGTTGTTTGGTCAAAACAGTTTATTATATGCCCAATATTAATAACCCAAAATATAAAAGTGCGGAGTTAGAAAAAAAAGTGACAAACATAACCTAAAGATGACCAGCACATGAAAGCAGGCAACATGTTTTTCATTGCAAAAACAATTAAATATTTGTTTTTAAAAAAAGACTTAGGAACTTGATATGGTTGTTACGTAAAAACCTAACTGATACTGTTGTACATCTACATATTGTGCCTGTAGGCTATTAAATACTGTGAAAACGATTAATTGAATGTTTTTGTTGTATTTAAAAAAAACATGGAACCCTATACAGTTGTTGGATAAAAACCTAACTGAACTCTGTATGTAGACTAATTAATAACGCACGTGAACAGTACCTCCGTAGATTGACGTAGCAAATCCATTTTGAATATTGAAAGTAAACATGAATGACATTACAATATAGTTGTTAAAAATAGCTTAAAATCATAACTTACCATAGTAAATATAATACTCTGTGGGTGAATATCTCTTAATTCAATAATAAAGTACATAAAGAAACAAATTGTAAAAATCATAACTCTAGTAAAAGTGCAAAAAATTCCCAAATACCTTGCTATTTCGTCAGATTTTGAGCTCTATACACATTTTTCATGTTGCAGATGCTTATTCTAAAAAACATGTACTTGAAGGTAAACTTCATGAAAGTGTTAATTTTAGTCACGCTATTTTAGAATTTTGTAAAATATTCTAACAAGAAAATTTTAGTAATAAATTGGTAGTCACGCTGCAAGTTAATTTAAAGTTGTACACGTTTCTTGGAAGTGTGTATCTGCATAAAGGGATAGCATTAGGTTAATGTTAATTCCTTAAATACAATATTATGAACACTACCATAAATAGGTTATTTAAAACACATATCTCTTTATAGTCATACACAAAATAAGAAATAATTTTTATAAGTATATCATTTTACATGCATCACCAAAAAAAAAAATGTTTTTAAATTCTTTAATAACGCTAACGATTTTCAAGGAACTTAAAAATTTTACATCTAACAATAACAGACAAAACAGGTGTTTAATTTGAATCAAGAATGAAAATCTTACATCTACCAACCTACATTAAACAAAGTGCCAACGTAAAAAACATAATATTAAACCATAGATAAACTACTTAACATACTTTACAAAACAAAATAATTTGAGTATGAGGACAAACAAAAATTATCATATCTTCTTAAGTATATATAACTACATTCATTCATAGTATGGTAGTTGAAATTCAATGAAAATGTTATGTTGTATTGCAAAAGGAAATTGCTCATACATTTCCAGTTCTGTAGATTGTAGCATTTCATTTCTTATTTATCAATTTCCTTGTATTCGATTTTTCAGAATACATTTTTAGATTTCGGTGATTAATTTTTTGTTTTATACTTTAAAATTATAATTTATTAAGTATCATAATTTTACAAACATAATTAACTACCTGGTAACAACTCAATATGGTGAATTTGATTAAAAGTTGAAACTAATATAATATCGATTATTACTTACAATCGACCTGTGGAATCGACATTTAAAACGTAATCGATGGCCTGTCGTGTTTTTACTGCTGTACCGGCGGGATGTTTATTTTTTTAATTTTTATTGTTCCCAAGTAAAATTAGTTACAGCCAGATTTTATTTATAATATACATTATTGAATAATTTGTCTAACGTGTGTTTCCGATATTTGTTTCATCGGAAAGCAGTTCATCTCTTTCTATTCTTGTGGGAAGTGCAACTTGTATTGTGAATGTGTTATATTTGATTGTTCTTAGCTTATAATTTCCTGCTTGTATTAAAACATTTTAGCTTATATAACATATTTACTACAGTTTATAAATGATTATCAGATTGTAATTTTAGATTGATAAATTTCTTTACATATCAATCTAATCTATGTTTTGTGTGTTAAAATGAGTGACAATAAGCCTATTTTGTGTGTTGGCTTAGTTTGCCTTGATATTATACAAACATGCGAGAGATTTCCTATAGAAGACTCTGATCAGAGGTATGTAAAACTGGCTTTTTCCCATGCATATAAAGTATTTAATTCATTAGAATTAATTCTTAATACCTTCAAGAAAAAATAAGAAGAGGTAGGCTAAAGTTTTCATGACATACTGTTACCAATTAATCATTATTAGTGAATGATTAATTCACTCTCCTCTTCATTAGTTTGAGTGTTTACTAACAAAATTAATTAAATGTTTTCGAACTCTGGATGTGTTAACTAATCCAGAACCTAATTCGTTATGCTGTTAACCATGAGTTTTAAAGCTATAAATAGGCTAAATATTACAGGTTTAGTCACTAACACATTTAGGCTTATTCAAATTATGATTGGCCTATAAGTTAATACTTTATTATGCATACACAGTATTTATTAACTTCCCTCAGTATTTATGACCACCACATCATGGTAAAGTAATGATTTTTGAATATTTTTTTCCTGTTACATACTTGAATATTAAATTAGTAGCCATGTAAGATTAAATTTATTATAACTTTCAATTTTATGTTATTTTTAATAAAACTATATTATGACATCTTGTCTGTTGACTGTATTGACACTAAATTTACTGTGCCAAGGTCACCGAAAGTGGAAGTGTAATGAGTTAGTTATCATGTATGTGTATTTGTGTTTGAAGTGTTTTTGTATTTTGTTCAGGAAATATTAATGTTTCGTTGCATCTAATGTTCTTGCTTTAACACACATAACCATGTTAGTTAAGTTCTTAAGTCTTTTTTTAATGTTTATTGTTTTACATTATTAAAACAAACATTTAATTAAGTGTTTTTGGTGATGAAAAACACGTTATCTACTTTCGTACACTACTGATTTTGACTTTATATGGGTCACTTTCATTTTAGATTTTTTTCGAACTTCTTATAGTTCCTGCACTTTTATATTTTGCATTATTACAAATGGGCATGTAATTAAGTAATTCAGTAAACAATTTATAAAAATTGACACAGTGTGGTTAATGTAATATTAACCCTTCACCTTATACATATTCATATTTTAAAGCAATAAATTATGTGGTATTACAGAACACACTGTGACTATACTGAAACCCTTTTTTTTATTAATTTACCATATATGACCATAATATGACTAACAATTATCTTAGTAAAATAATACAAAAATGTTTCTAATGCAGTTTCAAAAACTGTTGGTGTAAAACAATAAATAAAGCAATAATTTATGATAGGCTAGTAAGAATGTCTGGTAAAATGGTCGATGTAATAAATTAGGTTAGTAATTTAACATATTTTTAATACATGTGTTCACATTAATATTTTTAATAACTGTATAACCATGAGAAATAATCCGATTATATATTCATGCGTATTCCTGAGATTTCACTATAATAATTATGGATTATTATTGTTATGATTATGACAGATTATTTTTATCATACATCAAGGAATTTCATTGCCCAGTCGACTTGTTTGGTTGCAGTTCAAACACTGTTGAAGTAGAGGTTCTCGGGAATGGGGAAACATTGTGTTTCAGTTTCACATGTCATGTTATGAGTTATAATAAATGATTTTTTAATTATACCATTGTGTAGCATTTAAGTTCTATTCATCTCAATATTAATAAGTTTAGTAACATTCTTGTTTGGAAAAATATCTTTCAAACCAAACATATCAAATTGGTTTTATAAATTGTTGCGCTATTTGCTTAATCTAACGTGTCTTAGTTACATTGTTCTACACTAACTTTAACGCCAAGAATAGGGTCAATTACTTGTTTCCAAATCCACAATGTTTGACTAATGATGAAACTACCCTACAGGTTTTTCAGATCAGATAAAAAACGATAGTGTGTTTTTAACTGGTGCTAACATAATTATTTTAAAAATTTTATATTAGCTGATGCATTCAGCTAAATTTGATATCAGCTGATGTAGTTTTCTGTGCTATAAAATCTGGTTTGACATGTATGATGTCTCACTTAATGTGTTGTAATAAGGAGAAAACTAATAACGTATTTAATAATTACTTAAACAATGTAATAATTATTAAATAATTAATTCAAATAATGTGTTTTGTAATTATTATAGAAACTTCTTACATGTTATTTTTCTGTTCTTTATTACAGATGTTTGGAAAACAGATTACAAAGAGGGGGAAATGCATCAAATAACTGCACTATTCTCAACAAACTTGGAGCAGAATGCGAGTTTTTAGGCACTGTTAGTAGAGATAGTTCTTTTACAAAGTAAGAACTACTTATACATTTTTTTCAGTATCAACTGTGATAATTTTCATTCAATATTATCCTTAAATGCACAGACAAATTGTGAAGTGTGTGTGTGTGTGTGTGTGTGTGTGTGTGTGTGTGTGTGTGTGTGTGTGTGTGTGTGTGTGTGTGTGTGTGTGTGTGTGTGTGTGTGTGTGTGTGTGTGTGTGTGTGTGTGTGTGTGTGTGTGTGTGTGTGTGTGTGTGTGTGTGTGTGTGTGTGTGTGTGTGTGTGTTTCTTTATCTACTTAAAAACTTCAGAGGAAAATTTTTAAAAGTCAGAATTGAACTATTACCATATATCTTTTTTTAATTTAATTTTTAATGTTTCAGGTTTGTAGTAGATGATTATAAAAAACACAATATACTCATAAACAACATTGTTTATCATGAAAATTGTGAATTTCCTTTTCTACGGTGCTTATAAATAATAAAAATGGTTCACGAACAATAATTCATTCCAATAAAAATCTACCTGAACTAACAATAGATGATTTTAAAAAACTAGATTTGACCAAATATTCTTGGATTCATTTTGAGGTAAGTGATTTGTACGAACATTTGTTGAAAAATTATAGTTTAAACATTTTTTTAAATATGTAGCTTTACATATTGTAAATGCGCTATAAAATACCTGTCCCACCCCAAATCCCTTAGGTAATCAGTGTATTTCTTACAGGACTCAAAAAACGAGTGTTATGTTTGTAGTACCTGGGCAATATGGGTGTTTGTTCCATCATAACTTCTTAACAGCTCATCTGATTTTTATCTATCTTAGCTCGTTGGATTCCTCACTTACCAGAAGTGTCATAGGCTATAGAACTTTCATCCAGATCACCCACAATGGGGTAAATTAATTGCATGTATGTATAGGTGATTGATACATATGCATGTATATATTATACCATTAATTCTTAATGGCTCTACCGGAAATTCACTTAGAAAATTTTGATTTATGATTAACAATTTAAATGTAGAGAAGCTGTTTAGTGCAAATATATTGAGATGCAGCCCCCGACTGCATTTAAATTGTTAATTGAAGATCAAAATTTTCTAAATGATACAAGATACATCGTACATTGTTCAATTTTAAAAGAGTTGCACTATTGTATAAACTTGACATTCATAATTTATTAACTTAATATGCGGAAAATTCTTCAGCATGTATAACCTTGTTTTCATGTTTTTAAATCAATTAATTTCAGATTTTTATTTCATTTAATTATAAAATATATATTTGTCGTGTATAATTTATGTTTTAGCAGTTGAGTTTTTTATTTTTTTTTTTAAAGTAATTATTTTTATTTAATCCATAGCTTACAGAATTATATAGACAATTGTAAAAAAACATCTAGCTATATTATGTTAAAAATTAATATATTTTGATCATGATTTCTTCTTTGAACATAAAATATATTTATTGATTCGTTTTCAGGGCCGAAATGTTAACGAAGTCACCAAGATGTTATCGCATATTGAGAAATGGAAATCAAGTGGAAATTGGTTAACAACTTCAGTTGAGGTCGAAAAACCTAAAAGCGAAATGGCAAACCTTATGCACTTAGTGGATGTTGTTTTTATTGGTAAAGATTTTTCGATTTTTAGTGGTTACAAGAATATGAAGGAAACTCTCGAAGGATTCTCGAAAATTATAAAAACAAGGTGAGTAAAATGGTTTATATAAAGTAGTTTCATTTTTTTCTAATTATTTAAAGTCCGTTGGTATAACCAAAAAAAATTTGTTTTTCTGAGTGATAGCAACTGAAATGTAGCACTTGAATTATAAATAAGAAAAAAAATTTGGTAATTTTGTTAACAGATAGGCAGTGTCCAAAAGTAAACCTAGAAAAAATTTAGAGGTTAGAATTAATTTTTGAATTTCAAAGTAGTAATTGGTGGTTTAAAAATATAATATTATTACAACAAATTAAAAACTTACATGTATAACACAGAATCGTCTAGGCCTATTCTTGTGCAAAAAAATTTTTAATTATAACCGTAGTAAAAAAAATTTTTTTTAAGCATGTAATATTTTCTAAGTATTGCAATATTCTTATGGAACCTTAGTATGTTGTTTTTAGTGCATTCATGGTATATATATTGCCACTGTTTTACAGACCAACATTGATCAGTGCTTGGGGCGAAGAAGGAGCAATGGGTTTGTCTTCTGATGGCACCATTGTGCAGTCAAAAGCTTTCACGCCTCTTAAAGTCGTAGACACTTTGGGTGCTGGTGACACGTTTGTTGCTTCCACGATTTATTTTCTAAATACTGGGCACACTCTGGAAGACAGTCTTAAATTTGGTTGTGAGATTGCTGGACATAAAGTAGGCCTGAAAGGTTACGATGGCATAGAATGGATCGTAGAAAAGATAAAAAAACAAAAAATTCAGTAGCAGTAATTTATTTGCATAAATAATGCATTTATTTATGTCTTACTCCTGATTCCTGTCTTACTCCAGTTTATATTTTTTAGTTTACAATCCAGGAATCGGCAAGATTCATGAATCCTAAATCCCCTTTTCCATCTGTCACTAAACAATAAATCTGTCTTCCGTTTCATCTTCTTCCTCTTAGTTTGCCTGTGATAGCTTTTCGGCTGTCACTAATTTGTCTTTTATTATCTGTCACATTATATATATATATAATATATAATTGTGAAGTAAAATTAATTAAACATCATTATTATTTAAAAACAGCTGAATTGTGGTCAGAATAGATTTGAAATAATTTATTAATATTTTGCTATTTTTTATTTTGGTCATCACACCAATAGATTTTAGCCGCCTCGGTGGCCTAGTGGATAGCGTACTAGGCTTTCACCCCGAGGACTCGGGTTCGATTCCCGGCGAGGGCTTGGCATTTTCATACGCTATAAATCATCCCATCGTCTGCATTAGCCCAAGTGTGCACAATAGTTGGACGTTAAACACAAAAAAAAAAAAAAAAACCAATAGATTTATTATGGGAAGTCTGTGAATAAGATAGTTACATGTTGAGTTAATTTGTCTAGGCTGTCGATTAGAATTTAAAGCCATGTATACAGATATAAGTAGAACACAGCTGATCGGCAACATTCCAATTAGTCACCTGTTAAAGTAAGTTGAACACAGATCTAGGCTAACCAAAAGAATGAGCCTTTAATTATTTGTAATGCAAATAAAATGAAATAAGAGACAGTTTAATCCAAAAATTAAAAATGTAAAATAAGAAATGAAATAAAATAGTTCACTTGAAAATTTGTAAATTACTGTGCATTTCAATTAAACCAAAGAAATGTAAATAATAAATTAGTATTATCGAACTATATTTATAACAGTCGAAGTTGTGATTCCTGAAGTAGGCCTAGATCTAAGACAAGCAAAGACAAAAATATAATTTTAAAAGAAATGTTAGATAAGGAATGGTACAGTGAAAAACAAATGGATGTCGGCCAATCGGCAACTAAAGGGAGCAGTACCTATGCCAAGTGGAAACCAATCAAAGTGCAAAATGCTACTTCAAGAAAGGTAAAATATTTTTTTAATTATTTGTGAACAAGATGGCTATTTTTGAAAAGTGGAATGATTCTATAATGTCCGAAATTCAGTTCTAACAGTTAATGAAAGACAGTATCACGCATTTTAAGTGTTAATTAAAGTGAAAACTAATTAAATATGATGAATGTATTTAAAATATGTCCCTATTTAAAAAAAAAGGACATCTAGAATAGTGTATCAAACTTATTAAACTCAAAAGATGAGATGGTAATATCATTAAAAATTGAAATATTTTAGACTTCTGTACAAAGAAACAAACATTCAAAATTAATTTTTTGTAATTTTTCTTTTTTAAAAAATATGTGACCATTACTCTGCTAGTACAATCACCCCAACTGAAATAAGAGGTTATGTATTAAATTTAATTTTAAAGAATAACTATAAATTAATAAAACAAATGTTTAAATTATTGAACACTTTAAAGGTTAAAAATCAAATATTTAAGAAACATTTTGAAATTACAACTTTAAAAAAAGCCAGAAAATATTCAGCTAGTTTTAAAAAAGTAGAAAATGGTAAAGATATGAAGTATGTAGGCCTATATAGATTTTAAATAAATTATTTAACTTGTAGGTTTTTATTGTTGTTGACTTTTGCTCCTTGATAATAGATAACCTTTAAGTAATAAATCTTAGTCGTCATTATAATGCAAAGTCCATATTAATAAATATTGCCTACAATTCAACAATGCAGACTGTATAAATCACTTGTACAATTAAAACTAAATTAAAAGTTATAGGCCTATAAATAAACTCAGCTTATAAATTTTCCACGGAAACAACAGTCATGGCAAAATCTTGATTGTTTAAAATTGCATATATACTGAATGGAGGCAAATTTAAAAACTTATCTTCTTTTCTATTTTTTGAGCATCCCTAGCTTTTATTTATAGTCAATTTGGGAAAAATTTATTTTCTAGTTCTTATTTTATTAAATAAAAGCTTCTTTAAAACATATATATATATATATATATATATATATATATTTGAAGAGTCCCAAAAATAACCATAATAGCTCTGTGCTGAGCGAATCTTCTTTAGTATACATTTTTCCTGCTAGATGAGCCTCAAACAACTCCAAGGCATTGTTGCCAAATTGGTTGAGGGGTAGGGGGGTTTCTACCCAAAATTGAGAAATTTAAAGTTTGCAGAGAAAAATAAAGGGAATTTTTTTTTATTACTGGTAAAATTTGGGGAATATGTCCAGTCTTAACTAGGTTAAATTCTTTTTACTAAAGAAAGGCATGTTACCTTTTTGTTAATTCAAGTTTGGAACTATAGTCTACCTGAAATCCAACAACTGGAGTTCCTCAGTAATAAACTTCACTATCCCAATCCCACAATCGGTCTTGACCATTATTGTTATCATTAGTCCCCACAGGGGGGTGCAGACTAGCTGCACCTATTAAAAGGATTTAGATGTCCCTAGCGATACCTGAGTCTAACACTACACTTATGACTAACACTTTATACTGTCACACTTACATTTAGGGAGGCGATAATGGCCTCAATATGCTTTTCGCCTTAAAATAACAGGAAAAAAATGTAGTCATTAGACAGTATCAAATTTTAGTACTTTTTAGTGTTATAACTTTTGTCCGTCTTATCATTTGTAACATTTGTTTCCATTTCTTTTTTGTCTCGTGATTGTAAAAATTGCGATACAGTAGTTTTAATAACGGCTCCATAAAGTACATTTTTGTCTTGTCATCGATCTATTTTGTGACATTTAGTGGCATCAGCTCATTTAAGTCTCTAGTTCGCCATTCTTTACGAAGACAACATCGGCAACGAAATACCTTAAAGCGTGAAGGAAAAGAACCAGAGTGTTCAGGTTAGATTGTGTGTTTTTATCCCATAGTAAGTAGTTTTTATGATGTTAAGGTTGTTACGATTATTAATAATACAAGTAAAATATAGAGTAGGCCCTATTGAATTTAATGAGATAATAATCAATTTTTTATTACAGTAAGTAATATTTTTATTAATTATTTTGTAACAGTTAGCAATAACAAATTACAGAAATAAAAATTATAAGAATTTTTTTTAACAATGTGCAACAAAAATGGTGTAGACAAAAGAAACACCTTGGATATACTCTGCCACTTTCACCATACCCTTGTCATCATGTAAACAAAGTAGGAACTGAGTTACACAACCTAGTTATGCTTACTAACCTAAACAACCACACGAAAAATTCCCATACTTCTCTCCTGGCTTGGAACCAGCCTGCGAAACCTACTTCACTCCCGTCAATGAATAATCACTTCCGATTGGTTCACAGTGCACGCATATCTCAGGTCTATACTATGCTAGATTAATACATTTTTGCCTTGTCTTTACTGCCAGCGTATCACATCGCATCTTCTGTTTACAATAGCTTCATTCTGATTATTGTGTTCTTTCTCTAGTTTTAACAATGGAATTCTGAGAAATCGTTGTTCAGCAGAACATCGAGTTGGACAATCCGCTATAGAACTGCACGTAGCCTACCAATTGTACAAGACAGCACAACTTGCTCGGGATCCAGTCAACTCTAAATATGAAGCGAATTTATTTCACAATTCCGAACCGGAAAAGTGCCTTGCAAGCCTGCGGCTGATGTGGTAAACGACCAGAGACTAAACATTCTATTTTTCTCGTAGACTACAACACCCGGTCACCTTCCCCTCTTAATTTATACCACTAATAGGGTTCCACTACTAAGAGTTGTTCAGTTGATGTGGCTTTTAGTTAGTAATCTGTCTCCCATGTCTTATTTGTGGACTCAAGGTATGTGTGTCTACATGGTCTACACCGTCTAAACCGTCTACACCGTCTACACAGTCTACACCGTCTACAACATCTACACCGTGTACACCCTCTACACCGTCTACAAGTTCTACACCGTCTACACTGTCTAAACCGTCTATACCGTCTACATGGTCTACATGGTCTACACCGTATACACCGTCTACACTGTCTACCCGGTCTACACCGTCTACACAATCTTCACCGTCTACACCGAATATACCGACGTTCCGGTCCCCTCGGAATCGACTGTTCTCCCTCTACTTCTTCCCCAAGCTTTGATTTCAACTGCTGTTCTACATACCTTGTTGTTTGTTGCAACAGGCAGTATGTCAGCAGTTTCTTAATTTGCCTATGTCTTTGTCAATAGTGTTCATTCTTTGGCTGTGACTCCATTATAATATTTAAAAATAGTAACTAAAAATTAACATTTTTTAAAAATCCTAACAATATATATTTTATCAGTGATCATTTCAAGGCCCCCCAAGTCTTAATCGTACCATGATGGTCACTCCAACAGCTAATTTTTTAATCATTGTTCATTAATGGATAATATTCATTATTTTTGACTAATGGATAGTGGAGTTATTAGTGTGAGATGCAGAAGAATTCAACTAAACTGCCAGTAAAAAAAAAATGCTATAACTTGTTTCTACTGCGTGTTTGAGTACATTTATATGGAAAGGAATTAACAGAATTGAAATAAAAATATCTCCTTCTTTTGGTCCAAGTTTATTGAAACAATTCAAACATTTTTTTAAAATGTTTTAATACTTACAAGATATTTACTGATTTTGTAAAATATGTAGCCTATTTTTGACAAGATATTATTTAGATTTTATTTAATATAAAAGTACCTAATACTAAATATTGTTTTTAATTTATTTATTTAAAGTTTATATTTACTACAGTTCAAATTTGTTAGGCAAATTAAATGTTAAAACTAGAACAAATTAAATGTTTTAGTCTATTGTTTTGTTGATCTAACAACACATGAATCTTGATTAGCACAATCTTCAGGCACTGCTTTGGAATCAATAGGAACCTGCGACTGCCACATCTTATGTTGCTTTCGCGGTGTCACAAGGTTTATTTCTTTCTTGTAAGTCTGCAAGACACAATAAACAGAGTTAATTAAGTTACTTTATTTCAGTGATTGTAATTGTTTAAAATAAAGTATCAAATTATTATCGCTTTTCTTTTCGAACATTTTTGGATTTGCTACTTTTTTCACCCCTCGATAGGTACTCAGTTTAAATATAAAAAATTTATCCCTTGTGTTGGAATTACAATCGCTTTTGCCCTCAGTGTGAAATAAAGATTTGTAATTGTAGATCATTCATATTTTGATTTTTATACACTATCTGAACTAAGCTGTTCATTTTCACCCAAGTATTTATATTAGATGCCATTGTTTATAAAAATACTTGAGTTAAACCCCTGATCTAGCCATTTAAAAAACTATATCTCTTTGGCACTATTGCCAAAGAATTTATATCTCTTTGTTATTATTGCATTGTGTGCCTAGTTTCTAAACAATCTATAGACATTCAGTAGTAGTACCTCAATATATCTAAGCATAGGTAGTAAAGGTCTCCCTTTCTCTTTACTTTCTTCAACTACTTTCTCAGCATACTCTAGAAACTGTTTGTCCTCAAGATTCCAACATTCCATGGCTCTCTGTACAGCGTCCACATCCAGCGCCTTCTCTTCAGCAATCGTGGCTGCTTTCTCGTCCTAAATAATTTTAACAAATATAGTTGTATAAGAATATGAATTAAGAATAGCAGACAAACTGAGGCAAAAACTAATCTGTCACAGATTATTTAAATGAACAGAATTGTGTTTAGCAGTTTTTAATTTTTGCAATCAGATGGCCAACACTGCTGGCTATGTTGGGGTAAACTCAGTCAGGGTAAAATATTTAATGCAATGACAGTCCTTACAGGTTGGATGGCCTGCCTGGACGCTCATATGTCAGCTTGTCAGCTTGGGTGCTACAGCGATCGAGCTGCACAAACAGATCAGAATTTTTTCCACTACAATTTGAAATATTGGTATAGGGTGATTAATTTAAAAAAAAACAAAATTAATAACTTTTAGGAAATAGTTTTTCATTGGTATAAATAAAGACAGGGAAGAAATACTTTTGTTTCTTGATTTAACTGTAAAAATATTGCTATAATATTTTTACAATGTATTTAAACTAAAAAATTCATAAATAAAATAAATTTTCAAAGAAAAAAATATAACAAATGCATACATCTTCTTTTTTAACATTTACATACACTATGTAATCTTTATAAATATATTTAATATTGAATTTGTTCTTAATAAACACTATACGTGATCAGATTTACATTAGAAAGTTAAATGCAGCTGACATAGTACAGTCAAATTTGCCTTCTGCTGACAATACACAGAATGAAGATAACACGGGAATCACTTAGTTGAAGTCTTTCCTGATAGATTACAGCACAGTCCAAACAAAAACAAATTAAATTACTATAAAAGTATAGAATTTTGTTTTGCCAGTCCTGGTAACCATCTGTGCATTCAAGAAATGTTAACATGTCCAGTATTTCTGTTTATCTGATCTGACAAGAATATAATTTGCACAAAAATTCTGGCCTGTCAAGGAAATGGCTGCAGCCAGTACCACCGGCCAACCAACTCCATAGGATATATTTTAAAAGCTGTACCCACATACAAAGGGTTAAACCATCCTGTATACAGAATTGTAATACAACTATATATGACTATTTTTAAACCCTCTTAATGGGTTAAATTTAGGATGAAATCAAAGCAAAGATTTTGAAAGATGACTAACTAAAAGGAAATAATTAAGTAATACATTTAAAGTGTTTATAATTTTATATAATATACGAGGTGTGTTCAGAAAGTAAAGAGAATTTTAATTTTATGTACAAAATATTTGTTTATTCTTCTACATTAATGTTGTCGCCTTCAAAATAGTCCCCATTGGAGATTATGCACTTATGCCAGCGCTTCTTCCAATCCTTGAAACACTTCTCAAACTCAGTCTTTGAGATAGCCTTTAGTTCTTTCAGCGATGCGCTTTTAATGTCATCTACGGCTCTAAAACAACGGCCCTTTAAGGTTCTCTTTATTTTTGGAAATAGGAAAAAGTCACACGGAGCCATGCCTGGCAAATATGGAGGTTGGGGCATCATTACAGTACTGTTTTTGGCCAAAAATTCATGAACAAGCAATGAAGTGTGAGCTGGTGCATTATCGTAGTGCAAAAGACATGAATTGTTTTTCCACAGATCCAAGCGTTTTTTTTTTGGATTGCTTCACATAAATGGCATTGAACTTGTAGGTAGTACTCCTTATTGACCGTTTTACCTGGTGGCAGGAATTCATGATGCACTATGCCATTAATATCAAAGAACACAGTGAGCATAACCTTCACGTTCGACTGCACTTGTCGAGCCTTTTTCGGTCTTGGCGAGCCAGAATGCCTCCACTGGGGTGATTGAGCCTTAGTTTTGACGTCATATCCGTAAACCCATGTTTCGTCACCTGTTATAATACATTTCAGTAATTCTGCATCGTCATTGACTTCATTTAGTGACTCCTGAGCAACTTCCATTTGCCGCTGTTTTTTGTTCAACAATTTTGGAACGAATTTTGCTGCCACATTCCAATGTCATGACATGATCCAATCAATACGCCAATATCATCAGCGACCTCTCTAATTGTGATTCGGCGATTGTTCGTAACCATTTCTTTCACTTTTTCCACATTTTCATCGGTTGTTGATGTGCTGGGGCGTCCAGGGTGTTTGACATCTTCAACGTCTTCACGGCCTTCTTGAAAATGCTTATACCACTCGTAAACTGTAGCTTTACTCATAGCAGACTCACCACAGGCCTTTGTTAACATTTCACACACTTTGTTACACTTTATTCCATTTTTTACGCAAAATTTGATACAAATTCTTTGATCCATTTCTTTTAACAAACGAAAATTGCCGAGCTCATATAAACACGTCAAACCTTAGTGGCTGTCACAGACAAAGTCAACAATGAAAACAGCTGAAAGTTTTATCATACTTCAAGGGCATGTATACCAACATAATAAAAAAAATGTTTGACAACCGGACTCACCAAACCCACGAAATTTTAAAATTCTCGTTACTTTCTGAACACACTTCGTACAATTAGTCCTATTTCCCTGATTCAATATTTCTTTCTTAGAAGCACCATTAACCATAATTTTTTTGCTGAATCATATTTTTCTTTTCCTTTTCCCATTGTTTTGTAACAAAACAAATGATTTGACAATTAGCCTCACCCTCTGTTTGTCCCAAATAGCTTTGTTTATTTTCATCAGCTCCTTGTGTTTTTGATTCATTTTTTCAGTAAACTCCTTGTTTACTTCATCGTGTTTAAATCTCTGCATCATAGACCACTTTAGCATTTCCTTTTCCTTCCTCTTCTTTTCCTCTTCTCTTTTAATATACGCTTTCCTTTCTTCTTGAATTTCTTTCACTAAATTTTCATGGTAAGCTTGTTTCTTCGCTCGACGTTCTTCTTCCCTAAACAAAATATTACAAGAAAATGTTATTTATTAATGAAATTCATTTTATCTTCTTATATACTTTTAAACAATAATTTATGTAAATTATTCGCTCCAGTGTGCCCCGAATTGTTAATTTATTAATTTCAAATTTTACTTTTCACTTAATGGTGCATGCTTTTTTTGAAAAACCAAAAATAGCCAAACTGTTTTAAATATTACACCCTAAATCAATACATGTTAAAAATAATTAGAGTTTTCTTGAAGAAAAAACAATTGCAAAAAACATAGTAGTCAGTTAACACAATTCAATTTCATATTTGCGAATGCTAATAATAGCTTTTTATACTTTATAATACAGGACTAATTACTTAGCCTCTCTTTCAGCGACTGCTTTTCTAATCCTTTCGTTTTCCGCTGTGTCCTTTTCTTCAGTAACAGCAGACACATACTTGGAGATTTTATCTCTCCGGGCTAATTTTTCAGCTGCATCCTGCAAACGTTCACATGGATCAACAAAAATAATTAAGTTTCAATGTATTTTTTTTTTTTTTTAACATCCGACTATTGTGTTATGCAGACGATGGGATGATTTATAGCCTATGAAAATGCCAAGCCCTGGCCGGGAATCGAACCTTGGGGTGAATGCCCAGTACGCTATCAACTAGGCCACTGACGCGGCAAAGTTTCAATGTAATAATTCATTGGTGCAGAGCGATAACAATTACTAATTTACTAATTATTTTGGCATTAATAAAGTCACTGGTAACAACTCATACTAACATCTCTAATTAATGTCTAAACAGTAAAACAGTATTATGACTTCAGAAAAAAATTATAAAAACAGTAGCTCTTGGAGTAGTTATAAGAGATTCATAGAGGGTGTGTGTGTGTGTCCATTATAATAATAATAAATGTTCCCTAATAGTCCCATTTTATTTTAACAATTACAATTCTCAAAGTGAAGTTATAATTAATTATAAAAAAGATTGTGTAATTAATTACATACACTCCGTTTGACTCCCATGGTATATATATGCAAAACGACATTACATGGGAAATCGTTGGAATTAAATATGTTACAATGTGACATGAAAGGATTTTCTGGTGTGATCACCAAATGTACTGTTATTCAAAAATATGCTGTGTGATTCATACCGATGCATAGACAAGACCTTCAATATTGAAGATCCTGGCATTTCCTGTGGTAAAGATTATATTTTTTTATGGATTTGCTGCTGTATATTAAGTTTGTTTTGTTTATTATTGTAGATGAAACACTTATACATTACACAAATGTGTTTGTGTACTGTAAAGATTTAATTTAATAAAAAAATAACTGATTTCATGTTTTATAAAAGTAAGTCAAACTTCATAATTTTCAGGTACTGAATATTATCATAATAAACACAAAATTTAGATATACATATCAGGTCTAGATTTTTTTTAATGTAAATAGATTTTTTTATATTAAATCTATTACCTCTCTCTCCTTTTGCTTACGTATTCTAGCTATTCTTTTCTTCGCAGCTGCATGGATTTGTATTGCTGCATTTTCTTCTTCTTCTTCAATTATACATTTTGCCTTGTAATCAGCAATCATCCTTCTATTTTCCAACACATCGTCTCTGACTAGTTGCCTCTTTCTTTCCACCTTTACAAAAGATATGTAATCAAAATTATTTACCAGTATAAACAATGAAATTATTTCTGGTATAAAATATTACGAGTTTAACGTGCCTTTATCTTAATTTGAACACTACTTTTTTTGAATTTTATCACTATACAATAGGGTTAGAAGTTATAACGACACCATTAAAAATAAAAATTAATTAAGAAATTTTTTTTATTAAAAGTCGCAATAAATATTATGCTATTAAAATTTGTAGTTTTTTATTAATAATTTAATTATTATTTAAACTTTTCCTCAAATACATTTTATAAAGTTTGTTTTATTTGAATTCAGTATAAATTATATATTAATAATAAATTAGCTATTTAACTTAATTGGATGCATTGGAGACCAAAGCGTTTAACTGTTCAACACTGGATCTGGTAACAAAATGCTGTTACTTAATACTGTCAATAATTACTTATCCCAAGTTTATATAAATTAATATTTCCTTTATAATCATCCAAGTGTATAAACTTGCCTCCTTCTTTAAGTTTTCTTGTTCTGTTAATATCTCTTTCTGAATTCCTAGGTTGTCCAGCTTCTCAAGTTCCCGTTCTTTTTCTTCCGCTTTTCTTTTTTCTTCTAACAATGCCTGCAATCTGTCAAACTAATAGATTACGACTTATTACTTATGATTACAGTAGGGCACATGTATTTGAAATTTCTTACTTGTAATTCATTAGCAAGTGAGTTTTTTTAAAATTCTTGCTCTTCAGAAAGTTTAAACAAAGAAAATTACTTTCTCTATAACTACAAGATTCATGAACTTATTTTATCCAGTAATCCTTCCCACAATTTTTTTTTTTTTAGTGAGAAACTTACATATAACCATATAACAAAACCTGACGTCAATCCTATGAATACCTAATGACTTTTAAAGAACTTTTCTATTACTATGTTCAGTATAATGATCTGCCTTCCCTAGCTTCATCAATTCTACTTTCGTTGACACATTTCGGAGAACCTCCATCTTCAAAAACTATATCTATAATCAAGTATAGACATACTTTTATATCTATCAAGTAATAATAATAATAATAATAATAATATGCATTGAAATTATATTATGTTGTGACAATCTTTCTTTATTTTTGATGATTTTTGTTATACATAGTTGAATGCTAAAGTATTTGAAATTTCTTACTTGTATTTCATTAGCAAGTGAGTTTGTTAAAATTCTTGCTCTTCACAAAGTTTAAACAAAGAAAATTACTTTCTATAAATACAAGATTCATGAACTTATTTTATCCAGTAATCCTTCCCACAATTTTTTTTTTTTAGTGAGAAACTTACATATAACCATGGAACAAAACCTGACTTCAAACCTATGAATACCTAATGACTTTTAAAGAACTTTTCTATTACTATGTTCAGTATAATGATCTGCCTTCCCTAGCTTCGTCAATTCTACTTTCGTTGACACGTTTCGGAGAACCTCCATCTTCAAAAACTATATCTATAATCAAGTATAGACATACTTTTATATCTATCAAGTATATCTATAATTGAGTATAGATATAGTTTTTGAAGATGGAGGTTCTCTGAAACGCATCAACGAAAGTAGAATTGATGAAGCTAGGGAAGGCATATCATTATACTGAACATAGTGACAATAATCCTAGTAGAAAAGAAGAAGAATATAAAAAGAATTTCAACTTTCCTATTATTACAAAGAACTTTTTAATCATGCTGTTGTAACTGTGCTGGGCTACTCCTTAATAATAATAATAATATGCATTTAAATTATATTATATTGTGACACCTTTGCTACTTTCTGTGGCACCTTAAATGAAACAGTATTACATATTTGACAAACATTTTTAATCATTTTATAAAGAATATTACACTTAGCGCACATAGGTAGGGCGCATTAATTTTATAGGCTCAGATTTAATGACATTTGCTGTACTCTTGGCTAAACAGAACAGTCTTGTACTTTTGTTGTCTGCTACATTAAACTTGTTTATCATTTAGGTCAATTTCAAGTGACAATTATCAACCATAACTTTTTAATACTGATAAATATTACAACTGTCAATATATTCATCATGTATTATGACTTATTACATCATGATCAATCATTATCAATTTGATTATTGTTACTTTCAAATTTCAGTCTCACTTTTACTACAATATCTTTAACACACCTCTAATACCTTCATAACACAAATTAGTCTTATAAACACTTTAAATCTCAAGCACGTTTAGAGCTTAATAATAAATTTTCAGCTAGAACACTTATTGTGTAATCCAACAAGATACAATGAACATTATCGGTGAACTTGCAGTTTGACAACGTTGACCATATTGACAGGACTCAATAGGGCTGAACCTATTGTTCTTGTAGGCAGAGTTAACTTGGGACACCAAAGGGTTCACCTAGATACTTTGTATGTGTGTTGGAGTTAAACTAATTGTTAGTTTCGAAACTAATTTGAGTATTAAAAAAGAATGTACTAAGGAAAGTGATTGCTGAACAAATAAGTAACACATGTTTTTAGCCTTGTGCCGCATTTGTGCTTCATCAATAAGTGATGAAAATAAGTTGTTGTTGTTTCCTATGGCTAGCCCGGACTCCAGTCCATCAGCCTCCTTGCCTCCCAATACAGCCGAGCGAAGCCCTTCTGTCGTCTCGAATCAGCATTCAATCCAGGGCATGTCAGCAGGTGTTCCTTGTTCATATTTGAGTTCGTCTCTTGACACAGAGGGCATATTTCAGAGGAGTAGACTCCAATGTGCTTCAAGTGGGCAGCGAGGCAGTCATGACCCGTGTCAAGATGAAACTGTGCCACTGACTGTCTCCTTTTTCCTTCAGTCCGTCCCATTCCTCGTCTATATTTCCCCAGAGTTTGCCTTTTGCTATGCTCTTCATTTTTTCCATCTGCTGTTTCTTCATTGTACTTTTGAGCATGGCTTTTGCCTTATTTGGATTGGGCAAATGTTTGTGTTGGGGTAGGAGTGAACCTTTCTTTGCCAGCTCATCTGCAGCCTCATTTCCTGGCACACCTACATGAAAAGGATCCATTGGAACACTATATTTCTGCTTAATTTTTTAAGCGTTCGTAACATTTGATGTATTTCTTTAAGATTGTTGCCCGCTGATGATGATAGGGCCTGCACTGCTGCCTTGGAATCTGTCAGTATTACGCAATGGAACGCAGGTGGTCTCTCACCAAAGAAAATGACCGAACTAAGGAAAACTATGTCTGATAAGACACATAGTGATGAAAATAATAAATGCCACATTTTTTAACAAAGCTCAGAGCATGGAAGAGCCATAATTAAACTGAATTGATGTGCAAAATTTAACGAGCTATGCCTAAACACCAGTCGCAGTTTGATGTTTTAAACTGTTATTGGTTAGTACACTACAAATGTCAATAGTTTTTCTTAATCCTAATTTACAAACTTACTCCGCCATTGTTTCTTTACAAAGTTTTTCTTGTTTCTCTCGTTCTCTTTCTTTCTCTTCTTTTAATTCTTTAGCGTACATTGCTGCATCATGTTTTATCTTAGCAGCATATTCCTTTTCTTTCTCTTCTTCAATTTTTCGTAGTTCCTGCTCAAATTCAAGTTGTTCTTGACGTTCTCTCAACACCTATTATATTATACATATTTATAGTCAGTACACACATATATTATTATTCTATTAAACTATAACAATATAAATAAAGGTGCAGTCTACTGCAAACCAAAAGGAAAAAATTGTCACACAATAATTACAAAAGCAATATTGTTGTAAACAATAATATTTTATTACAGCTGATATTGATCAACATAAATGCATAGAATAATTCAATGGTAATAACTAGACTCAACACTCACACTCTTACAAATGTAGTTAGAGCAAACAAACTAAATTGCATTATACTGTCCTTTAAACTACTACATAGGCCCTACTACTTTCAGAATTTCAAATTTTGAGTACTAATATAACAATTACCTCTGAAAATTTTAAAGCACTTGTAAATGATTTCATGTTATCTTTTCCGCCTCTCAGGATTTCTTTTGCAGCTTCTACAGTTTTTTTCTTAGCATCAGCCTCTTCTTGCCTCATCTCAAGGTATCTCTTCCTGCGATCCCTCTCCAATTGTGCAGCTTGTTCTCTTCTTACTTGTAACCGCCTACGTCTCAAATTCTAACAACAAATTATTCTGAAGAGAATAATATGCATTGTAAATGTATTTACATTAATCAGTATCTTTTTGAGATAATTTAAAGTGCATAATAGTTAATTACAAAATAATTAACTAATTAATAATTATTATTTTTAATGGTAATATAGTAACATGTTGTACTGCATATAGTTTTTAGTATTATAAAATTAGATAGTCATACTACTAAATTTTACAAACCTATTCCAACAGTTTTGATGAAAATTCTAGACCTAATAATAATGATATTCAAACAAATGTTTTTGTTTCTTATTTTTGTTGAAAAAATTGCATGACTTTTTTCTTTGAAATTTCATGTTTAATATTCATCGATTTTGTAGACAAGGCAAATCAGTTTGTTGTGGAAAAAAATAAACTAATATTTTTTTGCAAAATGTTTTGGCCTCATAGTATTTTGCTTTATGCTTGTCGGACTTCAACTTTATTGTAAAGCACTTATATAAAATTAAATAATTAATAATACTAGGCCAACATAATAAAACTGTAAAACTGAATGGTTCATAGTAACTTACAACAATAGTATTATCCCATTTCATAGCCATTTCTTTTGATAATTGCTTCCGTTGTTCCATATTCTCTTTAGCTCTCTCTGCAGCTTCAACTTTTTTCTGATCTCTAGTTAAATGATCGTCAAACTTATTCCATTCACTTGTAGACAATACTAAAGCCCTCTTCCTCTCAGAAGGCTTAACATCTCTTAATTTTTGGTTTGGTTCCAAAAAATATATAGTTCTCATTGTAAATGGTAGATACTGTTGTTCTTAACTTAAATTTAAACTTGGAGCTGAAAATAAAATTTTTAAACTATACAATTGGATGCAGAAGTCAAGTGATGTTTTGCAAACAATTTCTAAAATAGAGTACAATCATTATTATGATATATTTAACAAAAATTACCCAGTATTGTAATCTGGATGTATTTATAGTGCCAAACAACTGATATATTTATAAACCAATTATTTAAAAAAATAATATTAACCAATAAAATTCGCTGACAACTTGTTGCAATTACTATTTTATGTTGCCATAACAACAGTAATAATGAATGAGGATATAAACATTAACAACCAAGAAAAATCTGGGGTCATAGATAAACTACTTCTTCTTGTATACATATAAAATATAATATACACAGTGTTGCGTTACGATTTTACTTGAGATTTAGCGACGTTGACGTCAAATCATTTGATTTGACATTGACAACGATAACAATAAAAAAAAGTACAGATACTTTAAAGTGGAGATTATTGATATGCTAAATTTATTCAGTATTATTGTTTTGTTCAAAGTTTATAACAGCATGTTTTTTGGAAGTTTTAAAGAGAGTTTAAGTAGTACAATATTTATATTATATTTTAAAAGTGCTTCATTTGTTTTGTTAAATTATTAGGCTTATAATGTCACCTATGGCAAAAGAAGAGATGGTTAATAATGGAAACAGAGATTTTCCAGGATATATGAGATTTGTAATTGGAGGTTTATCTGGGTAAGCTGACGTTAATTAACCATATAAATACAAATTAATTTAGTGGTACTGGTATGTCTGTTGAATGATATACTACAGGTATTTATGCATTTTAGGTTACTTTTTCAAATAGTGAATTTTAAATATTTTTTTGTTTTTATACCTTATTATCTAATTAATACATATTCATCTGCAGAAAATATTTTTTTTAAGATTGGTTACGATTTTAGATAGTTTTTTATGGAACTATATTGTGATGTCATTGCTGTTTACATTGCATTAAACATGCAGTATTAAATTTCATACAACAAATTTATCAGTCATTCACGTTATTATTAACTACATTTAATTACTGCTCATGCCATTTAATTACATATTCTGACAGCCATTAGTAAATGTTATGGGTTATCACTTTTTTCGTTGATTTGTTCTTATAAAGAAAATATTGTTAAAATGGTATCCTTTATTTGCGAACTATGCGATTTGTCTCTTTTTGTGTTAGGTTCACCACCCAACAACTGTGTCAGTTAAGTCTTGAGTTTTTTTTCTAATAAAGGTTTTTTATCCTTTTAGTGATCAAAAAAATTTTACCTGTAACTAGTTTAATTAAATAGCTTTTTACCCATCAATTGTGTCAGTTTCGTTATTGAGTTTTTTTTAATAAAGGTTTTTTTATTATTTTAGTGACAAAAAATATGTTATTTTTTACTTTCATGCTGCAGTAATTTTGAGGTTATTCGGGTCACTTTTATTTTTAATTATTATTATATTTCCCATGCTTTCCGTGCTTTTATATTTTGGATTATTGCTTTTATATGTGTAGTAAAATGTTTTAGTAGAAAAATAAAGAAAAACCTCCACTGCATTTTTACCATATTACATTTACGTAAACTATATATTGTATAATAGCAATACTCATAGTTAGGTCTTAGATATAAATATTTCAGTATTTTATTACTTTTTGTAATTATTTAATTAATGGTCACCACTTATTTTTGACTTTTTTCTTGTTAAAATATATAAAAATCCAAAGTATCATTTTACAGAAGTTAATAGAAAACAAAAAAAATTCTTGGTAAAACTAAGTTTTTGGCCTTATCTCAATTTTGGTAATTTTTATACCGAAACACTTTTTTTATCATGAATATGAATAATTCAAAATATAAAAGTGCAAAAACAATTAGAAGTAAAAAAGAAATTAAAATAAGTGTCAATATAACCTAGGAATGACTAGCACACGAAAGTAGGTAATGTATTTTTTGTAGTGAAAATTATTAGTTGTGTGTATTTTATAATGGAAAAAATATAAAGTTTTTAAAAAATAACTTAACTAATTCAACACGGTTGTTGGATGTTTACATAACTCAACATGGTTGTTGAAAGTTCATAAATAACAACAGCCACTTTTAACAATGTTTTTCATTACAACAACTAGCAAGGTAATAATAAGTGATTTATTATAATGTGATAACTTGCGCGTGCCTCACTGGGTGATGTTGAGTATTAATCTAGTGTAGTAAATCAGTTAAGCTATGCTCCATGCAAAGTGAACAGCAATGACATCACAATTTAATTCCATAAATAAATGGCTTAAAATTGTAACTTATAAATTGAATCTTCCATGGGTGAATGTCTCTTAATTCAATAATTCAATATATAATCAAAAAAAAAAAAAAATTATTCAAATTATTACTTTAGTGATGTACTGATTAGGTTATGAGTACTATGATTACTGACCTAATTACTTCCACTCTGCTTCTTTGCAGAGTGGTTCTTTATGCATAATAAATCTTCTGTGCTCCATACAGTGTATTTTTTTTTTTTTTTTATGTTTAACATCCAATTATTGTGCACATTTGGGCTAATGCAGACAATGGGATGATTTATAGTGTATGAAAATGCCAAGCCCTGGCCGGGAATCAAACCCGGGTCTTCGGGGTGAAAGCCCAGTACGCCATCAACTAGACCACCGAGGCGGTTCCGGCAGATCTTGCTGTAATATGTTTTATCAGAAAAGGATTTTTGTAAACAGTAATGATGTGATAAAGTAGTTCTGTTAAAAATTGTATAAAATCTTGATAAATGTTTTGCGGTTTAATAATAGGCTACTTAATTTCATGATAATGAAAGAATTGATAATAGAACAAAAATTCAGTATAATTAAATGAGAATAAGTTGTCTTTTAATTACACATATACCATTTTATATATCTGTCTCTTGTTCATCTGTTCTAAAAAAAAATCTATATATAATTTACAATGTGTATCAAATAGGTACTAGATTATATCACTCCATAAAGTAGTGTGTAGTCAGTTCAAAGTAGTGGCTGCATTATATCTGATGGTAGAATGTCAACTAGGTCAGTAATCGTAGTGTTGCTTAGGTTACTTCATGTTTTTTTCTGACTTCGGATAATTTCTGCATAATGATACTTTGGATTCTTACTTATAATAAATCAAAGCATTTTGGCAGAAAAAATCATAAATAAATGGTGACTATTAATTACACATTTTAACAAAATTAACTAGTTAATTTTCTTAAGATTGGACTTTATGTTGTTTTATATATTTTTTTTATATCATAGGATGTGTGCAACAGCTATTATTCAACCGTTAGATATGTTGAAAAACAGGATGCAGCTCAGTGGAGAGTTAGGAAAGAAAAAGGACCATAAAAGTACAATCCATGCAGTGAAAAATATTATAAACAATGAAGGTCCACTTGCGTTGTATAAAGGATTGTCTGCAAATCTAATGCGGCAAGCAAGTTATACAACCACTAGACTGGGATTTTACCAATGGAGCGTTGAAAAATTAAAAATGTAAGTAATAAATTGTGGTGTTTTTTAGGTTACATATTTACTTCTGATTAGACCATCTAAAGATTTAATTAAATTTTTAAAGTTGGTTAAACTATATTTTGAAAGTAAGGTTGCTGTATTGTACAACATGTTAGGTAATTAAAAACTTAAAATTCTTTCAGAATTATTTAATATGTTCCTTTACAAAGAGGTACTTTAATATTATTAATAGTATGTTATTTTATCTGGAGTTAAGTTAATGAATACAAAGATAATGACTTATATTTGTAGAAAAAATTTGCTATTTTGACAATTTCAGATTACTCAAAAAGGTGGATTTATCAGTTTTTTTATGTTTAAGAGTATAGTAACTTTATGTTTGTACTGATGTATGTGACTGGAAGTAATTTTATGTGTAATTGACAAAACATTTTAGTCCTTTGTTTTATTTGTATATGTAGACAAACTAAACACAGTGCAGATATAATGCTGGTTTGTTATTTATTCCAAATGCTCATGCTGTAGGCCTATAGAAAAAGTTTATCTATTGATTATGGGTCTGAAGATTGTGGAATGTGATCATAACCTATACTAGAACTTTAATTATGAATTCACTATGTTCAGTATAATGATCTGCCTTCCCTAGCTTCGTCAATTCTATTTTCGTTGATGCGTTTCGGAGAACCTATCTTCAAAAACTATATCTATACTGGTCACCAATATTATGGCCTGTCCTATTTATAATTTTTTATCTCCACCTCGTACCCCTATTCAACACGTGTACATTAAACCTGACGTGCTCGCTTCTGATTGGCTCTTCAAAATCATACGTTTTCGCTTGCTTCTGATTGGCTCCTTTCAAACTTTCTCTTCAATGGTCGTCCCTCCTGTTAATTTTTGAAAATTTTTAGATTTTTAAACGTAATGAACAGTTATTGTCACAAGCAGATATTACGTTTAAAAATCTAAAAATTTTCAAAAATTAACAGGAGGGACGACCGTTGAAGAGAAAGTTTAAAAGGAGCCAATCAGAAGCGAGCACGTCTGGTTTAATGTACACCTGTTGAATAGAGGAGGGGTACGAGGTGAAATAGGAGGGGCCATAATATTGGTGACCAGTATAGACATAGTTTTTGAAGATGGAGGTTCTCCGAAATGTGTCAACGAAAATAGAATTGACGAAGCTATGGAAGGCATATCATTATACTGAACATAGTGACAATAATCCTAGCAGAAAAGAAGAAGAATATAAAAAGAATTACAATTATGAATATTTATTTGCCACATCAATTCTTTTTACTGTAGGCTTAACTAGCCCTATAAGGTTTGGCAAATTGATTGTTAAAGCAAGAAAGAGAGTCGGTATTGTAATTCTTATAGCTTAATATATTTAACAAAACACAATATGTATATACAGTATTTTACAAAAATAGTACAGTGTATGTTCTTCTGTATAATTTATGTTTTTGTATACACAAACACTGTATTACTCAAAATTTAAATACATAACTGCAGTAATGTATCAATGCAGTAATTATATTTTTTTCTTATTCCTTATTAATCTCAAAAACTGATTATTTTGTAACACATTTTTTCTTGGTCTCTTCAGTGGTGTTATAACCAAAGTTCGATTGTATGTTTATTGGTAGTTTAACTTGGTAGTTGAATATAATTTAGATATAAGTATAAATAATAAAATAAAGCTGTTGTAGGATATACTTTGGTTATTGACTTGTTGGCCTTCAGGGATGGACATGAAGGCTTTATGGTACAAATTGGATGCGGTCTTTTAGCTGGAGCTGTTGGTTCTGTGGTTGGAGCTCCTACAGATGTAAGTGTGAACATATTGATTATATTTGATTTGTATGTATTACAGTAACACCCATAACTTCTGTAATAATAATTTTTTTTTTTTAACGTTTGACTATTGTGCACACTTGGGCTAAATTCGTTGTATTAAGATAGCTATACATGATTTTACAGTTATTTTATGACAACCTGACCATCAAAACTATCGGATCTATTCTGAGATAGCAAATTTCATTATCACATGTTCATGCTTTACGGCTTTTCTTAACTTTGGAGGAAAATTGACAGTAGGACCATAAACCATTTGTTGCACAGTCAATGAAATATACTTTTGTACTAATAAATTGATAGCAGAGGAAATAATTGTAATATATTAAAGAAAATTTATTGTTATTATCTGTTCTTGAAAATATTAAAGTTTTTATTTAAGGATGTACTGTGCTTAACTGAAGCATGCAGCATCTAAGAATAATTCAAAAAAGACTCCCGATGATTAAATTTAAAATAGTGTGTCTAAAACAGTTTACAGTAGAATTGAATTATTCAAAACCCAGTTATCTGAATGCCCAATTATCTGAATCAATGTTATGAACAAATAAAATTTTATAAGAAAATGGCTGAGAGCACGGTCAGTGAACATATTCGGAAAGTGACAGATAACAAGATCATAAAGAGTGTGGTAGACGAACAGCAAGGCTATTACAAGGACAGTGATGAAACTAGGTAAGAAACAGAAGACGTAAATGTTTCTATACATAGATAAGCTTTTACGTACTTCAAAAACGGCTTAAAACGGATGGAGCAGCAACCCGAACATAATGCTGTGTGACGTCATGCACCTGCAGGACCTTACTATGCAGACATGTGTCACCACTTCAACGCAGTGCACTCTCTTCAAAATGTTTCTAGTAAAATAGTTTCCAGTACTGTTAAAAACTACTGAACTCAACACTTTATCATTTTTACAGTAGTTTCTTATTTGTTCTAAACATTATTTACAATTATGAGCAGTTTGCTTATTTCCTGTTTGTTACATTTAGTTAAATTTAAGTTTAATCAGTAAAATTACTGACATCCGAAACGGCCCGATCCATAGGTAATTGGAGTTGTACTGTATTACTGAATACATGTTTTTACTGTTTTACCCGGCCGCCTCGGTGGCCTAGTTGATAGCGTACTGGGCTTTCACCCCGAGGACCCGGGTTCGATTCCTGGCCAGGGCTTGGCATTTTCATACACTATAAATCATCCCATCGTCTGCATTAGCCCAAGTGTGCACAATAGTCAAATGTTAAACACCAAAAAAAAAAAAAATTTTTACTTGAAATGTAAAAGGCTTTCAACTAATTCACTTGTTTAAATTACAGATAGCACTAGTGAGGATGTTGTCTGACGGCCGATTACATCCGTCACAGAGGCGAAATTACACAAATGTTGGTAATGCTATTGTCAGAATTGCAAGAGAAGAGGGGTTCTTTAGATTATGGAGAGGCTTGGTTCCCAGCGCCTCTCGAGCAATGGTCGGCACCAGTGCACAGTTGGTTTCGTACACTCAAGCGAAACAGTATATTATTTCAAATGGTAGTGTTTTTTGTTATATTTATTTGTTAGTTACATTGCTATTAGCTTTTAGCAAAAATGTTATTCCACGGTATAAAAGTTTCTGAAGAACACATTTTGTATACATTTGTTGGATTTAGAGGTTGTTACTTCTTTTATGTATATTTGATTATTTATTATAAATATTCTCGGCAAATACAATAGATTTACCTAGGTACACTTTTGGAGGGTTTAACGTCTTTATTGTACGCCAGTTTGATTAAAGTTTGTTCCTCCTTAGTCTGGGCCCAATGTAAACAAATGGGAGTGGCAACGCACTACTGTCTGAACTTATTAAAAGTATAAAACTAATATAAGGTACTATAAATTAGTGTACGCCTAATAACATCACTTACCTCTTGTTATGTTTTAATTAGCTGATAAATAATCAATTCCGATCGTGAGTTGCCGACAGAACCAGAAGTTTGTAAATAAGAATTAAATTGTTATTCTTTAACTGTGTGTGACAGTGAATTGAACACACACACACACACACACACAATCAGAGTGCTAACTTTGAATAGAAACAGACAGTACTTATCAGTTAGCGACCAATGGAGTGCTGCCTTATCACAGAGTAGTGCATGATGGGAAATCTTATAAACCAATCAATTTGGAATGGGAACAAGTGCATTTGTTGACATTGAGGCCAGACTGATGTTGAACGTACTTCATTGGCAATGGGGGATTGACAAAAAACACAAAAACAGTCAGGTAGCAACTAGATACGAAAATGTGTACACCCCAAACTGCCTGCTATCCTACTGATTTTTTTAAAATGACATTAATACACAGTTTTCAAATATCATAAGGAAAACTCTTTTCCTTTGTTCGTCCAAAGGTTTCTCACAGTCTAACTTCTTGAATTCATGTACTGAATTTTTCACCCAAGTATACTGAATAAAAACTAATCCTTTTGTCGTTGGTGGTTTTATACAACACATTTCAAAATACGTTTTTTTCTTGAATATATAAAATTTTGCTTAAATAAAAAACTGATGATTTTCTCCTGTAAAACATTTAATCTGAGTTTAGCTATTCAAGAGATACCAGTGTATTGCTTCTATAAACCATGTTTTTTTTTATTAACCTTTCTAAATTTTGGAAATCTGTTCATTGATTTGACTATCAAATGTATAATTTTTCACATTTATGCTGTATTTATGATCATTTCACTCGACGTTTTATCACTAATACAATTGTATTTAATATTTTTCAGGATACCTTGAAGACAAGACTTTTTGCCATTTTGTTTGCAGTTTAATTTCAGGACTTGTATACACTGTTCTGTCCAACCCGTTAGATTTAGCTAAGACCAGGTAATTCTTTTGTAACATTTTTTATATTAATTTTAGAAACCGAAATTCTGCACTCGCATTCTGGGTTTTTGAAAAATGTTATACCATCGACCAGATATAATGATTTTGAGTAATAATCTGCTTACAGTATTGGTGAACAATTAAAGAAATAATTAACTTTATGGCTGCTATGCAACGATTTATCGTTGTTGTAATTTACTAGCAACAAATGCAGCACATCAAACTATCAGTGCTGTACTTTAGTCGGTAAATCCAGTAGATAGCATCTGAGTCTAAATTGTTCAATTAACTTTTTTAGTTCACTTTTTTACCACTTTCGTTATTTTTTAAGTTACATAAATGAAATTATAAGAACTGTAATTTAACCTCATCCTTTGAGTTTTGTTTACTAGTCAAAATGGCTGACAATTGTGATGCATTTGTCTTTGATGTTGATGATGATATAACTTATCCAGTTGAAGTAGTATTCAGTAAAATTAAATTGGTTTATTGTAGTTAAACTTACAGTTAAATCAGAAATTGAAAACTTAAATTGTTTTTAATTAAAATTTGATTGTAACAAAAAATGACTATACCAGTAAATCATCAAGAGTGGTTTTTTTCAGATTTTTAAAATAACATAGTAAATATATTGTTATATATTAGTGGTGGGACAGAAAATACTTCTATTTCTATACTATAGAAAATACCTCTATTTCCAAACTGTTAAAAAAAACTGCTTTTCTATAAACGACAAACAAACTGCGTAAAAATAGCAGAAACGCCCACCTCTATTATACCCAAAAACAAGTTAAGGACATGGTGGTAATGGGAATGAAAAAGTAGTCTTATGTACTTTTAGCTAAAAACTTTGAGCCCAATAATTATAGGTAGGGCAAGCTAACTAGGCAGGCCAGCAGCCACAAAGGGTTAGTAATTATATACTACAATTATGTTGTATATATACTACAATATACTCAACAGTACATTAATTTTCAAGTCGCTACAGAAACAAAAATGTTCCAGTTTCCCTAACATAAAGGTGTTTATAAAGTAAATTATATTTGATGTTTTTTTCCCATGTAGCAGCTAATATACATTTTTTTCCATTAAAATATAATATATGAAAATACTATTGAGATATAATCATGTTGAAACTTAAATATAATTATATTTTGATCACAAATTTTATCACAGAATATTTTTCAGTTCCCCTGGTGTGATGTATATAATCAGTTGACCAAATTGATTTCTGATCGGTGATTAACCTTTGTTGTTGACATTAAATTTAGCATCCAGCTTTCTGTTCGATTTGGTTTTCATTAACGAAACTGGCTTTGTAGTATCATTCGTCAGGGTTTTTTTATTTTAATACTACAAGAGTATTAGCAGACAGTTTTTGTTTGCAGGATTCAGTCGATGAAAACCCTTGAAAAACCACTTTATTCTGGAGTATTTGACGTGTGGAAGAAAACAGTTCAAAAAGAAGGTGTTTCAGGCCTGTGGAAAGGGTTGTCTCCGTATTATCTACGAATGGGCCCTCACACTACATTCATCCTTATTTTTTCGGAAAAGTTTACATATTATTATTCATTCTACGTTTTAGGCATTGAAAACCCAAAAGGACTATAATTTGCAGTCCTGCAAATAAATGTGTTGCGTTGTTTAATTAACATTAATTGAGTTGTAGAAAAGCGATAATGTAAATTGCTTCGAAAATAGATGTATATACAGTACCCTAAATAAATTAAATCATTTAAACATTTTTCGTTATACGTTTAAAAATAGTAAATCTTTTTTTTTTCCGGCGAAAAACCGTTAAGGTTATCATCGCCGAAAACAGTAAATCAACTGATTTTCTAGCTTAAATTATTTATTTGTTAAAAGTTATTCTTTAAAAAGTATGTTTTACTTTTGTAAGAGCATTTATAAAAAAAAACTATTTCTACTAGAAATACTACACTATGAATTTCTTACCAAATAGAGGAATTTCATATTCTTTACAAAGCTAGAAACTTATATTGTTAAATAAATTGCACTAAGTGATGGATATCTTGTTTCGGGATTCGCAATAAAGTATTGATATATTCATAGACAGGTTTGGGTCTTCAATACTTGCTTTGAAGTTGTAATTTTGTTTTATGGGACAATATAATGTTTTTTTTTTTTTGGAAATGAAGTTAGTATGAACTAATACATTGTTTGCAATATTCGTTTTTGAGATGGTTGCGGATTTTTTCTAATATTTTGATCGGACATTTATAATCTGTATACCAAATATTTTTTTAAAGTAATATTCCTGCGTAAGTTGTCCATTCTGTGTTTCTGATTTCTACGCAGTCCTCTGTCATTGTCATAGTGGCTTAGCGTTTGCTCTGTTTCCTACTTGAAAACATAAAGATGTGTACAGTAACTAATATCTAAACAGGATTTTTGTAACAAACTTTTTAATGTTATGAATTGTTCATAGGATAGAACGTTTTAAAAAATAATGAAATCTACAAAAAATAAGACTTTTTACTTTAACAATATCTGTTTCATTATCAAACTTCTGCGGGCCGTTAGGCTCAGTATTTAGTCCTGACTGCAATAGTACACTAGACGGCCTTGTTACATTTCACAGCACTTATGTAAGGGATGCAGGAAACTGTAAGAGTCTAGTTTATTCATATAAAATCAAAGTATGGCTGCTTGAAAATCAACTACTTAATGATGTATTTTTATGCTTAGAAATATTGTAAAATACAGATACTTGCTTTAACAATTTATTTGTTAGAGAAAACATATTGTTACATGTTTGTCTGCAGAGTGTCAAAAAGAAATGACAACTATAGATCAATTTAATTGCCACTTATGTTTAGTAAAATTTCCTTATTAAAATTAGTTTTCCTTTAAAAATTTTAGAAAGCGTCAAAAAGGAAATAACCATCAGCCCTATCTACTTATTGTGAATAGCCTTAGAAGTGAAAATAGAAATTGTTAAGAGAAAAACCAGCAAGAGTAAGGCCGGAAGAACAGTTTGATAAAATAAGAAATAACCAATGACAACCTTTATTGTTTTGAATCGTTTTACTAGGTGAGTAAATTTAATAACCACATGTGGGAATGTAAATGTATATATTAATTCATTATGTGGTTTTGTTAGTAGTCTGTCATTTTTATTTAAATACTGTTTCTATTCTTTGTTTCATTTTTTTAAAATTTTTTATTATGATTGATTTGTAGGTCCTATGTTTACTTATTATATATATATATATATATATATATATATATATATATATATATATATAACGTATGGCCCAAACTATAAAACCTAGAGACTTGAAATTTTGAGGATACCTTCATTTTAATATGTAAGCGCGTACTAAGAAAGGATTTTGCAAAAAATTGATTTTAACTCCATTAAACTACTTACCCAGGAAGAAGGGAAAAAGCGATCTTAAAAAGTCAGGAAACCCAATTACAGTTTCGGGAAAAAACGTCCACGAAACGTAGTATATTCGGAAGAACTCAGACTTCAGAGATCAGTAAGATTAAAAAAATACTGGGAAGAACGCAGAAAAACCAAAAGACTTAATTAAATTGACTGTGTGTCCTCCAATGTAGGCTAAATTATAAAAAAAAAACTACTTACCCAGTCCAAATTTAATAAACGACGTACAGCCAATACTATTATAGCTAGAGAATTGGAATTTTCAGGGTACCTTCTTACAACATTGTCGAGATTCACTGAAAAAGGGGTGCACTGAAAAACGATTTTCCAGTATGCAATCCCTAAAGAGGTAAACATGAGGTACAACAATTTTTATGGGAAAAAATATGTTTTTCATCTGACCTTAAAACGTAACATAGTGTGTGCTTAAGTATAAGTAATGAAATATATTTTTCACCTTTTCCCCAAAACGCATCCCCTAAAGAGATTGAAAGAAGGTATAAAATATAAAAAAGGGTACAATTTTGTATTGATAAAATATTTTTTATATTCTAGAAATGTGCTATGACACATATATTTCAACATTTTTCTGAATTCATCCCCTAAAAGAATAAAAATGGAAAAAGAGTTATCATAGGAGAAAAAAGAGTGTTTGCATTGGAGAAAAATATTTTTTATCAAATTTTCTTAAAAGTAAACAAAATATTTTAAAACACAAATTATGATACATGCAATTCAGTATTTTCCCCCGAATTCATCCCCTAAAAGGACAATATGTTTCTAAATTATTACATTACTGAAACAGTTTAAGTTTTGTGGGCGAAGCCGCGACGGGTAATGCTAGTAACATATAAAAGGGCTGTTTTTAAGTATAATCAGATTTTTACATTATTTGTATATCATTTAAAATTCTCAAGAAGAGCATATGGGTATACTCTTGACATACGTTCGTAGATGTTCTGGTATAATGTTTAAAGAGCATTAAAATATCAGGACAAAATCATTTATGTAATCACAACACATGAAATTATATGTACTAGTTAGGTTATCCCTCTCTATATATCATAGTGTCTAATAGAAAGATTATTATGTTCTAGAGAGTTACATTGTGGATAGGTTCCACAATGGGCATCTCGAGTTCATACTAAGCTCACTGTACTGTGAAAAAGTTGGCAAGCAATTCTGAAGCCAATTTCTAGGTTTACAAGAGTTAGATAATTTAGAACAGCTGGTGTTAGTTGGAAATCAGCTGACAGATGCTCACCATGGCATTGAGATCTATGTTAAACTGTTATGTAAATACCCAGTTTCACATGCTAGAAAATCTTCAACCATAATGGCAAACATTAAATTATGTTTAAGAGGCTATTGAGTCCCATTTTAAAATAAATTATTGAATACTAAAAAGTTTTGAGTATTAGGTACATAACGTTTATTTATAAATTTCATTAACTTGTTGAAAAATGCAACAATAGTTCTTTATTTTCATATGATTCTAATAATTAGTATCAAATTGTTGTTATTAATTATGAGAAACGTATAATCATTTTCATTTTTCGTAATAAGTTCTGCAATGTTGGTCTTGTAGTTACAATGAATATTTACCATGTAGCAGCACGTGTGTTATGGTGGTGGCATATAATTTGAAAATTACGATCAATTTCAGCAGTTGTAGCAAAAATTTGATACCGAATGTAGATTTAATTTTGATTATTTGATCAGTGCTGCTACGAGGTAAAGCGTGGTATACGGCAGTATTATTTTAAAATTACGAATAATTTCAGTAGTTGTACAGCAAAAAAAAATATAATACTGTACCGACCGTAGATTTAATTTTGTTGTTTTATTAGTGCTGCTACGAGGTAGCGTGTGTTATACGGCAGTAATATTTTAAAATTACGAATAATTTCAGTAGTTGTACAACAAAAAATATATATAATACTGTACCGACCGTAGATTTATTTTTGTTGTTTTGTTAGTGCTGCTACGAGGTAGCGTGTGTTAAACGGCAGTATTATTTTAAAATTACGACTAATTTCAGTAGTTGTACAACAAAAAATATATATAATACTGTACCGACTGTAGATTTATTTTTGTTGTTTTGTTAGTGCTGCTACGAGGTAGCGTGTGTTAAACGGCAGTATTATTTTAAAATTACGAATAATTTCAGTAGTTGTACAGCAAAAAATATAATACTGTACCGATCGTAGATTTCATTTTGGTTGTTTTGTAAGTGCTGCTACGAGGTAGCGTGTGTTATACGGCAGTACTATTTCAAAATTACGACCAATTTCAGCAGTTGTAGCAACAATATGATACAGACTTATAACCTGTTATTGAAATTTTTGTTTAATTTATTTTTACTATTATAGTTTGTTGTAGTTTTATTTTCTTATTTAAGTAAATTTTGTTAATTGTTTTTTATACTTTCATTTTGCGTGACGGCTATGATAACCTTAACGGTTTTTCGCCGCAAAAAAAAATACTGTACCGACTGTAGATTTAATTTTGGTTGTTTGTTTAGTGGAAGAGTTAATTATTAAATTTGTATACA
>CM040184.1:86354322-86406822 GCA_022606455.1 Callitettix versicolor
ATTAAATTAATTATAATTAAAATGTGTGTTTTCGAACGGGATTGAACCGCGGACCTTGCACGTGTGAGGCGCACGTGATAACCACTACGGAAATCACAAAGCAGTTTGACCGATGTAATTATATTAAATGAATCGTAAATTTAATTTTGATAAATATGTAATAGTAAAAAATCGGTTGTCTTATATTAATTCGTAACGATCAGCTGATTTCATTGAATAGCCGATAGGCTATAATAAGTTTCAGGTTATGTTGTTAAATACTAGTTGTGTTAATTTGTCGTGTTTTCGAACAAATTATCGTAATTAAAGTGAAAAGGAAACAGATGATTTTTATTTTTGGTTCAGTAACAGAAATTGCTTTTAAACACTATTAAAGTCTGATATTTCGCTACGTTGTACAAAAGACGTTCAAATATGTTGTAATTCAGTTTACCTAGGCTAATCATATATTGAAATGTATGCATCTTGGTTCAGTATCGTACAAAAGACACCTTCGAAAACAAGATATAGTGTGTCAAGTAAATTGCAACAAGTTGCCAAGGCGTCCAGCTGAGCGCGTGTAATTCTATGAGTTTAATAGATGTGCGTTTGTCACGCTGTGAACGGTTGTTTTGTGTTTTTGTAATCGAATATATTACAGCTGACAAAATACAAGTGTTTGAATCTCTTTGTATTACAGCGGTTAAATCATGAAGGCGGATTTAGTTATTGGATAACCTTAAAATTTATTATGAAAAATGTAATGTTTTGAAGGATTTAAATTTAAGACGGTAGACATTAAGAATTTTAAAATAATTAAAAACATGGTATTAATTCTTTATGATAATAATTACACTAACAATAAATTAAACGTTGATATATTAAAATTTTCAAATTAGAATTATTGGTTTACTTTTGTAACCCACATGCCCTAGAATTATTACAGCCATTACACTTTGTAACGGATAAATAGAGCAGTGTTTTGTATTTCTTGTAATTATTCGGAAACAGTGAATTAATCTCTGGACGACTATTTGATTTAGTACTTAATCTATGGCTGACCGTTTTTAGAGATGAGTATTTACAATCCAGTGATCAGGTTGGCAGTGGGTCGATTGTTAAATAAATGTTTAATCGGTGTTAATATTTTTACTTGTGTGCTGTTATGTTATTAAGAGATTACAGTTAATTTTTTGTATAAGTGTTGTGTTTTTATGCAAGTTTAAGATTTTTGGTTATTAAATTTACTTATTTTCACATAATCAATGATTTGAGGTAAGCAAATATGCATAATTTTAATTTAAATTAACAGTTTAATTCGTAATTGTTTGCTAACCTCTTTCAGTGTAAAAATCGAGGCTTGATTTAATGTTATTATAATTTATGAATTTTTTTTAATATTAAATGAATTCTCTATTAGAAATACATCTATAAATGAGTTAACGTTAGGCTGTACATGTATGCTTGTTTCGGAAGTCCTAATGAACTGTAGCCTAAACTATAATAAACTAGCCTAAGTCTGTATTTTTTGTTAATAGGCTCTATGTTTTATTTTTCATTGATGACCAGCTTATTACATGATCACTTGAGTAATTTTATAATAGTTTTTTTTATTATAATTTTTAAATAAAAATTGTTGCCATCATTTTGTAAGGTAGCCTATTGAAGGTAAATTTAAATGTGATTTGATTTATGATCTGTATGTCCAAACATACGTTGGTTTAGCAAAGCTGTAGAATACGTAATGTTAAATGACAGCATGTAATGGAATACAAACATATTAAATAGTTTATTGAAACACTATTTTCGTGAGATAAACAGAAGGATGTTTTAAGGGATCTGATTGTATGATTTACGTAGGCATTCATGCTAATACCCTAAACCAAAACGGAATTTAATTTGGCAAGGGGTTAAGGCGTTGTTAAGCTTTTGCTTTGGCCTATAACAAAATGCGTTTTACACGAAACCGTTTAAAGCTTCTTGCTCAGATATAGGTAAAAACTACAGAACAGCGTGACCACGGATTTTTAAATTAGGGGTAGGCCGTATTAGTTTTTAACGATTCCATGCTGACCGTGTTTAATTAGCTCGAAGGAGTAGTTTAAAATATTTCTTAACACGCTGATCTCCTTATACGCTTTTAGAGAAAAGAGCTATTGAAGCGGCCATCATAGTAAGACCCAGACCTGGGACATTGAAACGAGCACCGATGCTGACCTTTAGATCACTTTTTGGGAGGTCGTTATAATTTTTGAAAATTGTAATATTAGCGAAATTCGTTTAAAAGTTTTAAAATCTGTAAAAGTCATAACTTTTTTGTCGTAAATAATTGGAAAATTTTGATTTCGTTATCGAACTCAGCGTTAAACACTGTATAAATTAGCATTTTCAACTTTCAAAATTAAGAAATTTAATTTTAGTGCTGTTTACGGTGTTAATTTTAGTGCTGTTTAAAATTGTATGACTCAAAAATTACTTTTTTTAAATTGGCTTCTATCACGTCAGCGATACAGCTGCGTGCAGCGATAATTTTTTTGTGTTTGGCTAAACGTTTTACTGACTTTATTAAATTTTGAGGTGGATTGCACTGTTTGTGTCCCATTGTCAGTCTAGTGTGTAAGTAAATAAGATTTAAATGGTATTTTTCTAATTTCCAAAAAAAAGTATAATAAAACTTTTTTAAATGGATTGTGTAGTAGAAGTATCATAAAGTTACTAGAACGATTTTAAAGTAAATTTTGGGAAAAATTACACGAACTTGTCGCACTCGTAAATCGAAAGTGCGCAGATAGCATTCTCAGTAAATTGTGCTGCTTAGTGTTGCTATCTATCGGATAAATGTCGTAACATTCCAGTACAGGCTGCGTACTAGTGATGGGTTGCTATTTAACAATATGTTATTTTTTAACTGCTAAATGGTTTTAGTATTAGCAGATTGCTAATCACACTTAAAAATAACAGATAATAAACAAACTGTTAAATAGCAGGGTTAGAGCACACTGCTTCCGACCTGCTACGGTGCTAACTGTTAACGTAACTGCAGCTGCTAACGTATACTGCCAACTGTTGAACCTGTTAAACGTTGAAGCTGCTAATCTAACTGTTTAATAGCAGAGTCATGGCACACTGTTTCGACTGTTACCGACCTGCCAACTGCTAACTGCTAAACCTGTTTAACGTTGAAGCTGCTAATGTAACTGCTAAACAGGAAACATTGTCAGTGTTTCCATTAATTGTTGTTGGCTACTGTCCTGAGATTCAGATTGCATAGTAGTATCATATTTTTCTTTGTTAACTGTAAATTTAAATGAGGGTGTTTTTTTATAAATAATAAATGTAACACAAGTCGAACTTGTACTTTTAACATTATAAAAATATTTAGCTTAAAATTATATTTTAAACATAAGAATTATAGATTAACAAGTAATTATTTGTCCTTCAAACACTTATTTTTCGATTTTTCACACAATTATAATTACAATAATATAGTATATAATAAATGACAATATTATTTTAAATAATGTGATTATAACAAAAATAAACATTGTCAGAACCATTATGATAGTCTATAATAAAATACTTGAAATAATACCTAACAAGAACATTTTAATTTATTAGGAATATGAATAAATAAGAGAAATCTAAAAAAAAGATAGGCCTCCATGTATTAAAATACAATAATATTTTTTAAATAGCATTTTAATTAATTACAAACATCGAACATGACCCTAATCAAATTAAAATTAATTCAATTTATTTTTTTTAATTTAAATTATTATTGTATCATAGGTTTAGAAAAGGGTGCTACAAAATATATTTCATATTGCTTGATAGTGCGTGAAAGACAAACCGAACACAATTAATTGCATCTTTGAACTTAGCATGTTCATTGTATTTCTCATTATCGTCAGAGATTTATTCACAAATCCTATAGACAAATTAATAGTGCAGGAAGGCCCAACTGCATCCTCACTGTATTTGCTTATCTCAGCTGCCAAGATAAGGAATAAAGAATAAAGTAATGTGACAATACTACTTAAGCAGCGTTTTCCTGCTAAGGTCGTTGTTAGCAGTCTAGAAAATTAGCAGTTGTACCTGTTATTTTTAACTGCTAATTCTAATTAGCATTAACAGAATTAGCTGCTAAACAAAAATAGCGCTTTTGCCCATCACTACTGCGTACACTATTTGGCTGCAATAAAGCGTGTGTTCTTACCTGATCACGCTGTACCGCACCCTACACAGGAATTGGATTTCCATCTCATTGCATTCATCTCCTCCCCTTTACGCCTCATTTCTTCCCCTACTTTGAAGTTTATACCCATATTTTAAGCGCTTCGCGCTGTCTTGAAGGTTAGAAGCGTTTTGGGAAACGCGCTTTGCGTTTATTGTTTCCGCTTTAGGTTTTTAATGAAGTTCCGGCGTGGCATTTCGCTGCATTTAGCCGCGCGCTCTTTGTGAAGGTCAAACAGTCCGAGGAAAAATGTCAGACGGTTGTGTCAGCTGATTTGCAGCTGATTGTTTTAGTTCGGGAAGATTTGCGGTGGCGTGTCACAGTGTAGGCCTAATTCTGTTGTACTTCCTTTTTGGACTGTTTTCAAAGCTGAACGTGCTTAATAGCAATGAATACAGAATATTTGTACTCTGTTTTTGTTAATAGTCAAGAATGATCTAATACCACATCACGGGATCAGAGGTTAATTTTTTAAAATTATTTATTGAATTTAAAATTTAACCCTAGTTTTTAAAGTTGTGCTAGAGGTTAGCCTAACGCTGGCCAACCATATTCGCTCTCGTTTCATCTTTCTACTACTGCCCACTACGCTTGCAGCTGCATATTTGCTCTGTTTAATCACGCTAAAAGAGCAGATGTTTATAATCCATAGTTCCCTTGCTGGATTACCTTACCACAATAGGAAGTGTAAAGAATGTATAATAGACGTGAAAAAAGACCCACTTCCGGTCTGTCAGGTTTTCAGTTCTTTAGCTATTTCCGTTTGAGAGATACTGTGATGGTTGAGTGGATCAGAGTATTTTGAAATTATAACGCTAAATTATTCATTTTCCCATTCCACACCCCATAAGAACAGAACTCTTGTCTTGTAAACAGACCTACTGAGCAACGCTAAGTCAAACAAGTCAAATATACGAAGCCAATGTATGAATGTAATATCGTTATACAATCTCATGGCATGACATTTATAAAATGTTTAAAGATTTTTATTAAATTACTAAAATTAAATTTTAAAAAAAATAATATATTTTTATTGAATATTAAAATTAAAAGTGTAATAGGCTAAATTTATCTGTAGACTCCAGGTAAATCAAGGTTTTGTAACCTTTGTAAAATAAAGCATACATACATACACAACACACAAACAACCGGAGAACCTGAAAAGGATAGAACCATTTTACGAGTTTTTATTGACATCTCGTATCTCAAAATCCAATTTGCATGCTTATCATAGCCTTTATTTTTTCTATAAATACCTACGTTATAGTGATGAAGAAAAAACATAGAGGTTTAATTGCACAACCCATAGATAAACTAGTTCTGTATTCCCGCTTTCCATTCACTGTTAAAACATATTTACTTACGAATAGTGTTCATTGCTTTTGTTCTAAAAGCATCTGATTAAACTTTAATAAATAACAGTGCCTTCTAGATTGTAAGATTATTATAAAATTATCACCTTAATATTCACTACGTTTGTGTCACTTCTGCGTGCGTTTTCTTTTGTAGGTTATGATTGGCTGGCTGTTATATCGAGAAACGTATATTTAAATGTTATGGTGGTGTTTATTTTACATCTAATTTTCGTGTTTTTTTACTAAAAGTTCGCATTGTGAGAGAATTTTTGATGTATTGCTTTTCTAATTTCATTTTTTTACCATATAAAGTTTATTGAAAATATTGTGATGTACAAAAAATCGATTTTTAGATATTGGCTGTTGTTCAGGCCCCTGAGACGAAAACTGTTTCTACAAAGGGTCTGCGTAAATGTTTTAATTTAATGTTAGAAAATTGTGCACTATTAATATACCAGGGGGCCGTGCGAAATTTCGTACTATGACAGTTTTAAGTAAACACAGCCTTTTGAATAAGAGTAGTCGTTGGGATGAGGGCGGTGGTTGGAAGGAAAGGAAAACATGTTTAAAAAATAAATCGAAAAGCGATCGGTTTGAAATAATAATCATAAATTTATGATTCATTGTAGCATATACATTTAAATAAAGATGATTGTTTTTTAAAGAAATTTTTACAGGGCATTACAATACCTCGATGTAAACGATATTTGATGTAAGAATATAACCTTCTTGTACTTTCTGTATTTCATTTTCTTTAATGGATACAAAAATGTTAGTTGATTTAGTTACCGTTGAAAAGGCTACATACAATTGTCCGTGAATAAAGACTATTTGATCAATACAATCCTGCTCTTTGAAGTATTTGTCCATGCAACGTGTGTATAGTAATAGCAAGTGCAGTTATAATAGGTGTCTTCTAGTCAATTGAAAAGACATGCTTGAATCAGATGGCGTTACGTTTATCCGTGGTATTGCTGCAGTTTTCCTGGTGTATATTAACTGAGCATTAATTGTGAATTCATTGAGTTTAGTTACGATCATGTGTGTGCGCACAGTGTCCAAAACATGTGTTCGGTATTCGAAATGCTTGTTCCGGCTTGTACGACGGGCAGGGATGGGTTAAATTTACATAACCTATAAATTTAATGACGTTTAAGTAAATATTGAAATTGTTCTAAGCGCGTTATGCAAAACGTGGCATTTGTAATGGGATTGTCTATTCGTGATTAATACATTAGTTCCGTAAAATATACAAAATATTGTCTGATTTGTGATGCCGCGCATGCGCATCCATATGCCGTTTTGCATATGACCGTTAAAAGTGTCTTTTATGTTGAAATTTTCCACCAACAGTAAGTTTTAGCACAAAATCGTTTTGCAATGTCAGAAGCCGGTTAAGAAATCTTTCTAAATGCCGTACATTTACGCCTGTGCTGAGAAAAAGGGCTGTTGACTCGAGAAATATGTGATTAGATTAATTATAAAACGCAATACTATTAAACGTGTTGGGACATCGCATTGGTTGAACAAATTAGTATGTAGCTTACAGCTGTGTGTGTGAACGTAAGCTTTGGCATTGCCTCTTAGGAATGTCCTTGCCCGGTACTTATTGGAAATCGCCATTGTTTTCCTCGACACGGCTTTCTGAATACTAATTACTGACACCTAAGAACGCGGTAGCGTTCTGACTGTTAAGTTCTCCTTGAGGAATGTTTAACCTTATTCAATAAATATTTTCATGTGCGTATTCAGAATTTATTGATCTGGTTAAACTTGTAAGTGGTTGTAGGTGTACGGTCACGTGCAAAGAGCACTCTGCTGTAGGCTACTATTTGAACTGTTCAAAGTCTCCCTAACGCATTTCGGATTAAACGAAATAACTTGAAACTTTTTTGTAGAAAAGCAAAGTGTTTATTTGTTTGACCCTTATTGCGATTCCGTTATATTAGAGGAGGCTTAACGTAAAATTTCCTTTTTTTTTAAGGAATTTATTGTTAACATCTTTTGTCATATCATTAGTTTATGGTCAAGAATTTTCTATAACTTGCTATTTACGTTTGCCTTAATTCACTTATTAACTATAGGTTTCTCGGTGTACAGTATTAATTTTGTAGTTAATCATTAATAATTTACGGTCTGTGCGTTATATTTGTGTGTGTGTGTGTGTGTGTGTGTGTGTGTGTGTGTGTGTGTGTGTGTGTGTGTGTGTGTGTGTGTGATGTGATGTGTGTGTGTGTGTGTGTGTGTGTGTGTGTGTGTGTGTGTGTGTGTGTGTGTGTGTGTGTGTGTGTGTGTGTGTGTGTGTGTGTGTGTGTGTGTGTGTGTGTGTGTGTGTGTGTGTGTGTGTGTGTGTGTGTGTGTGTGTGTGTGTGTGTGTGTGTGTGTGTGTGTGTGTGTGTGTGTGTGTGTGTGTGTGTGTGTGTGTGTGTGTGTGTGTGTGTGTGTGTGTGTGTGTGTGTGTGTGTGTGTGTGTGTGTGTGTGTGTGTGTGTGTGTGTGTGTGTGTGTGTGTGTGTGTGTGTGTGTGTGTGTGTGTGTGTGTGTGTGTGTGTGTGTGTGTGTGTGTGTGTGTGTGTGTGTGTGTGTGTGTGTGTGTGTGTGTGTGTGTGTGTGTGTGTGTGTGTGTGTGTGTGTGTGTGTGTGTGTGTGTGTGTGTGTGTGTGTGTGTGTGTGTGTGTGTGTGTGTGTGTGTGTGTGTGTGTGTGTGTGTGTGTGTGTGTGTGTGTGTGTGTGTGTGTGTGTGTGTCTGTTGTGTGTGTGTGTGTGTGTGTGTGTGTGTGTGTGTCTGTGTGTGTGTGTGTGTGTGTGTCTGTTGTGTGTGTGTGATGTATTTGTGTGTGTGTGTGTGTGTGTGTGTGTGTGTGATGTGTGTGTGTGTGTGTGTGTGTGTGTGTGTGTGTGTGTGTGTGTGTGTGTGTGTGTGTGTGTGTAAATTGATAAAAGAATCGGGAGAAAATACTTAACGTGTTTTAATTTTGTATGGTTTCAATTAATACCGACATTGAATTTATATTCCCTTTAAAAGAAACAAAATATCCCCTTGCATAGAATTAACCATTTGAGCAAGAAAACCACAAAGTATAAAAAGAAACAAAAAAATTCTAGATAAAAAATGATTGCAGCTATTTCTTTGACGTGTAGACGCGAGTTTCACACATGCGCATGCACGCGCGCGCGCACACACACACACACACACACACACACACACACACACACACACACACACACACACACACACACACACACACACACACACACACACACTCTTTGGTTTAAAAACGATTTTCAGTGGTCAGTATTGTCCCTTTTTCGCTTGGCAAAGATAACTCGTTACATCCTCCAAATTTACGAAATGTGTTATTCAACAACAAGTATAAAGATTACTGTAAGCCGATTACATGAATTTCTTCCTGATAAAGTATTTTGAAATACGTGGCTTATTAGCAAACTGCAGTGTTAAATGTAGGCACGTGATAAATCATAATTTTACATTTGGTTGAGGGGAAAGCTCTGGGTGGTCCTTGACAAAAACCGCGTGTCTGCTTAATACCTCTACAAGAGTGAAGAGGTCTGTTGTTCAAGTGCTTGTCCTTAGTTCCTCTGTGTCCATGGGGTGTTCGAAAAATATTTATATAGTGTAGTTTCAGAGTTCGGAACAGGTTATGTAACTTCCTGGCTATTTCCTCCCTTGGGCTTTTTGTGCACTTCCAAGTCCCTGAACGATCCAGTAATTTGTGAGTAATAAAATTTGCTTAGCTACGTTTTCAGCTTCTGTAGGAAATCTTGTAGGACCGAAGATCATGATTTTTCCGCTACGATGCTTCAGAAGCAGATGGAGTGTTTCCGCTGTACCAGTGTGCTGGTTGCACAATCTGTATTTCAGCTTTCTTTCAGCTAAGCCTTGTATTTAAATGTCCTGTATTCTTCGAAGCTTCAGTCCAGTCCTAGGTTGCCTATACTTAGTAGAAAAACTTGTGTATATTTTGTGATTGGTACAATGATCCACGCCAGAACTTACGGTTTGAGGTTATTTTCTAGCGGTTCAGAGTCTTTTTTTCACAACCCAAGTTATCGGTTTTGTTCTGACAGCCGTTTTTCTAATTCCGCACGCCGGTTCTGGAGCAATGTATGAGCTCCTGGCCCACTGACTGACCGGACACCCGACTCACCTTCACCTGATAGACACAGATACAGTTTGTCTGATCGTGTGGGTGGATTGTTTTATTAACATTCACCATGTTTTAGGGCTGCTTGTGATGTTGGCACGATGCGTGCCAATGCAATATTGCATGTAATACTATATTTAGCGCGTTGCGTGCTATTGTACATATAAAAATACAATTGTAACTACTTCTAAACAGCTGATTTCGCACAACAGCTGTTGCTTCAAATATCCTTTCGATTGAGGTTATGTTGAAAATTCAGTTTCTAAATAAAATGAACGAGAAAGATTACGACGATTAGAAAATAAATTAAAACGAAAAACTTAAATTATCGATGAAAACGTTACAATTAATAAAAGAGTTATTACTGAAGAGCAGTCTCAAATAATTAATAATAAAAACGAGGAATCGAGGAAACATGACTTTTGAAGTGAAAACTTTTTTAACGACGCTGGGCACTTTTTGGATGGGCAAAAAGCATTTGAACTCGCGTCAGATTTTATAGCGACACCGTCACTGCTACCATGAGATATACATATGTATACTGTGTATAGTATATAAAATAGTATAGGATGCACGCCACGCGTATATACTATATATCGTTGGGCACTTTTTGATGGGCAAGAACTATTGAACTCGAGTCAGATATTATAGCGACACCGTCACCGCTACCATGAGATATATAATGTATAAATGTGTGTATATAAATAGTATAGGATAAACAACGAGTCTTGCCAACAGAATCCTTAAGTATATACAAGGTGTCAAATCAACAACGTCGTGGATCGCACAAGTCAGAATAGACCTACATGACGCAGAAATAGACTCAACAGACGTTGAAGACAGGCACGCATACAGGAGATAGATGCTCGGTTGGAAGGTCCCAGAGAATGAAATCCCAAAGAGAGCAGGGGTAAAATGGACGGAGGAGCGGAAGAGGATCCATGGGGACAGGATGAGGGAGGTGTGGAGGATTAAAAGGAACAAGACATGAGTGCTTTGCGTGATCCAACAGGGTCTATGCGCAGATAATAATAATAATACACACACACACACACACACACATATATATATATATATATATATATATATATATATATATATATATATATATATAATACGAATCGTATACTGGCTACTGGCATCTGTCTCTTTCTAGTTCTATATTCTAGATATATATGTAGTTCATAAAGTATATAGGGCACGTGTTAATATATAGAGTGTTAATATTCTTTTTGTTTTCAAAATCTTCAAATAAACAATAAAGAAAAATAAATTATTTTAGTCAGATTACAATATTTATACCTAATATAAAGATTAGTTCATTTTATTATTCCCTAAACATTCCAAAACATTCAAAAATGCACAACGTTATTGTTCAAGTTTTCACTTCTGTCGGTACTCCCGGAGTGCGGCCCGCATTTTTGTTGTGTTTTTTAGACTTTTCTCTCGAACTGTATATTCCTTTTATTTGAATCCGTTAGGCTCATTCGAGTTACGGAACTACAGATATTCTGACAAATCGATTTTGAGGAATGTTGCGAGTTTTAATTCGATATTTTCGAAACGAAATATCTGCGGCAATAATTCAGCGCGAGACGGTTTGTGTAATAATTTGGAAGCATTTATTTGTGCGGTAATGCGGGGATTTTGTCAGCCGACTGAAACAAATTAAAAACCCCGCTAATTGCTTGGCAGTTAATCGTGAGCTTACTTGCAGAGTAATTAATAAAATTGTGGGCCCAGTAAAATACCACGTGTTAAATAACGTTCTTTACCTGAATTATTAACGACTCTGTCGTACAGGCAAATCCCCTGCATCCATCGCCCAGATAGGGGTATCGGCGGCAATTTCGCTACTATCCTAGCTAAATACATTTAACGAAGAGTAAATATTTCCAGGAATATTATATTTGTTTAAATGTAAAGTATTTTTTTGTAAATCTAATGATTTATGAATCAATTTGTTTCTTATCTCGCTCTGGTTGTGTTCGCTGTAGATGTTTTTAGAAATGTAGATAAGATCTGACAGCACAGATGACGATATCAGCCAGCAGGTAACGGCGCATGCGCACTTCTCAATTTGTTTTCTGTTCTACTTGCCCGTTGGTTCATAACGTAACAAATCAACTGTCAATATATGCCTCGATTGTCCCAATATATAAGTCGATATTAACTTGCGCAGGATTTTGTTTGCTTTAATCCTGAAATTAGTAAATTTATTGAAGGAAAACGTGCATAAAAATGTCTTAATTTCAATTAAATTATAATTATTGTAAATTATAAATTTGTAATAAACAAACAGTTACCCGTTGCGACTTCGCCAGCAATTATAATGAAGGTAATACAATTTATTTTCAAAAAAACTGATTTTCAAAATCAGAACAGGTTCGTTTCAATTTAATATATTTCTGTAAACAATATTATAAGATTTATGGTTTTCGGCCAAATCATAGTTTTTTGCTACTCGATAATCCTTTTTTTTTTTTTAACGTCCGACTTAAAGTGTTTTATTGTGCACGCTTGGGCTAATAATACAGACGATGTGATGATTTATAGCGTATGAAAATGCCAAGCCTTGGCCGGGAATCGAACCCGGGTCCTCGGGATGAAAGCCCAGTACGCTATCAACTAGGCCACCGAGGCGGCTTACTCGATAATCTAGATCAGGATTATTTTATATTTTAATAAAATATTATTAAAACGTCACTGTTATACAATTAACACTTGTCACAAAACTAAGTACTAAATAATTAAGTTGGACTGGGTAAGTAGTATGATGGCGTTTAAAATAAGTTAAACATTTTTTATTCACACTTACCAGTATATAACAAACGTATAAAACGTCACTGTTGTACAGTTAACACATGCCTCAGAACTAAATATTAAATAAATATGTTGGACTGGGTAAGTAGTATAATGAGTTTTTTAAAACGGGGATATGCCTGTTTGATCTCTTGCACCTAAACCATATGCACATCAAATTTCATCTCAGTTGGTCCAGTAGTTAAAGCGTGATTTATAACAAACACAAAGTTTCTGAATTATAATATGGTTAAGATAATAATTATTATTATTAATTTTATTACAGAATGAAACATTCCAATAACCAAACAAATTGAAAAGTTTTCTTTATGCTTTTAAAAATTGCCGTTTGGAGCTAGTGGTAAAAACCCAGGACATTGAAACTATGACAAAACACAGCCGGAGTTTATTTTAGTTTTAAAAATGTCTTTTAATTCAGATTTGGTACTCACATTTCCGTTATGGATTTTCACAACGAACGAATTTTGAGAAATTAGGTTACCGTTTGTGTGTAGTATTATCGAACCGAAATATTTGTGTTGCTAAATGTATTGTTTGGACGTTGGGGTGGTGTATTTGAGCCAAACTTGATGAAATTCGTTTAAATTTTGCTTTGAAATTGTCTAATTTTTGTGTTGTACAGTTCTGTTATGTTCTTAAATTTGAAGGGGTGGCACCCGTTTAGTTTGCTGCGCTCGAAGTTGTGAGTTTGAGACGCAGTTACTACCGTTGGTTTACGCTTACTTACCGTTAACGCTGATCCCTTGTTCTCGTTATGTTGTAGTCTCCGGGAGAAATAGTAGAGGTCCGGGCGTTCACCAGGTCGGCCGCGGGCGGGCGAGGCACTCTTCCGGTTCGAAATGGTGAGAAGTTCGCGTCTTATTTAAAGTTGGCCTGATTCCTCCTGAGCTAGTTGTGGTGTCTTGCAGAGTAATTGCGGGTGTTGGTAGATTGTGATGTTGTTCTGTGATGGGTGGACCTTCTCGGAGTTCTATCGAACGGACATTTTCGACCTGTATTTATACTCGGAAATTACGGCGGGAACCATCATTTCTCAGAAATCCATTGTTAAACGCATCAATCAGGATGAAGATATGTGTACGGGTGGGGTACGCCGGCAGTAATGCCTGGGCGGAAATGTAATAATCTAGCTTACTTGAGACCCTAGATACGCGAGCACTGCGAACTAAGCAGAAGCGAGTATTGGTTGAAGGGAGAATTGTGAACTTGGTTCGCAGTTGTAGACTGTTTGAAAGCCGGGAGAGAAGTTCGGGAATTTAGCGTGGATGTCTTTCATTGTGTTGAGCGCAACTAGGTTGTGTAACTCAGTTCCTATGTTGTTTAGACGATGACGGTATAATTAGCATAAAATCTATCTATAATTTCGGTCTACAACGTTCTACGCCGTCTTCCGATCTCCAACCTCCACCGATCGCGGTCTCACCACAGGTCTTCTGGTAGATCCCTTTTTTTTATTTCCTTTTCGACTCCCTCTCTCCTGCTCAGTCTCAGCCTTCCTCGTTTTCTTCTTCCAGGTGTTCGCCATTGCGTGATTTTTTTGGGAATTCGCTCATCCGGCATTCTTTGTACATGCCCGTACCAAACCAGTTGTTTTGTTCTTATATCTTCTACAATTGTATGCCTTACGTCCATTATCCTCCGTATACTTTCATTTCTCACTCTCTCCTTTCTTGATCTTCCTGCCGCTCTTCTCCAAAAGTCCATCTCAGTAGCCGACAGCATTCTTTCTGTTCTGCTCTTAATTGGCCATACCTCACTACCATATGTTACAATTGTGTCATAAATTCTTTTTTTTATTCTCTTTTGAAATGTTTTGATCCCACAACACCCCGTTCAGCATAGATACAGCTCTCCTTCCAAATACTATTCGTTCTTTAATTCCTTCATCTAATGTACCATCTTGTGACATTTTAAGTCCTAAGTACGTATAATTTTGAGAATGCTGTATCCTCCGTCCATCTTCTAAAATTATGTCTGCTGCTGTCCTCCAATGCACATGCACTCCGTTTTCCCCAGATTCACTTCAAGTCCCCACTTACTGTATTCCTCTATTACTTTGCGAGCCATATATCCGAGGTCAATCCATGATATTGTGCGAGCACAATCTGGTCGTCCGCAAAACATAGCGTATATAGAGTGCTGTCGTCTTGTAGAGGAATGCCCATACCTTTACATTTGTTTTTCCATCCTTTCAGGATGGATTTTAAACAATGTTTTTAAACAATGTTGAGGAGAGGCAACATCCCTGCTTAAGACCCTTATTCGTTTTAAATCCTTGTAATTAGCACAAAATATGGACCTTAAAAAAAATTAGCATAAAATATGGACCTTAAAAAATTTTTAATTTTGAGAAAAATTTAAAGATAAGTTTTTTCCAAATTTGTACCGTAGCTTCTGAATGGAACGTTTCTGGGAAATAATTAATTAAATATGAGAAAGTTTGTGTAAAGATTTTTCACTATTTATTGTCGTTATTTTAATTTTCCGGTTATGTTTCAGGTCCGCAACAGCTGCGCATCTCAAACAAACAACAAAGAAAGGTCAAATTCGCTGTAGGTAAGGTCATCAAAACCATTATTTCAATTTAACAGGAAATTTGTTTCAATAAATTAATTTGTTTTTAATGAAAGCTTCTAGATACACCAGTTGTGCGTAATTGAAACAAACAGCCTTAATTATTTATTGGCGAGGTCAAGTTGAATTTATTGGGTGACATCCGAATAAATAAACAAATGTACTGCATTTATCCGTTTAATTCTGTTCCTTGCAAGTGTAATTATAATTTGTCTTTTATAGTGGTCAAGGGAAATATTATCTTCGGGTGTTTGTAGCTTTGTAGACGCTCAAGACAAAATCAGTAAGGGTCCGGTTGAGTGTTTCTCCCGTTCGTTCTTGAATCTGTCTTTGGAAGAAATTTCGGTCCTAACCGAAAATCATAATCGCGGCGCGCAGCTGTCTCACTGACGTGATGGAAGCATATTTCCAAAAGTAATTTTTTGATGTTATTTTTTTTAATTTTGATTTTACCATCATAACTAGCATTACAATTGGCATATACTAGCATTTTAAACTTCAAAGTTTAAAAATTCAACATTAAAAAATTCAAATATTAAAAATTTGAAAACGAACCGACTCCGATCAAATGAAATTTGTTAATCTCATCTGATTTTGAAAAGTAAAATGCTTATTTATGCAGTTCTTAACGCTGATTACTACGTTGAAATCAGATTTTTTTTAATTGAGGATAAAAACGTTATGATAATTTTAAAGATTTTTAATGACCGCCATTTTGAAACTGTTGAAAGAATTTGGCTGGTTAACAAACTTGCCCGTGCTATTACCAAAAACGATTTTTTTTGTCACGTTTGTGTCAAATTAGATCGAAATTTCTAACGCGTACGTGATAACACATACTTCAAATTCACACTTGACTTCCGGTGGTCAGGGTTTATTTTTACTTTTTTTTCATAAATTTACTCATGCACCGTAAAAATCTTCTGTTCGAAACTGGTTTGAGTTAAGATTCTCACAAATTTGAAAGAAATTTGATGAAACGATTTTGAGAAGTGGTGCCGATTGTGTGTGCAGCTTTCAACCGGATTTTTGGGTTAAGTAAGAAATTTTGTATAATAAATAACGTATAGTGACGTTTGAACAACTACTAACCTCAGTTATATAAACTATCTGTCGTATAATCTCTCTGAATATGCCCTGGTTTTGTTTCAACATGATCTGTATTTACGTACTAAAGAAATATAATTAACAATCGGAACGACAACAGAAAACACATTTGAAATGCCGCATATATCAGGCGGCGTAATCTTAAAGCTTTGATAGCGTGTTGCTGATTGCAGGACGGGGCCTGTTATTATTGTCGCCTTCAGAAATAAACCCCGAGTAAATAAGGATAATTCCGTATCAGATCTTGAACCCAGAGGGAAGGAAACAGGAAGTGTTTGGTGGTAGAATTACAGACGCGTGGCTCGTGGCTCGTTATCAGTGTAAAGTCTGGATCCTTTCAGGATTTATTTATGATAAAATTGTTTCGTATTGGCCGTTATACTCGCGCAATTGTTTTCGTGTACAGTAACAAAATCCTTGAAACGGAAATGTTTAGTATTACGGTTTGCCGTTACACTACGTGCTTAAATATAAACATCGTAACTCCGCATAAAATCGGTAAGACAGTGTTTGCTATTTGGAGTTGCTCATAAGATCTAATTTTGAGCTTTACTGTGTTAAACTTCAAAAGACGTTGAAGTATGAGCCGACGAGGGAAGTTGGTTGCGTTTACAGGGGCGATAACCGGCTGTACAGGAGGGCTGAACGTTATAAAGTGGCAAAGGAGTGGTTATTGGGTGCGCTGGAAAAGGGTAGTAAACTGAAAATAAATAAGCACTGAAAAAGGTTGTCGGCAAAGGGGTAGTAAACGCGTAAAGGGTTTATACGGTAAAGGGTAAAGGGTAAATACGGCAAAGGGGTATGAATGGATAGGCGCTGAAAAAGGTGTTCGGCAAAGGGGTAGTAAACTGCAAATCGATAGGCGCTGAAAAAGGTTGTCGGCAAAGGGGTAGTAAACTGCAAATGGATAGGCGCTGAAAAGGTTTGTCGGTAAAGGGGTAGTAAACTGCAAATGTATAGGCGCTGAAAAGGGATGTCGGCAAAGGGGTAGTAACTATACTTGGACAGGCGCTAAAAAATGTGGCCGGTAAAGGCATAGTAAACTGCAAATGGATAGGCACTGACATGGGTTGTCGGCAAAAGAGGCAGTAACTGCACTTGGATAGGCGTTGAAAATTTTTGTCGGCAAAGGGGTAGTAAACTGCAAATGGATAGGCACTGAAAAAGGTTGTCGGCAAAGGGATAGTAAACTGCAAATGGATAGGCGCTGAAAAAGGTGTTCGGCAAAGGGGTAGTAAACTGCAAATGGATAGGCGCTGAAAAAAGGTTGTCGGCAAAGGGATAGTAAACTGCAAATGGATAGGCGCTGAAAAGGTTTGTCGGTAAAGGGGTAGTAAACTGCAAATGTATAGGCGCTGAAAAAGGTTGTCGGCAAAGGGATAGTAAACTGCAAATGGATAGGCGCTGAAAAAGGTGTTCGGCAAAGGGGTAGTAAACTGCAAATGGATAGGCGCTGAAAAAGGTTGTCGGCAAAGGGATAGTAAACTGCAAATGGATAGGCGCTGAAAAGGTTTGTCGGTAAAGGGTAGTAAACTGCAAATGTATAGGCGCTGAAAAAGGTTGTCGGCAAAGGGATAGTAAACTGCAAATGGATAGGCGCTGAAAAAGGTGTTCGGCAAAGGGGTAGTAAACTGCAAATGGATAGGCGCTGAAAAAAGGTTGTCGGCAAAGGGATAGTAAACTGCAAATGGATAGGCGCTGAAAAGGTTTGTCGGCAAAGGGATAGTAAACTGCAAATGGATAGGCGCTGAAAAAGGTGTTCGGCAAAGGGGTAGTAAACTGCAAATGGATAGGCGCTGAAAAAGGTGTTCGGCAAAGGGGTAGTAAACTGCAAATGGATAGGCGCTGAAAAAGGTGTTCGGCAAAGGGGTAGTAAACTGCAAATGGATAGGCACTGAAAAGGTTTGTCGGTAAAGGGGTAGTAAACTGCAAATGGATAGGCGCTGAAAAAAGGTTGTCGGCAAAGGGATAGTAAACTGCAAATGGATAGGCACTGAAAAGGTTTGTCGGTAAAGGGGTAGTAAACTGCAAATGGATAGGCGCTGAAAAAAGGTTGTCGGCAAAGGGATAGTAAACTGCAAATGGATAGGCGCTGAAAAAGGTGTTCGGCAAAGGGGTAGTAAACTGCAAATGGATAGGCGCTGAAAAAGGTGTTCGGCAAAGGGGTAGTAAACTGCAAATGGATAGGCGCTGAAAAAAGGTTGTCGGCAAAGGGATAGTAAACTGCAAATGGATAGGCACTGAAAAGGTTTGTCGGTAAAGGGGTAGTAAACTGCAAATGGATAGGCGCTGAAAAAAGGTTGTCGGCAAAGGGATAGTAAACTGCAAATGGATAGGTGCTGAAAAAAGGTTGTCGGCAAAGGGATAGTAAACTGCAAATGGATAGGCGCTGAAAAGGTTTGTCGGTAAAGGGGTAGTAAACTACAAATGGATAGGCGTTGAAATGGGTTGTCGGCGAAGGGGTATTAACTACACTTGGACAGGCGCTAAAAAGGTGACCAGCAAAGGGGTAGTAAACAGCAAATGGATAGGAGCCAAAAAGGGTTGTGGGAAAGAGGCAGTAGCTGCACTTGGACAGGCGCTGAAAAAGGTGTTTGATTAAAGGACATTAACTACATTTGCATAGTATTAAAAAGGTGGTAAATGCGTCTACAGGAGTACTGAAAGATAAGATATCGGCAAAGCAAGTGTACACCATCATGTCCTTCAAAACACGGTACAAAATTCCGAGCATCTGACAGGATAAATAAAACAGGATTAATATCCGTTCTTTGCCACGCAACTTGAGGTATTGTCATGAATTGCTCACTCAGCACATGTACGTCCGCACAATGGCGGTCCGGCGGGCGACTTGAATATTCAGTAAACACAATCTGTCCTAGCTGCGCATGCGCATAACATCACACGCTAATTTATAGGTTCACTCTGCATTCTAACACAGTAGTAACTCCAACTCCAACTTTAACTCTAACGTGGAACATACAAAGAAATTTAATTACCGGTTATTATGCGCAGTCAGATGTCTCTTTTATTACTTCCAGATAAAAACAATTAATGTGGTATTCATGCGCTGGCTGCAGATAAACCAGAGAACAGCTTCGTCAGCGAGTGTCACTGGATCTGCTATTTTATTGCTTTCAGGCTTTCAACTAAAGCCAACAACTGCGATATAAAGTTCGAGTTCCCGAAATCGCTCGCTACTTCAGGTCATGTGATTTAAAAAAGTGTGTGTGTGTGTGTGTGTGTGTGTGTGTGTGTGTGTGTGTGTGTGTGTGTGTGTGTGTGTGTGTGTGTGTGTGTGTGTGTGTGTGTGTGTGTGTGTGTGTGTGTGTGTGTGTGTGTGTGTGTGTGTGTGTGTGTGTGTGTGTGTGTGTGTGTGTGTGTGTGTGTGTGTGTGTGTGTGTGTGTGTGTGTGTGTGTGTGTGTGTGTGTGTGTGTGTGTGTGTGTGTGTGTGTGTGTGTGTGTGTGTGTGTGTGTGTGTGTGTGTGTGTGTGTGTGTGTGTGTGTGTGTGTGTGTGTGTGTGTGTGTGTGTGTGTGTGTGTGTGTGTGTGTGTGTGTGTGTGTGTGTGTGTGTGTGTGTGGCTAGAAATTCTAAAAGTGGACTATCTTTTTACTACCGGTTTCGAAGGTTTCCAGTCATCTTCAGATCTCGAACTTTCTGCTGTTAAAACATCAGTCGTTTACGGACGCTGTTATATGATGTTTCCTGATGTTTTAACAGCCAAACGTCAAAGGTTTAAAGATGACAGCAGACCGTCGAAACCTGCTAATAGGATTTCGTTGACAACACCGAAGGTAGTTTAACTTTGGTTAATCTTAAGCGGAGGTTAAAACATGCAATATGTTTAAAATAAGTTAATTGGTTGATTTAATTAATATTTAGCATCAGCTGAATACCCGCGTAAACGATATGTTATTGAAAATGTATTTAATGGCAGTGGAAAATTTAATGCCAATAACCTCCAAAAATTGGATTAGGAACCGAAAAATTATGAGCTTAATTTCTCTGTGCCCTTTCTTCGGATTAAAAAAATATTGGTCATATGAAGTTATTGGTCATATGAAGTTGTTGCTCATATGAAGTTGCTCATATGACGTTGTTGCTCATATGAAGTTGCTCATATGAAGTTGTTGCTCATATGAAGTTGTTGCTCATGTGAAGTTATTGCTCATATGACGTCGTTGCTCATTGAAGTTGTTGGCCATAAGAAGTTGTTGCTCATATGACGTTGTTGCTCGTATGAAGTTGATGGTCATACGAAGTTGTTGGGCATGTGAGGTTGTTGGTCATATGAAGTTGCTCATATGAAGTTGTTGGGCATATGAAAATACGTAAGTGAAATTATAGTAGCTAATTTTAAATGCTGTATAATTTACGTTTTGGAATTTAGTAATGAATAAATGAATGGACATTCGCGGGGTTGCAAATACACTTCGACCTTCTTACATGTGCTGTGCCCCTTCCTGTACTCCTGAGATTGTTCAGTAACAGTATCTTCTCCGGTTCTAAACTTTTCATGAAGTCCAGGATTCGTGAGGATTGAAAGTATAGGGCCTACTTCTAACCGGTAACTGCCCAGAATCCTCGCTCTTCTTGTAGCTAACCACACAGTCTACCGGTAGGTGATAAGGAGGTATCTCTTCCCTGTAGTCGTATCTGCAAGTTCGATCGTGTACTGAGCCAAGAGAATCCTAACTCTTAAGATTGCCACTCTCGTAAGAAAACCAGTCAGCAATCTTAGCTTATTCTCACTAAGGACGAAGAGCTGCTTGGCCTACCTTAAGCCTTTTTTATCTTTCCAGAGCTTAGATCTTCCTGCTTCTTCCTCTGTAAGTTTCATCTTGAAGTAACCGTCCAAAGTCCGCAAAACGATTTGGGTCCTATAGGCTCGATGGTCCTTCCTTGCCAGTCCATCTGCTGCTTCATTTACCTCTATCCCAGCGTGTCCTGGTAACCAGAAGAAGTGAGTGATAATAACAACAAACCCTGACACATCTGGAAATGTAAATTCTTTTTTTTCAAATTTTAAAGAAATTAGCCCGGTGGCGACATCTAGCGTAGTGGATTGTTGGTTAAAGCAGCAACCACCTTTCATTTTGTTTTGGTATTTCAATGTTTGATCGAAACCTCTTTTAATTAATTTAATTGCACGAAAGAAAGTTTATGCACCATTTATTTAAATTTTCTCCGGCAAAATTACGTTCTACTTCGTACGGTGTTTGACCAAATAGATGACTTAGCAGAAGTTTTAATCTCTTTGGACATCTTCCAAGTGGGAGGCCCCCGTACACCGCGAATGTCTAGAATAAAGTTAGATTTAATTGAGCGATTAAAACAGAATATCGTGTTTATTAGCCTGGAAACAGATTGAAGAATTTTAAATGTAATTCCGTACTTTTAGAGCGGCATACACGAAGTAAAAAAGTGTATATAATACAAATCCAATTAATAAATTGGAAAATAACACGGCATAATTTGAAGGAAATACCGCCCATCTTTGTAGGCTGTACGCTGCACTGGATCGATCTGTTCATGGAATAAATAGGTAGAGCTTGTCTATCCGCTTGTGGCTTGCGAACTAAAAATGGCTGGTAATGTTTGTTCACCTAGAAACTTTTAATGTTACATGAAACCTGTCAAAACATCAATAAAGTGAATCAGTATTAAAATAACTTTTAACATTTATAACAGTAATATATCAGTAAAATTATTTTTAATGCGTGTATTTCATGAAAATTATTGTCAGTTAGGGTCTATAAAGTATATTTCCTAAAAACAATATGAAATGAAAGATACTATTCACACATTCCTATGTCTATCGAGAAAAAGAAGATTTGAAATGTCCGCCATTTTGACACTGCTCATCAGGCTTGGCTGTGTGACGAACTAGTACAAGCAATTACCAAAATCGATGTTTGTGTCAAGTTTAACACACACACTTGCGCGCACACACACTGCGTACACACCCACAATGCACACACACACACACACACACACTGCACACACTGCGCGCGCACGCACACCACACACACACACACACAAACACACACAAACACATACACACACACACACACATACACACACACACACAACACATACACACTTGCGCGCGCGCACTGCTCACACACACGCACGCACGCACACACTTGCGCGCACGCACACACCCATAATGCACACACATACACACACACACACAAATTGCGCGCGCACGCACGCACATAAACACACACACATACACAAACACACATACACACACACACACACACACACACACACACACACACACACACACACACACACACACACACACACACACACACACACACACACACACATGCACACACACATGCACACACACGTGTGCGCGCGCACACACTGCTCACACACGCGCGCTCGCGCACACACACACTGCTCACACATACAGATTGATTTCAATGCAATCTAAAAATTTTAGTTTTTAAATGATAATTAATGCAGATTTTAACGCTGATTACGATTGCAGGATCAGATTTTAGAACAAAAATTAATAGTTACTTTTTGAAAATTGGCTTTCATCACGTCAGGGAGTGTCCGTAACTGTGGCGTTGCGAGCGTATTGGGGTGCTTGTGTTTGTATGTTGTAATGTTTGAACAGTTAAACATTTCGTTTCACTTTGTTGGCATATATACATTTTCCGAAGTAATACGTGAAATTTAGGTTAATTCGGTTGTATTTTCACAGATAAAACATTACTTGTGAGTTAGGGAGCGGCGAGACGTGGACGAGGTAGTTAACCCAGTTCACAAAGTGTTTCTATCTTACGTTGTTTTATTGTGTTCTTTTCTATTTTATGTTCTTTAAAATCGTTGTTTCTTTTGTTGTTCAATATTCACAGTGACGTCCAGCTGCGCTTTTCTCTGCATTACTGTGTCATAGTGAATGGGTTCTTGTGTGCATGCAATAATATTAAAGTTGCAGTCATTTTAATATTATCCAAACAAATTTAAATAAAATTTCTTAAATGAATGATTTTACAGGGTCCGCCAATGAAACGGGATGATTGTAGGTGGCCTTGAGACAAAGTTGGCAAGTAGTGGGGGGGGATGGTTACTGGCGTGTCACCACCTGCACAATCTACCATTTAGTTGCAATAAATCGTTTGACGGGTGAACGTGGTTACGCGGTGAAATGGCGAATTTTTTTTTTGCAAACGACTTGTTTTCTGACGTCATTTTAATATTCCGCGTAACCAGCCTGTTCCGTCAGATAATGCAATTCGAACATGGATAAACAACCTCGAGCAAACGGGATCAACTTCTAAAAAAAGATGCAGGAGTGTAAAAACTGTTCGAACACCTGAAAACATCGCAGCTGTTCAACAGGCTATGGTTAGAAGTCCTCGCCGATTAGCCAAACAGCACACCCTTCGCATTGGGATAAGTGACACATCTGGGGGGATACCTGTTTTGGTTTTATGGGGATACCTAAAAACAAAAGTGTTTCAAGCACCCACGACCATTAAAGCCCACGACGACTACAATCTCAAACAACGAATTGTAGACGAGATTGCGGCAATACCTGTCAACATGCTGCGAGAGGTCATGCAAAACTTCCAAACCAGGCTTCAAGAATGCCTTAACTGCAATGGAGGACATTTGGTAGACGTAGTGTTCAGAAAATAATATTTTTTCATATTTTACCCATAATGGCTATTCTTGTACTTTCAAATATTTACTAAAAAAATATTTAAAAAGTTTTTTTTCAGCAATCAATTACTTAATTTAATGATCCCGTTTCACTGGCGGACCCTGTATTAATACCTTGCCTTCAACAAATATTTCGAAGGTGATTACGTCAATAAACACTGGCCGGCTACTAAATGCGGAGCGGAATGAAGTTGAAGGAAATCCCTCCATACTGTGAGGGAATCTAGGAAACTACTGTGTTTTAAAACCATAACCTAGGTAACGAGAATTATAAGTTTGGAAGAGTGGTCAGCGTGATGGGGGAAGCGGAGTCAGCTTCAAAATCGATCTAGACGCGGAGCCGGAGCCCAGCGATGCCGCTTGACTCCGCTCAGCTCCGTTACGCTTTCAGTGGTCGTACTTACATTGAAAACAATAGGTTAGTTTAGGGTGTGTTTTAGGACGCTAAAGTTCGCTATTTTAGTCCGATTTGATACTAACTTGAAAAAAACAATTTTTGTAATAGCTTGGACTAGTTTGTTAACATGTAAAACAGTTTCAAAACGGCGGCCACTTCAGACATTTAAAAATTCACACATTTTTGGTCTTCAGTGTTTTTGAAAATTTGATTTGACCATAGTAATCAACGTTAAAGACTGCATAAATAAGCATTTTGAGTTTTCAAAATCCATCGAAATAAAGAAATTTAATTTGACGGCTGTCAGGGTTAATTTTAGAATTGTCAATGTAATTTGAAAGTTTAAAATGCAGATTTGATGCTGGTTATGATGGTGAAATCACAATTTCAAACGTGAGCGAGACAGCTGCGTGCCGATATTATTTGCGTCGTCGTCGAACGTTCAGTATTAAGCAGAATTAGAAACAAATTTGATTAGCCGGTATGTTTTATTGCTTGCAGTTTTAATTTATACAACGAGATAAAACGTTCAGACAGGACTTTGAAGTAATGAGGTTAATTTTAGAGGTCGTGAGAGATGACTGAAGCGATAAGGTTTGTCGGAGACTAATTTCATTGTGATCTGTGCGCGATAATAAGGCGAGACAGCTTGTCAACGGATTGTGAACGTGAATTACTTTGTTTTCCTTGCAATCGGATCTGTGATTAATCAGTATTGGTTACAAAACAGTTTAGAAACTGTTTGATTTCCGTGTTCTACTGAAGTATGTGTATCCAGTGATTTTAAAGCCCTCGACGCCGGCCTCGTACAGAGTGTACCAAAACTGCGATTCCAGTGTAGGCCTACAGGTATCCTAGAAATTGAAGAACTTGTTTTAAGTGTAAATTTAAACGTAAACGTAGCATTATTTTGTATAGCCTATTCTTTTTTTGTGTAAAATATCGACATTTTAGAGAAAATGGTTTTTTAATTATATATATATATATATATATATATATATATATATATATATATATATATATATATATTATTATTATTATTATTATTATCATTATCTGCGTATAGACCCTGTTGGATCACGCAAAGCACTCCGACTCATGTCTTGCTCCTTTTTAATCTTCCACACTTCCCTCATCCTGTCCCCATGGATCCTCTTCTGCTCCTCCGTCCATTTGGTCTGCTTACCCCCTGGTCTCTTTGGGATTTCATTCTCTGAGACCTTCCAACCGAGCATCTTTCTCCTGTATGCGTTCCTGTCTTCAACGTCTGTTGAGTCTATTTCTGCGTCATGTAGGTCTATTCTGACTTGTGCGATCCACGACGTTGTTGATTTGACTCCTTGTATATATACTTAAGGATTCTGTTGGCAAGTCTCGTTGTTGGGAGTCTACTGATGTGTCCATAGAACCGAAGCCTCCTTCTTCTGATATCTGCTGCCAGGTTCGATATCTTCTGTGTGTGTGTATATATATATATATATATATATATATATATATATTGTTATTTCGGTTTTTTATACTGAGTTGGTTATTCAGACTGTATTCGCCTGAATAGCCATTTCGTAATTTCGTAGCATCTTGTGTGTAACAGACGGAAGAGAGGTTAAATAAATGCTAACCTTAGCTTTTTAAGGCATTTTAATACGCGTGTACAATTTGTAAAAAAAAACAGTAATCTAACAATTTCACAACAAACAGTACGAGAGTAAGTCAATAAGTAAAGTGAAACTGAACAAATCTGTATATTTATTGTACTCACATAAATGATACTAGCATTACTTTTCAACATAATCCCCTCCTACTTCTGTGCACTTAGTCTTAGTTCGTCTTTTAACCGGCGTTTGCATTCCTTCCTGGAAGAAGGTTTTAGGCCTGGTGTTCAGAAAATTTGGCACCGCTTGTACGGCCTCTTCGTCAGATCGATAATGATTCCCTCAACTGATTTTTTAATGGGCCGAAAAGATGAAAATCGCTTGGCGCCAGGTCTGGACTATATGGAGGGTGGTCCAGCAGCTTAAAAGTGAGATTTTGGAGGCATTGGACTGTGTTTTTAGCCGTATGAAATCGAGTGTTTTCCTGAAGCAAAATCGCGCCTTTTGAAAACGTCTTTTGGATTTGATTTTTGAGGGTCTCTCATAAGGGTCAGTTTTTAGTGTTTTAAATGTGACTGTAGAAGCTACACGTAACTATTTTGAGTGCAACAGTTCTGTACGTTTCAAAGGTTGTTCACGTGGGGGCAGCCGAACAAAACTCGCACGAAGTGTTTGTACGGTAAGTATAAATCTATGTGTCGCAGCTGTTCGTTGAAGAGCAAAAATCCAAATTCGCACCGTCACATTTTACAATGAAAGCTTTACAATCACATTCACGGCCGGGTTCAAATAAAAAAATATGTAGTGTATCGGGTCGCATTGCCTGCCTCTGCCTACCTGTTAATTTTATATCCTCATTTTAGGCTGGGTGTCAAAGTACACAATGGGAGACGGATGAATGGGGTGGGTGGGTTTAACAGATTAGGGCTGTCGGTGATTGTCAGGCACATTTCGCAGACAATTTGTCAAAGATTGAAGCCCCCCCCTCTCGCTCGGCTAATCCTGTTACCCGTGTCCGACGGATGACCGTTCTCTGACGTTTTGGACAGTGATTTTTTTTGTTGCAGCTGAGGGAAGCTGTGAAAACATGAAGGTGAATTTTCAAACGTTCGCATTGAATAACGTCCCGCCTGGCTTGCTCGGAGGTTAGGATCGGTGCACATTTCACAGTTTAGTGTATAACTTGTGTTTTAGCTGCTCGACAGCTGACTTTCAAATGGAAATGTTAAGCTTATAATCGTGTGGAAAATAATGGATGCAAAAAGTGTACACAAAACTATCTTGCGTTCAGTTATGTCGCTTCAAGTTCAAGTTCGGAAGTTTTCTTGAAAATTACAAGAAAATCTGTCTGTTTATTTGAAGCAAAGCTTTAATGTTAGCTTTGGCGAGAGGAGTGGACTGGAAAAAAGTCTGCCGAACGGAAGAGCGTAACGGAAATATGAAACGGAAACGAGCAAACGAATTTCGTCTCTCTATTTCTTCCTTTCTTTTTCTTCCTCCTTTTCGATAACGGTACACGCGTATTATATGAAAACGTTGTGTTGCTTTGGTTTCGGTATTTTTCCTTAGTTGAAGAACACGTGCACGTTGTAACTGTTTATAATAATAGTTGTTAATATTGCTAGTTTTTAACAATATAATCTGAAGCTTATTATACCCTATCAGCTGAACGTTACGAATTAACATAAAACAACTGATCTTTTACTATAACTACAGTAAATAATATCTAAGCTAAGTACATGTATTTATTTATTTAAACAAAACAAGATATTTGTATAATAACATATCTTCAAACTAAATTATATATATGTAGTTATAGTAGTTTACATAAATGAGATTGTTTACCAATGGGTTAAGATATCGTTAACAAAAGCTTCGCTTATGCTGGTAACTCCCCGATTCCATACGTGTGTGTTTTTTTTCTTTTTTTTAACTTAACCCTAGGGGATGCAGACTAGCTGCACCTATTGAGAGAATTTAGACGTCCCTCGCGGTACCCGAGTCTAACACTCACTTACACTTACAACACTACATTTACGACTTTAACACTTCACACACACACACACACACACACACACACACACACACACACACGTTCATGCACGCACGCGCGCACACACACACACACACACACACACACACACACACACACACACACACACACACACACACACACACACACACACACACACACACACACACACACACACTTACATTTAGGGAAGCGATAATAGCCTCAATGTGCTTTTTGCCTTAAAAAAAACAAAAAATTTAAAAAAATCTGTTAGTTATATTTTGTTCACAAATTAATACTCTCAAGTCAGTATAACAAATTTTAAATAAAAGAATTCAAGAGTAAATAGGAGAAAACAAAAACTAACTAAGGGGTCTGTCGGGGTTTATTTTTTGTTTCTTCCAATTTACTCTGGATCCGTAAATATTTAGCAAAAAAAACCGCCTCGGTGGTCTAGTGGATAGCGTACTAGGCTTTCACCTCGAGAACCCGAGTTCGATTCCCGCCGAGGGCTTGGCATTTTCATACGCTATAAATCATCCCATCGTCTGCATTAGCCCAAGTGTGCACAATAGTCGGACGTTAAAAAAAAAAAAAAAAAAATTAACAAAAAAAGGCATAATTCTACCAAACTGAGGTGTAAGAAAACAGTCATTTTATTCGTGCAAGAAATTTTTGGCTATATTTTGGCAAAATAGTTAGACTGATATAAATGTTAGTTTCTTTAAAACTATCGCATGTATAAAGGATTTATGTTAATTTTGTTTTCCAAATAAACGCGTTTAAAACTTAAAACTATCAAAGTGTGGGCAGGACTATTGACCCAGTTTTACAAAATATAAAACTCAACGGGCGTTTCGCTTTGCATTGCTTTATTTTTATTGGCTGCTGTATAATGTACTGTATAGTCCTTTTTAACATGAAAGAAATTCCTAACAAATTTATATTTTACTAATGGGCCCGTGCGACCTTTTGGAGTTAACGTACAAGAATGTGCTGCAAGACATGCTTAGTTATTTTAAAGCAATGTCATCATTCTTTATATTTAGGCCTTACTTTGTTCTACTTTCGTATATAAAACTATAACCTATAAAATTAATGACTGAATTCTAACGTTGCACCTTAATGAAATATTTACACATGAAACCTACTATAACCGGATTTTACACTACATACTTAAATTAGGCTACAGTATTTATTGTTTACTAAAAGCAGAGTTTTTTATTTAATAATATTTACTTATTAGAACTGGCTTTATGTTCTGTATAGACAGTGGAGCGAATTTTTTTTGTAAGAAGGCCTATTCTACTTGCAAAACTGATTCAGTCAATAATTATTTAAGTGTTGGATACAGTAATAATTTAAATATTGCTTTCAGTAATGTTTTTTTAGCAATCAGTTTGTTCTGGTACACACACACACACACACACACACACACACACACACACACACACACACACACACACACACACACACACACACACACACACACACACACACACACACACACACACACACACACACACACACACACACACACACACACACACACACACACACACACACACACACACACACACACACACACACACACACACACACACACACACACACACACACACACACACACACACACACACACACACACACACACACACACACACACACACACACACGCGCGCGCGCGCGCACACACACACACACATTAACGTAAAAACGATTAACTTATTTAATTCAGGTTGTTCAATACAGGCAGAGGTTAAATAGTTACAAAAGGAAAAACAACACAATATAAATCAGGAATAAGTGCAGGAGTTTGTGTCAGTGCAGTCACAGGTCCTGCCTTGCTGCGAATTGAAGATACCACTCCATATTCAATTTTACCTACAGTTAATTAACATCCCTTATTAATTCCGCTTGTCCTTGGCCGTTGCAATCGTGGGTACAGAATAGAGCATTATTTTAGGACGCTGCTATATACTATGATGTATGTCATTCCATGGCGCTAATACATACAAATTGTGGGCATTGAACACACGCTTCTTATAGCTGGTTATGGGAAAATCATGGGTTTTATAAATGCAGGTCTACCTGCAATGTTTAAAATAATTTAAATAATTATTATTCACACTTACAAATGTGCAATAACCCTCTGTTTTTTTGCCGGAAAAATTAAAGAAAACCTAAAAATTCTTTTTATATTCTTCTTCTTTTCTGCTAAGATTATTGTCACTATGTTGAGTGTAATGATCTGCCTTCCCTAGCTTCGTCAATTCTACTTTTGTTGACGCGTTTCGGAGAACCTCCATCTTCAAAAACTATATCTATACTAAAAACATCATCATACTACCTAAAACATCATCATCTATACTACCTAAAAAACCTAAAAACATCATTGTTGTACAGTTACTGTACGTCACAAAAATAAAATAATAAAATAGGACTGGGTAAGTAGCATAATGGCGTTTAAAATAACTGAAATATTTATTGTTCACACCTACCAATATATAATGTATAAAACATCACTGTTAGCCTATACAGTTAACACTTGTCACAAAATTAAATACTATATAATTAAGTTGGACTGGGTAAGTAGTATAATGGCGTTTTTCAAAACTGAAATAGATCTGTGTTCATCTCAGGTACTTTAACCATGTGCATTCCATATTTCATCTCAAACGGTCCAGTAGTTAACGCGTGATTGAATAACAAACACACAAACTTTCAGATTTGTAATATTATGTCTCTGTAAAAACCTTCCTTAAAATATTGCCAACATTTGAATAAAAAATAGTCAGATCGGTTCAGCCATTTTCAAGTTATTGCGTCCCCAACAAAGTATCGATTCATTTTTATACATATGGACTAGAACGAACGTGCATAATACATTATTAAATAAACTTACGTCATTGAATTTAATGAAGCCCATTGATTTTATTTATTATTGATTGTGTGCTTTATGCTTTATGAACCGGTGTCAAGAGTTCATAGAGATAAAGATAAATTGTAAGATCAGTCAACTCGGTAAAAAAAGTTTCTTTTGTCGAGCGTATCATTGTCTTAATAAGCTGTAAATCAGTCATTTTCAATCAATTAGCCGGCAAGAAATGATAGCCCCCCCCAGCGGTTTCAGTATCATCTCAGACCTGAATTTAAAAATGCACTTTCATCACGTAAGACAGCTGCGACCCGCGATTATATTTATAATTTATTATTCAGTACAAACTGACTAAACGACTGCAACTGAATTAAACTTGCAAGGTCTACAGTGTAACGCGAGGAAATAGGTTACTTTGCGCCGGCCTACACAGTTTGCTTTTTATTACCGGTAATTTCATATGTTAATTGAAGGCAATAACTTAAGTGTAACATCTCAACTGAACAGGTGACCGTCACCGTCGCGTCATACTTTACAATTTCATTATAACGTCATTACCGATGCGATCTTTGCAAGGTAGTTAATGCCAGCTTATATGTCGGTCGTATATTAAAAATGGCTCGGGGCGGATCTAGGAATTTCTGAGATAAAAGCATGATGGTAATAATAAGAAGAAGAAAAACAAGAATAACAATAACAATATGAGGAATAAGATAGGTTGAAGCGTTATTCCCTCTATCTCTCCCTCTCTCGCTATCCCTCTCTCTCTCCCTATCCCTCTCTCCCCTCTCCCTTGCTCTCTCTCTCCATCTCTCTCTCTCTTACTGTCTCCCTCTCCCTCACTATCTCTCTCTCCCTCTTTCTCTCCCTCCCTCTCTCCCACTCTCTCTCCAGCTATCTGTATCTCCCCCTCTCTCCATCTATCTCCATCTCCCTCTCTCTTCCTCCCTCTCTATCTCTCTATCCCTCTTTCTAATCTAGCTCACCCACTCCCCCTCTCCCTTTCTCCCTCTCCCTCTACCTCCCTCTCTTCCTCCCTCTTCCTCCCTCTCCCTCTTCCTCCCTCTCCCTCTTCCTCCCTCTCCCTCGCTCCTTCTCTATATCTCCCTCTCACACAATCTCTCTCCCCCTATCCCTTTCTCTCTCTCCCTCTCTCTCCTTCCCTCTCTCTTCCTCTCTCTCGCCCTCTCCATTTCTCTCCCCCCTCTCTCTATCTCTCTTCCTCTATCTCACTCTCCCTCTCCTCTCTCTCCCCCTCTCTTTCTCCACCTTTCTCCCCCTCTATCTCTCTCACTACCTCTCTTTATCTCACCCTCTCCCTCTCCATCTCTCTTTTCTTCTATCTCTCCGTCTCTACCTCTTTCTTCCTCTCCCTCTATCTCTCCCTTCTCTCTCTCTCTCCTTATCCCTCTCTCTCTACCCCCTCTCTCTCTCTCTCCATCTCTCTCTCTTCTTCGTCTCCTCCCTCTTCTTCTTCTCCTCTCTTCTTCTTCTTCTTCGTCTTCTTCTTTTCCCTCTCCTTCTTCTCCCTCTTCTTCTTCTTCTTCTTCTCCTCCTTCTTCTCCCTCTCCTCCTTCTTCTCCCTCTTCTTCTTCTTCTTCTCCCTCTTTTCTTCTTCTCCCTCTTTTTTTCTTCTTCTTCTCCTTTTCTCCTTCTTCTCCCTCTTCTTCTTTTTCACCCTCTTATTCTTCTCCTTCTTCTTCTTCTTTTTCTTCTCCCTCTTCTCCTTGTTTTTCTCAATCTTTTCTTTTTTTTTGTTACACTTTTTCTTCTTCCTCCTCCTCTTCTTCTCCCTCTTCTTCTTCTTCTTCCTCCTCCTCTTCTTCTTCTTCCTCTTCTTCTTCTCCCTCTTCTTCTCCCTCTTCTTCTTCTTCTTGAAATGTTGAAAGTACGTTCTGGTGTTCTGGTGGTTGGTCTACTGTGCCCCGTTTCTATATTCCCGAGATGCTCTGGTACAGCACTTTCTCCAACCCTGATCTCTTCGTAAAGTTTGGGATTTGGAGAGGATTCAGTACGTGTAACTCTTCCAGTTCTGATCTCTGTTGCGCAAGTTAGTCCTTAAGGGCACGAAATTACGGTAAAAATTCATTTAATTTGCGTATGCATTTCGTGCATCGAAGTACTGATTTGGGCACTTGTACTATTTTCCTCCGTATTTTTGAAAGTTACACATTATTCGATAGGAGATTTAAAAAGGCTACAAAAAAGGTACCTCGACATTTGTCGCTAAAGTTTAGGTTACTGATTTATTTCGGTTTAACATTTTTAACGGGCGCCATTTTAACGGTCGGTAATTTTTTCCAATTAGGCCTGTCAGAGAAGCTTGCTAAGTTTGCATTCATGTAGCCAATCTGGAGATGCAACGTATTTTGTTTAAAAAATTACAGCTAGTGGGAAAATAAGGCGTTTTTCGACTTATTGTATACTTGCAATTTTATTATTTTTAGGTATAGAATATGGCGGGTATGAGTAGGCTATAGCGAGACAGGTGCGCGTTGCTGTTAAGTTTGTTTTGCCGGGCTGTTTGGGGGAGGGCAATAGTTTTGTATTAAATTAATGTAACATTTATTTACTTAATTCTGAATGAAATTTGCTGCAATTTGAAAATGGAAATAAACGTTTGTAACCAGAGGTGCCAATGCGGGAGGGACACGCGCAAAATGCTCCATCAACATTTTCTTGGGGGGGGGGCAAAATTTATTTGTATATAATTATTTTAAAAGGGCATAAAATAAATATTTTTATAAAAAATCTTCTCACAACTATTGAAAATATTGAGATAAGTCAATAAAAATAATAGTTTACCTTCTTACCGAGGTTAAAACGTTTTAAAATTAAAAAAATCGTTCATTTAATTTAGAAAAATTAAAAAATGTTCATTTTTTATTTTTGTTTTCTTGAAAAATCGATTAGGAAAAAATAAAAGATTTAGTTAAAGATCTTTTTATCACTGAAGGGTCGTATAGAAAGTTACCATACTTTGAGAACTGATTTGGGGGGCATGCGCCACAGCCGATTGTGGGCATTGTAATATTTTTACGTTTTTGTAAAGAAATTTTTATATTCGTCCTTATTGTTAGATACGTAAGAAAACCAAGTTACGAAAATTAACTTTTCGAAAGCAATTATTTAACAAGATAGGCCTAAATTAAACGGTCAGATAGCCTCTTATTAATTAATCTTGCGCACTTAATGCTTTGGAAATGTAAAATCACGGTTTCGTACTTCATTTAACTTCGCTTGCCTAAGGCAATGCGATAGTGATATTGGGCCCACGAAGTTACACAATGTAATTTATCAAAGTTTTATTGTTCTGCGCCGCGCATGTTTGTTCCCAATAAACAGAAAGTTTTTATTTTAGGTATGTTCTCGCGTTTATTCGAACCTTCTTGTCTATACTTCACAAACTTCCTTGTGAAAACTAACTATCAAATCGCATTCAAATGTTTGATCCCATTAACTTTTAATATTCTGTCTCTCCCTCCCACACTCTCTCTCACTCCCCTCTCTCCCTCCCTCTCTCCCTCTCTCTTCCTCTCTCCCTCCCTCTCTCTTTGCCTCCCTCCCTCCCTCTCCCTCTCTTTCTCTCTCTAACTCTCTCTTCCTCCCTCCCTTCCTCTCTCCCTCCCTCTCTCTCTGCCTCCCTTCCTTCCTCCCGTAAAAAGAAGGTGAGAGACGAAAATTACTTTTGGAAATTCGCACCTATCATGTTGCAATTATGTTTTTACACTCACATAGACTACATGTAAAATTTGCCAAGTACGTAGGAGAGTGAGAAGGTGGACGAGGTAGGCTATATACGATCTGTTAAGAGACCATACCTGGTATAGAAATAATATGTGTGATGGTTGCTTTTTGGAAATAACACGTCGGGAGTAAAAATGTCTGCCAAACAGTCGTTAGCGGAAAGTAATAAATTGCAGGTCGTTTTGCCATTATCTGCGGGAAACGTACTGGCAATACGGTATTTTATCCTTACAATAAAGCCGTACGTTATCTCTAAATGGCACCATGCCGCTGATAAACGCGGAACTTAATTTGCTGTCTAATAAACTGTGTAAGCAGATCTGTGTCTGCAAGGTGATTCGCGATCAATCGATTTTACTTGGGGACATATCCAGGGGTGGTTTTGGGCTTGTAACCTCCCCCCCCCATTAATGAAAAACTCGAAGATATTTAACACATTTTCTAATATTCAAACTATAGTTAAGTTTTTATTTCATTATTTGTCTCGCAACGAACGTCAAACCCACTATAAAGCGACTACTGAATTACTGCACTGTTATATTATTAAGTATAAGTATTATTAACGTTCGGATTGTACATGCTTAGTGAAATGCATTGGGCTTCTTCATTGCATATTAACATCAGACACAAAAAATTCAGATATTTAGTATTTTTTTTTTTTTTTTTTGCAAGCCGTTACTTTCAAGGTTGTTTGAATAACCTAAAACTATTTTAAAACACAATAAAGTTGCCTTCGGAAGGATTTAAAACTTGCTATTTTGCTTGTTACCAGTGTAGGACTCCCGGTACTGGTAACCCCCCCTCCATTCGACCATCCTAAGATACGCCTATGCTTCGGGAGGTGATATGGGCCAAATAATATATAAATTTTGATACGAATATATGCACTACATTTGTTCAGTTTATTTTGTTGGTGGTTTTAACGTTATCACGTCATATTTGTCTTCACCACAAACAATAGGCTATATGTGTTCGTAGGCCGATTCTCTCACCGCACGTTACGTTTCTGCCGGTTTTAAAACGCTGATACACGCTCATTTCGACTGTAAAAATAGGTTTTCAAAAATAAAGGATAAGTAAAAAATTAATTCTTTTTTGTTATGATTCGGAATAGCTGCCATTTTGAAACTGTTCAACGGGTTTTATTGTGTAACGAAATTGTCCAAGCTATTACCAAATCTATTTATTTGCCGTGTTTGAATGAAAACGGGCTACAATAGCGAACGTCAGTGTGTAACATGCACACACACACGCACTCTCGCACACATGCTTACACACACGCACGCACGCGCGCGCACACACACGCGCGCGCGCACACACCACACACACACGCGCGCACCTCGCACGTGCACGCGCGCGCACACACACACACACACACACACACACACACACATACACACACATCACACACACACACACACACACACACATATATATATATATATATATATATATATATATATATATATACACACACACACACACACACACACACACACACACACACACACACACACACACACACACACACACACACACACACACACACACACACACACACACATATATATATATATATATATATATATATATATATATATATATATATATATATATACAGACACACACATACATACACACACACACACACACACACACACACACACACACACACACACACACACACACACACACACACATACATACATACATACATACATACATACATACATACATACATACATACATACACACACACACACACACACACACACACACACACACACACACACACACACACACACACACACACACACACACACACACACACATACACACACACACACACACACACACACACACACACACACACACACACACACACACACACACACACACACACACACACACATACATACATACATGACACACGCACGCACATACACGATGCGCGCCAGAATATTACCCGAGTCTGGATCTTACTATGACGGTTGTTCAAATAGTGTATTTTCCATTGGAAATTTGAAAGAAATGCATTGTAATTTGAATAGAATCGTAAAACTCGTTATATTAAGGCAACTGTAAGGAAGTTTTAGTTTAAATTTGTATCGCTGAACTTTGTTTATAAAGTTGGTAGCGCACACGCAAGCGTGCTTTTACAATAGTTTTACGTTTTGCCAACTTTGTCATTCGGGCTTTAGAAAGCTATGGAAAAGTTTTGTTGCGAAATAATAGCTTTTAGCTTTGTAATTTTGTTTAGCTTCAGAAAATGGTCACAAAAGTGACGTACACTTAAATCGCTTCCCGGAAGTACTTCCCTGGGTTTCTTTACGTTTTATGTTAAAAGAACAAATTATGTTAGAAATAATTTTAACGGAACTTCACTTCGCGTTGCCCCCATCAAAACTGAAATATTTCAAAGTTTGCAAAAAATCGATTTTGGAATAAGCAAATTCCTGACGGAGTCCGACAATTTAAAAATGGCGGCCATTTTAAATCTTTGAAAAATCGTAACCTTGTTTTACTTTTTTTATACATACGTAATTAGTGTTAAAATCTGTACAAATTATATTTTTTCATTGTAAATTGAAAATCTTAAGTGCTTGTTTATGCAAATCTACGACAGGAGAATCGGATTGAAAAGTGAGATTTCTCTGATAAAAGTGTTACTTTTGGAGTATTTGGTTTCAAAAAATCAGCGAAATAGTCATTAGTATTAGTCATTGCTCAATTATGCATCGTTATTCCATTTGATTAGAAGTACAGCCACCGTTATAAAAAGTGTGCAGGATAACAGCGACTTAAGTCCAAGTAATTGGACTATATACCGCTACGGACGCTGCAAACTGCACGAACAAGGGGCGGAGTTAGATTTTTTTTTTTTTTTTTTTGGTGTTTAACGTCCGACTATTGTGCATACTTGGGCTAATGCAGACGATGGGATTTATAGCGTATGAAAACGCCAAGCCCTGGCCGGGAATTAAACCCGAGTCCCCGAGGTGAAAGCCCAGTACGCTATCAACTAGGCCACCGAGGCGGCACGGAGACGTTAGAGAAATTAGTACTATTATCTACATACTGTATTTGAACCCTTTGCCGCAAGATGCCACTGACAGCGAGCGCTCATATATCTCTCATAAGGGTTACCATTCTAGTAGTTTTATCCCATTCTGTAACTCAACCAATATCCCGCCATGCGTGCAGTTAAATAGGCAGTCATCACAAATACTACAATGTAACCAGTAAATAAAGTGTTGAAACTATTTCCTGTGGAAACATCCATTTAAAAATCTCGCTTGTCACAACATTCCTCACCGAGTGACAAGGGTTGGAGCAAGACAGATGGGGTGCGGGGGTGATGGGATGAGTGTCAAACGCATTAACAAATAGCCTTTGCGTCCGTGAAATGCAATAACTCTTCTAGTTTAGAGGTTATGGATGAATTCTGGGGGCCTATGTTCGGAGGTTATTGTTGGTACAGTATTTATAGCGCTCTGCCGACTGAAGCTGGAACAGTAGTGTAATGATATGCGGTCGCTTCACGACAGTGCTCGTATTCTTTACCGCCAATTTAATTGGTAGAAATGTTACTGGACCTACTTTATTTCAAATTGTATGCTTTTTCTGCTTGATGCGGTCGAAATTATGGTAGGTCGTGCCGTTCGCCCAGTAACTACACACTCATCGCGCGCGCGCGCGCGCACACACACACACACACACACACACACACACACACACACACACACACACACACATATATATAAAATAATAATAATAATAATTATTATTATTATTTGCGTATAGACCCTGTTGGATCACGCAAAGCACTCCGACTCATGTCTTGCTCCTTCTAATCCTCCACACCTCCCTCATCCTGTCCCCATGGATCCTCTTCCGCTCCTCCGTCCATTTTACCCCTGCTCTCTTTGGGATTTCATTCTCTGAGATTTTCCACCCGAACATCTTTCTCCTGTATGCGTTTCTGTCTTCAATGTCTGTTGAGTCTATTTTTGCGTCATTTAAGTCTATTCTGACTTGTACGATCCACGACGTTGTTGATTTGACTCCTTGTATATACTTAAGGATTCTGTTGGCAAGTCTCGTTGTTGGGAGTCTATTGATGTGTCCATAGAACCGAAGACTCCTTCTTCTGATATCTGCTGCCAGGTTCGAAATCTTCTCTGTGGTCTTCCGGGAGTGCAATCTGTATCCGTCTGGGCCAAGGATCTTCCTGTTAATCTTGGGCCAAGGATCTTCCTCAAGATTTTGCGTAAACACACACACACTGAAAGATCGAGTTAAAACGGAGCCTCGATCACCAAACTTAAGGCAAGGTTAGATTTTGATTGGTGCTTTGAAAATCAAGGTATATTATTTTGAGCTAAGGTTTTATATACGATACGTAACAAAAATAAACGTTTTAAAATAAATACTGTAAAGTTTTCAGTTTTGGATTTTGACAGCCGGGGATCGAGTTTGAGCGTGGTTTCTTGTTTTTTCATTTTTGGTACGTACTTTAAGCGCATGTTCTCCTTTTTAATTCCACACTGTCAAAACGTCTTATTCACGCGGAGCGCTGAACTGTTAGTGACGTGATTCCCTCGGATATTGATGTTTGAAGGCGAAGTACAGGCTAACTTAATTTTCTTTGCATCTGACATTTCGCATCAACGTAGGAATAATATTAAAATGCATTATGTTCCGTTAAACAAATAGAGACAGTTCAACAGTGTCGTTTAAACATTTAGAGATAGGCCTACTTGTGTTGTTTTGCAGTCAGGGATACCTTGTACTGCAGGTTGAAGTAATTGATTAACTGATAAAGAGCGGGTTTGTTTGCCCAAGCTTGCGTAGTCTGCAGTGGTACAATTACTTTCAGAATCGTTCCACTAATTCACGTATTCACGTGCGTCACGTAAACGAAATACTGTAACTAATAAAGTACACGTATTTAGTTGCGTAATTTCAAATTAATTCTCAATAAGACCTTACTCGATACGCAGTTAATATAAACTGTTTTTATGTTTAATTGATCATTAAATAAAAATGGTTATTTTTGAAAGTGGAAAAGGATTTGAAAAAAACTAAAAATCCGCATGTATTTTCGTTTCAGATAAACAGAATTTGGATGTGTAAAGGGGTAATTTATGCTGACTTAAAGCTGATTGCGGTGGTGAAATCATGTTTTCAGAAAAGTGAAAAAATAGTTCATTTTTTTAAGATCCGTAATGGTAAAAATGCAGTTTAGGGACTTCTGTCAATGTTCGTAATTTTTGCACTGAATCGCTTCAAAATGTTTAAAGTGCGGAAACAACGGGAAGTTACAAGTGAAAATAAGTGTCAAAACATAACCTCAAAATGTCTGCCGGGCGAATTGAGAAACGTGTTTATTGTTATAACCGGGTTTTACATTACATATCTAAATGTATGCAGTATTTACTGTTTAATGAAAGCAGAGTCTTTTATTTATTAACATTTACATATTAGAATTGGCCTACATTATCTTACCGATTGTACTTTTGAAAACTTATTCGGTCAATAATTATTAAGTCTTGGATACGGTAATAATTCTAATATTACTTTCAACAATGTTTTTTAGTAATCAGCTGTTGCTTGCATTGTGCTGCACTCTTACGCAGTACTTTACTGCTAATGGAATTTTATCGGTTAGTACAGATTTGTCAGTTAGATCCATTTTGTCGGCTAATGGATCTAATACAGATCTTTTGTCGGTTTTATTTAATTTTAAATAAAATAAATAAAAAAATTGTATGAGGCATGAGATTTGCCTGCCTATATATGTAGTTTCAATAACGCTGGTCTTAATTTTTGGTACAAAACCGATCGAATGATATAGTGTGAGAGGTCCCACGAAGAGGTTTACGCATTTGATCCTCCATTATTTTCTCATTTTTCCATTGATCATTTTGAAACTACTTTTAATTTTTTTTTAACGTCCGACTATTGTGCACACTTTGGGCTAATGCAGACGATGGGAAAGTACACGTATTTAGTTGCGTAATTTCAAATTAATTCTCAATAAGACCTTACTTGATACGCAGTTAATATAAAATGTTTTTATATTTAATTGATCATTAAATAAAAATGGTTATTTTTGAAAGTGGAAAAGGATTTGAAAAAACTAAAAATCCGCATGTATTTTCGTTTCAGATAAACTGAATTTGGGTGTGTAAAGGGGTAATTTATGCTGACTTAAAGCTGATTGCGGTGGTGAAATCATGTTTTCAGAAAAGTGAAAAAATAGTTCATTTTTTTAAGATCCGTAATGGTAAAAATGCAGTTTAGGGACTTCTGTCAATGTTCGTAATTTTTGCACTGAATCGCTTCAAAATGTTTAAAGTGCGGAAACAACGGGAAGTTACAAGTGAAAATAAGTGTCAAAACATAACCTCAAAATGTCTGCCGGGCGAATTGAGAAACGTGTTTATTGTTATAACCGGGTTTTACATTACATATCTAAATGTATGCAGTATTTACTGTTTAATGAAAGCAGAGTATTTTATTTAATAACATTTACATATTAGAATTGGCCTACATTATCTTACCGATTGTACTTTCAAAACTGATTCAGTCAATAATTATTAAGTCTTGGATACGGTAATAATTCTAATATTACTTTCAACAATGTTTTTTAGTAATCAGCTGTTGCTTGCATTGTGCTGCACTCTTACGGGAGTACTTTACTGCTAATGGAATTTTATCGGTTAGTACAGATTTGTCAGTTAGATCCATTTTGTCGGCTAATGGATCTAATACAGATCTTTTTGTCGGTTTTATTTAATTTTAAATAAAATAAATAAAAAAAAGGATTGTATGAGGCATGAGATTTGCCTGCCTATATATGTAGTTTCAATAACGCTGGTCTTAATTTTTGGTACAAAACCGATCGGAATGATATAGTGAGAGGTCCCACGAAGAGGTTTACGCATTTGATCCTCCATTATTTTCTCATTTTTCCATTGATCATTTTGAAACTATACATACTTTTTAAAGAAGGGACCAGAAATAGTACGTGAGAATTGCATCTGGTTGATATGTTTGTAGAAACAAAATGGCGGCCAAAGTAAAGTTTAAATAAAGTATAGAACTGATTTTGTTATTTTTTTAAATATATTTTTTTAATTAGATACAAACTAATTAAAACTAAATAGCAATGAACATTTCACAAATTAGACCTATTCAAACTGGAAACCATCCACAGCTACACACTGATAACAACGCCGATTTAATACTGCAGTACAGTGAGATTTTTAACATAATATTTATTTATTTTGGCCGCCATTTTGTGTGTAGAAACATCAGCCAGATGCAATTATCGCATACTATTTTTCGTACTTTAATTAAAAACTATGCAAGCCGCTTCGGTGGCCTAGTGGATAGTGTACTGTTCTTTCACCCCGAGGACCCGGGTTCGATTCCCGACCAGGGCTTGCATTGGCATTTTCATACGCTATACATCATCCCATCGTCTGCATTAGCCCAAGTGTGCACAATAGTCGGACGTTAAAACACCATACAAAAAAAAATGCAAAATTATCAATGGAGGAATGAGAAAATAATGGAGGATGAAATGCGTAAACCTCTTCGCGGGACACACTGTACATGAAGGAGGTAACGGCCACATTGTAGCGAAGTTTTGAGTCCGTAGCTTATAGACTCGCTCAACTATAAAACAAAATGACATTGTGTACTCCTCGCTCGTTCAAGGTCGAACAGAGGTTAGGAAGAAATAAAGGCTGTAAATTCCGAAAGATTGTCGTCGTGCAATATATAAGCCGAGACCAGTAAGGTGAGCCTTATCTGACTGCGGCTATGCCGTAATTCACGCCGGTTACTTGTTACTTGATATCGTCGCTGTGTCGCTGTGTGATGCATTAATCTCTCAGGAGGGAGTGCAGGGTCAGCTGTTGGAAGGGTGGCTGCCAGTGCTTTGTATATTATTTGTCTATGCGGAGGTAAAACAATAACTGCTTAGAGTCGTGCTGGGCGCGTTCGGGATTCACGGGAAGTGCCTGCATGACGTCGCTCGGCATGCATATTGTACACCGCGATGTGAACCTGTTTTACTTTGTTCCGACCTTAAACCAACTTAGATTAGAAAGAAGTCCACATAGACGATGGTCCAAACCTCGATATTAATACACTTTTAGAAGATTTGATTAGAAAAAAGTCCACATAGACTTATATATTATATATTATAATGTAGGTAGGTGTGAATATTAAATTATTTTAAACGCCATCATACTACTTACCCAGTCCAACTTAATTATTTAGTATCCAAGTTTTAATTGTATAACAGCGATATTTTATACGTTTATTACATATTAGTAGATAATGTTATACACCATGAGGTAAATCCACTTTGAAAATGGTCCAAAACTTGATGTTAATATATATATATATATATATATATATATATATATATATATATAAAAATTTTTATACTTTTATTACGTATTGGTACGTGTGAATAATACATGTTTAAATTATTTTAAATGTCATCATACTATTTACCCAGCCCAACTTCATTACTTAGTATTCGAGTGTTAATTGTATATCAGGGACGTTTTATACATGTTGGTAGGTGTGAATAATAAATGTTAAAAATATTTTAAACGCCATCATAATATTTACCCAGTCCAACTTAATTATTTAGTGTTCTTGTTAATTGTATAATTGTAACGTTTTATACGTTAACTAAATATTGGTGGTACCTGTTATTAATAAATGTTTAAATTATTTTGCAGGCCATCATACTACTTACCCAGCCTAACTTAATTATTTATACAATTAACACTTGAATACTAAATAATGAAGTTGGGCTGGGTAAGTAGTATGATGGCGTTTAAAATAATGTGAACATTATTCACAAGTACCAATATGTAATAAACGTATAAAACATCGCTGTTATACAATTAACACTTGAATACTAAATAACGAAGTTGGGCTGGGTAAGTAGTATGATGACATGTAAAATAATTTAAACATGGATTATTCACAACTATCAATATATAATAAACGTATAAACAGATTTTTTTTACATAAATGTATATTAACATCGTTTGGTCCATCTTCTAAATGTGTACTAGCATCGAGGTTTGGACCATTTTCTAAAAGTGAATTAACATCGTGGTTTGGACCATCGTTTACTTGGAGTATTTTCATGCATCCCAAACTGTTATTAGTAATTCAAAGAACACTAGAACTCGGGGCAGTCCGACTCTGTTACACAGTAAAATTTTTGATTTTCGGTAAATTATTTTGTATGGTTTCTCGAGACAAGCAAGGACCTAATCATGTAATAACCAAAATTTTTTTAAGTAAGAATATTTTCAAAAAGCTATAATTTTGCGTTTCAAATAATAGTTAACGACAAAATTGAAAGACCAAAATCACGTACAAAACAGATAATATAATTTAAAGCATAAAACTGTAATTAAAATACCATACGTTATAAAGACAGTATATAAACCCCAAATTTTGAAAGGTCTTTACCACTCTCAGCCGACTGCCAGGTGAACCTATGTTGGTTCGATTTAGTAACTGTGAAATAGTAAGAATAGCAGTGATTTTTTGAAACTGTGAAAGTGTAAAACAGTGTAAAAATTTAATACACATCTTTCCTGACTTCACTACTTTGAATTCTAACTCATTCACAAGGGCCAGAACCCCAGCCACCCAGAACATCCCAAAAGCTCCCAACCGGATAACCTTACCAGCAGGGCACAGCACTCAGCGTTAACTAAATGTCAGATAGCTAAAAAATTATTGAAGATAGACCCCTGTTTTTTTTTCATTTTGAAGATAGACTGCATCTGTTCCGTTCACGGGATTTTTTTATTCATTATAAACAAAAATATTTGTTTTATTTTTTTAATAGTAGGCTACCGTGTTTTTTATTTAAAAAAGCATTTTTTTAGTTTTGTCAACAGGAGAAACATCTTCAATGCCCTGCGTGCGAAGCTAGTTTCTGTACAATGTAGTTGCTATGGTAAAGATATCTTTAACGTTTTTTGAAATATATATCTAACTTTAAAAAAGTTAACTTTCGAAAAACTAAAATAATTGTATTTAAGTCAGACTACATACGTTTGAATAATGTCCTGCACTGTAACTAGGATTGTCTGGATCTTCATCCTCTTGGTTCAAGTGTGGCAGGTCTTGTTTGTCTGTTTTTTTTAAAGCTCCAGAGCTGCTCTGCCGGATTTCTGAACACAGTCAATGTCATGGCGTTATGTCCAACTTTAAGCCCAAACTGTTCCGTAATTTTGACTTTAGTCGTACAACAATCATTATATGACAACACTACGTCAAAAACGTTTCTATGATAACTTTTTTTTTGTAAGCGCGACCATATAACGTGCATCTATTCGGAGATGCCTAAAATATGGTATAAACCAGTTGCGAGGTACTGTAAAACAATTGTTTAGCACTGGAAAATATGTATTTACTATCAGGTGTGTTATGTATAATTTTAAAGACGAGATTCCATAGAATAATAATTAATCAAAACTTAAAAATCGATAAAAAAAGTATTTTACCCAGGCTGGCTTTAAGTGTCTGGCCGCCGCCCTGACGCGCTCGATGGGAAACTTTGCTGAAGATTGTGTATGCTGTTTCTCCACGAAACTGTGATCATGCCGGTCATGCCGGGAGCCACTAATTACATTCGTCATTGTTAAATCAGAGGCCGCCATCTTGAAACGGAAGTGAAGGAAAACATTTTACATAGTCTATACGTTGGGCTCACATCTTCGTGCCTGACAGTAAGCCATGGGTCAACGTGTTTGGCCAAAACTTTGTAACAATCAAATCATTATTTTCATAAATACGTGAAAATAGGTTGAGTACATTTTATTATTTTTAAATTTTTTTAAAGGGTATTTAGCCAATATTACCTTCCGCGTTTGTTTTTGACACCTTTTTTTCAGCATCTCAGTTGGAACTTGTGCTATTACAACGGCCATCACAGCCACCTTGAAATAAATTCAGATAAGTTTTGACCGATCGGTTAACTAAACGAGCTAAACGTTGTCTCGTTTCGACCCGACTGTTTGGCGTTAGGTTTGTGTTTGTTACGCAGTTTTGGTCAAACGTATTGACCTTTTGTTTTGAAGTTTGGAACATCGGTACCGTTTATAAAGTCCGAACGACGTGTGTGTAAAGATCTTTCCCATTTACTTCCGTTTCAAGATGGCGACTTCTGACTTAACAATAACGAGTGTAGTTAATTATTTCCTGTAATACTAGATGAACGGGAAGATCTGTTCTAATATAGCAGGCTTCGTGGAGTAAGAGCATACACTTTCCAATAGATTTGGTCCAGTAACATTTTTCCTAGATTGGAAAAACGGTTAACGGTCAAATTGGCGAAAACGGTTTCTAGCGCCTCAGAGCGAGGGTGCACAACGCCACGACAAAGTAGTCTCGTGCAGTTCTCTGGCATCTTGCAATGTGCGGCAATTCGTTCATTAACACTCCGTCTACAGTTAGTAGGTTTTAATAATTGTAAAATATTTAATATTAAATAACGAACAGGAGGCCCGTACGAAATTTTACACTATGAAAGTTTTAAGTAAACACAGCCTTTTGAATAATAGTAGTCGTTGGGGTGAGAGCGGTAGTTGGAAGGAAGGGATAACATGTTTTAATAATAATCACAAATTTATGAGTCATTGTAGCATATACATTTCAATAAAGATTATTGTTTTTTTATAGAAATTTTTACAGGGCATTACAATACCTTGTTGTAAACGATATTTGATGTAAGAATATAATCTTCTTGTACTTTTTGTATTTGTATTTCATTTTTTTTAACGTATACAAACATGTTAGTTGATTTAGTTATCCTTGAAAAGGCTACTTACAATTGTCCGTGAATAAAGACGGCTTTTGGTCAATACAATCCTGCTCTTTGAAATCACAAACATATTTGTGTAAAAACAGTGTCCAAAACATGTGTTTGGTATTCAAAATGCTCGTCCCGGCTTGTACGACGGGCAGGGATAGGGGCCACATAACCTATAAGTTTAATGACTTTTAAGTAAATATTGAAATTGTTCTAAGCACGTTATGCAAATAAGTGGCATTTGTAATGGGATTGTCTATTCGTGATGAATAAGGTACCTTCGTAAAATATACAAAATATTGTCAGATTTATGATGCCGCGCATGCGCGTCCATGATGCCGTTTTGCCTATGACAGTTAAAATTGTTTGCCTATATTTATGTTAAAATTGTTCACAAACAGCAAGTTTTAGCTCCAAATCGTTTTGCAATGTCAGAAGCCGGTTAAAAAATCTTTCTGAAAATACCTCATTTATGCCTGTACGAATAGTATGTGCTGAAAAAAAAGGAAGTTGACTCGAGAAATAATATGTATGATATTTGCAAGCAAAAAATAAAAAATCGTTACTTTTTGTTGTATCGTTTCAATACAGGGAATTGTATTGAATTTTGTCAATCTCTGACCATTTTTTTCTATAAAGTATACTTTTTCATGCGAAGTCTACTGTTCTTTGAAGTAATTACTTTAATTAAATGCTGTAAAGTTTTGCCCCATCAATTCGTGAGGGTAATATGATGGCGTCATGGCGGATGTCGTTGAATAAAGCATGATGCTGAAGTACAGCAGTAATGCGATGTGACATGCGACCCGAGGCTTTGGTCAACTATTCCGTTTGTGTTTGTGGTGAGTGAAAGGAAGTGGTTATAGAAGGATGGTCTCCACTCCCTTCCCACACCTGTTCTGTCACACTGCCTCGCCACTGCTAACTACCTATAAAATATTCATCTGTTGGAAACGAATCGTTCACGTCACTGGCACGCAGCTGTCTCGCTTACGAATTTTTATTTATTTATTCATCATATTGAACATTGAAATCTGCATATATCCGCATTTAAATCTTCAAATTACACTGGAAACACGAAAATGAACCCTGACCGCCGTAAAATTACGTTTTTCCTTTCGTTTGTAAAGTGCTAATTTATGCAGACACAAACGCTCATTGTGATGGTTAAATCGGGCTTTTAAAGAAATGCTGTAAATAGTTACGATGTAAAAATAAACGATTTGAAATGGCTGCCATTTTGAAATATTTAATGGGTTTTTTTAGTGGGTAACAAACTTAAAGCTCATGCTAAAGTCGGGTTTTGTGCCAAATTAGAATTAAAACAGACCAGAATTGCAGAAGTTAGAATGCTGACACACACACACACACACACACACACACACGCACACACACACACACACACACACACACACACACACACACACACACACACACACACACACACACACACACACAAATTCTCACTGGGCACGGTTGCTTCCGAGCTTATTTGTTCCGTTTCAGGCTGGAAACAGACTCGGCTTGTCCCCTCTTGTCTTCCAGCAGTGGAGCAAGATGCGGAGCTGTGTATTTCCGGTGTCGGAGATTTGACGAGGAAAGGATGAAGCTGCAAACATATCTGCGAGGTAGCATTGCACCGGAAAGTCTGGTTGCGACAATGATGGTTTCAGAGGCCAACTGGAGGGTCATTGCGGGATTCGCAGCAGTGGTCATGACAAGTTTGAGGGCTGGGGATCGAGAAAGGAGAGCCAACGCTGTAGAAGTGTAGGCAGTCAGCCGGTCCACCTTCTCACGAAGTAATGCATGGCGGCGGTTCCTTGGGGGAGGTTTACAGAAGAGGAATGCTTTTGGTGGTTTTTTTAGTGGGTAACAATATATCTTAACTTGAGTTTGAGCTTGAATTTGAACTTAATTTGAGTCCCACACTCTGGGGTAGTGCGTTACCCTAATCCAGGTGTTTGTTACCCTACTCCTATAAAGGATTTTCCCCACCTTTTTTTGGCATTGCAAAAACACACACACATACACACGTGTCCTGGGTCTGGGTTTTACTATGTTTTTCAATGAAAATTTGCTGAAAAACAAAACCCGATGGTGGACAGCGTTCTGTTGAAGTTGTTTCATTACAAAACAAGAACCGGAATACTAGTTCCGCGCTGCATGATTTAAAACAAAATTACTTTTAGAAATGGTGTTTTTTTGTAGAATGAAACATGATTGCATAGTTTTGTCGGGTGTTTGTGTTGATTAAATTTTCCTGAAGAAAATGAACTTTGTTTACCTAAATCTCTCCCTGTCCCCGCTCTCTCTCCCCTCTCTCTCCCTCCCTCCACGCTATAAACCCACATTCGTGAAGTAAAAATGTATTATTTTCCCCTTGTAAAGACTGGAAACTTTATGCTGTAGTTATTGATATTTGAAGGGCAATGTTTAATCAGGTTTTATCAACGTAATTCAACGACATTTTAGAAGTAGTCAACCTTATAAACGAAACAAAAATATACTTAATAAAAGTATACGGTGTCTTTGGGAATTTCGCGAATAAAATTCAGATGCTTTTTTTGCTTAGCGTCCAACAAACTGTACGCCAGTTATTAGGCTAGAACGCGGGATCAGTGTTAACGGTAATGGTAAAGCGACGGCAGTGACTGCTTCTCGAACCCGCATCCTTGAAGTACGCAGTTCAGAGACGTAGCAGACTAACCGATACCTTAGCCACATCGACCACAGATCCCTGAGTTTTTTCTTAACGTGGACTACTACCGTGTACAATTTCATTTCAATCGGTAAAGCAGTTTTAGAGATACAAATTATTTTGTAAACAGAATACAGAATGACGGATGGTTGGTTAAAGGATGATATCCGGACATGTGTTTACAAAAATGTTACCTTTATTTTCCCCCATTTACCAACTCTTGCGTTATGTCAGCGCGTTACAGTAACATCCTGTATATAAGGTGTAGTGCGGGTATAATAAAAGTGGAAAAAATAGTTTAAAAAACCCAAAATTTAAAAAAAAATAGATTTTTTAAAAAATATTCATAATTTTTAGTCCTGAAGTATTTAAAACAAAATGTACCAGGAATTCAGAGAGCAGTAGACCTTACAGTATATTGCCTGGCCACCGCTCCTACGCGCTGGTAACTGTAATATTAGGGGAAAATGTTATTCTTAACATTAAAAATCTAAAAATGTTCAAAAATTAACAGGAGGGACGACCGTTGAAGAGAAAGTTTGAAAGAGCACGTCAGGTTTAATGTATACGTGTTGAATAGAGAGGGGTACGAGGTGGAGATAGAAAAGTATAAATAGGACAGGCCATAATATTGGTGACCAGTATAGATACAGTTTTTGAAGATGGAGGTTCTCCGAAACGCGTCAACGAAAGTAGAATTGACGAAGCTAGGGAAGGCAGATCATTATTCTGAACACAGTGATAATCCTAGCAGAAAAGAAGAAGAATATAAAAATAATTTCAACGTAATCAGCCGGACGATGTTAGTGAAAAGACTTGAATTTACTTTTAGGAAGTTATATAAGGCGATAGCCAACATGTGGTTTAACAAACAATGTATTATAAATAACGGGATTCCTTCATATGCAAGAATCAAAAATAGAACAAATAGTTTTGCTGCAAAATACGAGCGTACACAATCCAGAAGGCGGAAAAAGATTGGATAAAGATGGAAATAAAAACATTGTACAGCAAAAAGAGCGATTTTAATAAGAAAATAATAAAATTACATCAATATTAAATGAAATAGTGCTAGGAGAAATTGTAATGGAGATAATAGAGTGTATTAAGAACAGAATGAACAAAGAGGCTAAAAGTAAATACGATAAGTTGAATAAAAAATTAGGAACACTAGTAAGTAATAAGAACACAATCAAAAGAAGTAATTACGAACGGAAGGAATTTCATGAAAGAATAGTGAGTTTAGCAAAGATGGATCTAAAGGAAGAAGAGGAAGTTTTATTATCAAAAGGGTTAAAACATAACATAAAGAATAGCAATATCAAGAAAGATGTAGAGCAAAACATAGTGGACATAGAGAACGCAATTGCGTTAATACCTAACGAAGAACAGGATCACGCAAGACATTGGCAACAGGAATCTTGAATACTGAACACAGTGAAAATGTTATTCGGTTAACACTGTTGGGAATTGTATGCTGTTTCTCCATGAGCTGTCAACATAGCAGCCACACCCGCCGTCTTTAGTCGTGCGGGCTTTATACAAGGTACCTTCGTACAGAATTTCAAAACAATCGGTCGATTCGTTTGGCCAAAACTGCGTCACAAACGCAAAGCTTGCTTCGCTCATCTCGAAAAATCCACTTGGAGAGCTAGCGACAAAAATACCATAGCGAAAATTGGTCCATTTTTTATAATTGTGACAAAAGTAGGTTCCGAATTTGATTCATTTTTTTTTTATTATTATTATTATTATTAATAATATTACAACTGAGTCAGAAACCCATCTAGTAATTTACATTTCTATGAACACAATCGGTAAATATAGTACGTTTATCTAGAGTTATAACCCAATGGTTTCTCTCCAATGGGTTGTATGGACACTGCGCCAACGGCGGCCATGGAGATCATTCTTGGGTTTCCCCCTATTAACCTTTTTGTCATGGGAGAGGCATGTAAAGCAGCTTATAGACTGCAGGGTGGTGGTGGCTAGCTGCCCTCTATTTATGGGCATGCTAGAATCACAGACAAGATGTTTGACCCAATCTTGTTGATGGGGATGGATCAGATAGTTATACGGCACATAATATCTAGACCCTTTGATGTCAACTTGGCCTTTAACAGGAGAGATTGTGTGTTGGAAAAACCTAGATACATAGTATTGTATACAAATGGTTCCAAGACAGAGTCAAGCACTGATGCTGGGGTATGGCCTGAGACCGGGGTTAAAGAAAGTTATTACTCTTTGACAGCATAGAACCGTATTCCAGGCTGAAGTGATGGCCATCAATGACTGTGTTCAGGAGAACTTGGATCAGGGGCTTCAAGAAAGTACGTATTCATATTCATATCGATAGTCAGGCAGCAATAAAAGCACTTGCGGGTCCTATAATACAGTCCAAGCTGGTCTGGGAGTGTCGGAAGAACCTCGATGCTCTGTACCTTGGTAACTGGGTAACTCTTCACTGGGTTCTGGGGCATAAGGGAGTTGGGGGTAATGAGAAGGCAGACCGACTGGCTGGACTTGGATCTGCATCTTAGTTTATCGGACCTGAGCCGGCTTTAGGGATTTCTCTACTAATCAAATCAGAAGGCTTAGTTCTTTGCAGTCTTCTAGCTGACGTAGGTGTAACCATCAGTCCCCGAACCTCGGAGCATTCATGATGTGAGATGCGGTGTCCATGCTTCAATGCTTGCTTTTTGATTTCTTCACTGACAAACTCTACATTCAAATCCCTATGAATGTTGTCATTTCGTATATACCATGGTGCGTCAACAATGCTTCGAAGTATCTTATTTTGAAAAACTTGAATTGTATTAATATTCGTCTTATCTGTACAGCCCCACAACTGTATTCCATAGTTCCACACTGGCTTTAAAACCTGTTTATATATTAATAACTTATTATGAATTGACAGTTTGGATTGTCTTCCAATTAGCCAATACAATTTTCTAAATTTAAAATTCAATTCTTGCTTTTTCTTTTTTACGTGTTCCTTCCATTTCAGTTTCACATCCAAGGTCATTCCCAGATATTTAGCAGAGTTAGCTTGGGGAATTGGTATAGAATTTATTGTAATTGGGATGGAATGATCTATCTTAAGATTTGTAAAATTTACATTCACTGACTTGGTTTCGTTCAGGCTAATGCGCCATTTTTTGGTCCATTTGCACACCTCATCTGTAGCTCGTTGAAGCTTCATCACAGCTTCAATTTGATTCATGAGATCGATTATAAAAGGTTTGTTCTGTCGCCAAGTTTCGAACGGAATATTTTGGAAAAATAATCGACTTCGAGAAAGTTTCTCAAATATTTCGCAACATTTGTTAGTTTAAAGACAATGCTATAACGTGTACCTAAATGTAATTATGTAATTTAA
>CM040184.1:86411822-86414322 GCA_022606455.1 Callitettix versicolor
AAAGGCCGTTCTTTTGCAGACAGGTTCCGTAGTCTCAATCCAATAGTGTTTCCGTCAGTAGCGCCGGAAGTGCGAGTTCATGTGCTAACTCAATAAGTAAATAAAAGTTTCATTTTATATCAGTTACCTGACTGTCAGTTTTTGCTTTTCTTGGTAATAACGTCCTCGTAATTTGCGCAGCTTTGTTTTATCCGGTATATTATAAAATTTTCATTCGCCATTTTGAAATAAATAAATACAAGCGTAAAAATATTTGTATTGCAATTTTAATTATGTCAAAATAAGATCAGCTGTTAAAAAGTGCATGGGAAAAAAACGCCAGCGCTGCTGGTGGGCAAACATGTAACTAAATGAGAGCACGGGAATATCAGCTGATTTTCCGTGTCACTTACCTAAAGAGATCTGGAAACGCCAGCTTTCGCGACTTAATGCAGGCGTCTAAAGTAGATCCTTTCGAGTTAGTGGATAAAGTTTTTCTATTATACTAAGGAAAATAAAATATCGTCACCTGTTACGCTTTAGTTCTCATATAAAATACTTTTGTTTTGGTACATTTAAAGGAAAATTTAGCAATTTTTCTACATTCGTCGATAACATTATTGTTTTTAGAACTTATTTGTCACAGCGCTTGTTGGGCGCCATACGTTCAGATTCCTAAATTTTATAATTAGAAACATAATACCTAAGTTCTTATTATATTTTATGTTATCACAGCTTCCTTTGACATTTTATAATGTACCATAGAGTTAATTTTTATTTTTTTATTTTATTTATTTATTTTTACATTATTACAACTGAGGTATGCCCCATCTAGTAATTCTATCTTCATATGTAATTTCACTTTTTGCTGGGTTGCAGCCCGATGGCTTGGTCCTTTTCAGCCTTCTTGTTGTTAGGTTGTCACTCCGGTACAGCAATTGTACGATCTGCTTATTCTTATGCTGCTCTAACCGTCGACGATGCTTAACGGAGAGCTTCTTGATTATTTCTGCAACAGGTTCAATGCCTAAGTCTTTATGTAGGTTGTCATTACTGACATACCACGGGGCGTTGACAATCGTCCTCAATATTTTATTCTGGAAGATGTATTATGTCACTATTGCTTTTTTTGGTACAGCCCCGTAGTGGTGCACCATAAGTCCATACTGGCCGTAACACTTGTTTGTACAGTAGCAGTTTGTTGCTTGTTGACAATTCGGAATTCCTTCCAATGAACCAATACATTTTACTTAATTTGAGATTTGGTTCTTCTTTTTTCTTTTTTACATGCTCTTTCCAGCGGAGTTTTGTATCCAGTGCCATCCCGAGATATTTTGCACTGTTTGCATATGTTACTTGTTTTTCATTTAATACTACTGGTACTGGTTCATAACTTCCTATTGGTAAAATTGATGTGTATAGATTTTGATTCATTGAGCTTAATTCTCCATTTTTTCGTCCATCGACTTTGTGTTAGTAGTTTCTCTGTTGCTTCCAAAATATTGTCACCCACTGTTAATATTACTGTGTCATCCGCAAAGGTCGCCACTGTGGCATGTCTCGAGTATACAGGAGGTACAGTACAGGCCTCTCGGGTACTCCTGCATTGATTGTTTTAATTTGTGAGGAGTCGTATTCGTATCTAACCCGAAAATGTCTCTCACAAAGGTATGATTTCATTCATAATCCTGTAGAACTGCTCCGGCAGGTCCTGTTCTAGCTTATGCTCCAGCCCACGGTGCCACACTCCACCGAATGCTTGCGCCAAGTCGAGAAATACGCCTGAGAAAATTTTCTTCTTCTCCAAGGCTTCTTCTATTATCTCCACAACTCTGTGAAGTTGTTCTATCGTAGAATATTTTGTCCGAAAACCAAACTGATGCGCCGGTATGAGCTCCCTGTCTTCTATGACAACCTCAAGTCTTTTCAGAAAACATTTCTCGAAGAGCTTGGACAGTATTGGTAGTAATGAGATTGGTCGTATGAGGTTATCTCATGTAGTGGTTTACCTGGCTTAGGTTAATGAGACTGTTTGTTTCAGGATCGCATTGGAACACTACTGAAGGACTTCGACAACAGCACAAGTCGCTACAGCATTGTGAGGCCTGCATCAGTTGTATTGGCAGATATCGGTATATTCATTCATAATATTTGTAAGTTAAGGCTTTATAAGACGGAAATAGTTGTCCTTTATTCATTTAAAACCTTATTCATTTAATACTCCAGGTTATAATATTCAGTAATGGACGATTTTTTTTTGTGTTTAACGTCCGACTATTGTTCACACTTGGGCTAATGCAGACGATGGGATGATTTATAGCGTATGAAAATGCCAAGCCCTGGCCGGGAATCGAACCCGGGTCCTCAGGGTGCAGCCCAGTACGCTATCAACTAGGCCACCGAGTTACACACAAAGCACCGAGAGGTTGTGTTTAACTGTGTTGTATAACTTGCAGACGGCAAGTGATAAAAAACTAGAAAATTCAATTGGATATCTAGTGTCAAATAAATACTGTATTAT
>CM040184.1:86421822-86429322 GCA_022606455.1 Callitettix versicolor
ACCAAAAAACAAACACACACATACACACATCTTTTTAACACATATATAAACACAAGCGACATCTTACACACACACACACGCACACAATAGTTTTTATAGAAATTACGTCCTTTTCCTTTTTTATTCAAAATAATAAAATGTTTTATTTTAAAGTTGTCTATTAAGTTGAATTTTGTGCACATAAGTGCTTAAATATAAGTGAATATTGAACAATGAAAAAAATAAAACATTTATGTATTTTATTTAATATTTATGTATTTATAATTTAACTATTTTGTATTTAATATGTATTTTATATTACTAGAATTACAAATTAAATTTAATGTTTTAAAGCATATTTTATTTAATTATTTTTCCTGATGGTTTCTCTTAAAGTATAAATATTGTCATTGAGTTGGTGCATTTAAAATTGAAGCAATGATTTTGTGTAGATGAAACACAGAGAGCAGCACTGACTAGAACAATAAATTGAAATATTATTTAAAACATCGATTTCGTTATAAAAAACTAGATGGCAGCACTTACTAGGCCAATAAATTGAAATAATATTTCAAACAGTGGTTTCGTTGATAGTCCAGTTACCTCTTAGTACATTATAATTGCTTGATACATTTTGACTTACTAAAACTTAAAATATCTGTTCGCCAGTTCAGAGAAGTACACCAGACCTCTTAACACATTCTATTTGCCGGATAGATTGGCTAAAAAGTCAAAATTTTTCCTCTAAAGAAAACTAACAGGTAAATATAATGATAAAGGAGGTCAATCGTCAGTTGAATTCTTAAAATCTTCCATGCATAGAATTAAACCAAGAATCGAAATAATAGGTCAATATAAGGTATTAGGAGGTAGTTGTACTGTGAAACTTTAGAGGTGTGTCGCCAGAGGGTGTGTCCATTCTTGTTTTTACCAATGAAACCAATAATTATTACAATTACTATTATTAAAATAATTATTATCCCAGTTAGTGCTGCACTCTAGTTTTCACTACCTAAATCAATGCTTTAATTTCATTGAATACTAAAAATACATGGATAGACTGCAATGTTAATTAAAGTTATTGGATTAAGGCAAATAAGAGAAAACAATACATTTCAAATTTTTATCATTTATTTAAAGTTTGTAAATAATAAAATACATTTACAATCACATAAAAATTAAACATATTTACATTACAATTAAATATCATATACATTACTTCTAAGAGTACTAATTTCATAAAAAATAATGCATGTTCTTGATACTGAAGCCATTGTAGAACCACATCTGAAAAAAGAAAACATATATTAAATTCAGTTTTTTTAAAAGTACTCCTCGGATTAAAAATGTTCTTCCTTTTTAGATGGATTTTTTATTAGGTGTAACAAGACAATTTGGTAAGAATTTGGTAAGAACAATTTCGCGGGAAATTTTACTGGGCTAAACAAGACAATTTAGCGGGATTTATTATTGGGCTTAAAAAGACAATTTTGCGGGACTTTTTATTAGACTAAACGAAACAATTTAGCGGAATTTTTTATTGGGCTAAACAAGACAATTTACTGGAATTTTTATTGGGCTAAACAAGACAATTTAGCGGGAAATTTTACTGGGCTAAACAAGACAATTTAGCGGGATTTTTTATTTGGCTTAAAAAGACAATTTTTGCGGGAATTTTTATTAGGCTAAACGAAACAATTTAAGGGAATTTTTTATTGGGCAAACAAGACAATTTTACTGGAATTTCTATTGGGCTAAACAAGACAAATCAGAGGAAATTTAACGAGCTAGATAAAACAATTTAACGGAAATTTTTAATGGACTAAACAAGACAATTTAGCGGGACTTTTTAATGGGATAAGCAAGACAATGTAGGCGGATATTTTTAGTGGCTGAAACAAGAAAATTCAGCGAAAATTTTTATTGGGCTAAACAAGACAATTTATTGGAAATTTTTATTGGGATGGACAAAACAATTTAGCAGAAATTTTTATTGTGCTAAATTAAGATAATTTAGTGGAGATTTGTATTGACCTAAACGAGACAATATTGCTGGATTTTTTTTTGGGGGGGGGATAAACAAGACAATTTAGCAATATTTTTTATTGGGCTTAAAAAGACAATTTTTGCGGGACTTTTTATTGGGCTAAACGAAACAATTTAGCGGAATTTTTTATTGAGCTAAATAAAAAAAATTTAGAGGAAATTTTATTGGGCTAAATAAGATAATTTAGCTGTACTTTTTAATGGATAAAACAAGACAATGTAGCGGACTTTTTACCAAATAAACAAGATAATATAATATATTTTTAGTGGCTGAAACAAGAAAATTCAGCGAAAATTTTTATTGGGCTAAACAAGACAATTTATTGGAAATTTTTATTGGGCTGGACAAAACAATTTAGCAGAGATTTTTATTGGGCTAAACAAGACAATTTCGCGGGAAATTTTACTGGGCTAAACAAGACAATTTCGCGGGAAATTTTACTGGGCTAAACAAGACAATTTAGCGGGATTTTTTATTGGGCTTAAAAAAAATTTTTGCAGGACTTTTTATTGGGCTAAACGAAACAATTTAGCGGAATTTTTTATTGGGCTAAACAAGACAATTTTACTGGAATTTTTATTGGGCTAAACAAGACAAATCAGAGGAAATTTTACTGGGCTAGATAAAACAATTTAGCGGGAATTTTCAATGGACTAAACAAGACATTTTAGCGCGACTTTTTAATGGGATAAGTAAGACAATGTAGCGGATATTTTTATTGGCTGAAACAAGAAAATTCAGCGAAAATTTTTATTGGGCTAAACAAGACAATTTATTGGATTTTTAATTGGGCTTGGCAAGAAAATTTTGCTGAAACTTTTATTTGGCTAAACTGACAATTTAGCGGATATATTTACTGGGAATTTTTAGCTGGCTAAACAAAACATTTTAGGGGATTTTTATTTTGCTAAACAAGACAATTTAGCGGGACTAATTTTTTTTGCTAAACAAGACAATTTAATGGAAAATTTTTATTGGGTTAAACGAGACAATTTAGCACGAATTTTTATTGGCTAAACAAGGCAATTTAGTAGGTATATTTACTGGACTTAACAAGACTATTAGCGGAAATTTTTATTGTTGTATTCCAGAAAGTTTTACGGGATTTTTATTTTGCTAAATCGGCAATTTATCTTGAATTTTTATTTTGCTAAACAGGACAATTTAGCGGGAATTTTTATTGAGCTAAACAAGACAATTTAGCGAGATTTTTAATTTTCATATGACAATTTTGCAGAACTTTTCATTGGGCTAAACTAGACAATTTAGCAGGTATATTTACTGGCCTAAACAAGACTATTAGCGGAAATTTATATTGTTATATTCTTGACAATTTTAGAGGATTTTTATTTTGCTAAATCGGCAATTTAGCGTGAATTTTTATTTTGCTAAACAGGAAAATTTAGTGAGAATTTGTATTGGGCTGAATATGACAATTGGAATTTTGTGGGCTAAACAAGACAATTTTTCGGTAATATTAATTGTAATAAACAAGACAAATTTAGCGGGAAATTTTAGTGTGCTAAACAAGTCAATTTAGCTTGAATTTTTATTGGGCTAAACAAGACTATTTAGCGGGTTTTTTACTGGGCTAAACAAGACAATTTAGCGGGAATTTGTTTTAGGATAAATAATAAAATTTAGGGGGAATTTTTATGAGAAGTTTTTCGTAAATTTTTATTGGGCAAACAAGACAATTTATTGGGATTTTTTATTAAGCTAAGTAAGACAAATTAGCCGGAATTTTATTGGGATAAACAATACAATTTTTCGGAAATTTTTTTTTTGGGTTAAACAACAATTTAGCGGGATTTTTATTTTGCTGATCAAGACAATTTAGCGGGATTAATTATTGGGCTAAACAAGACAATTTAACGGAATATTTTTATTGGGCTAAACAAGACAATTTAGCGGGAATATTTGTTGGGCTAGACAAAACAATTTAGCGGAACTTTTTATTGGGCTAAACAAGACAATTTAACGGAATATTTTTATTGGGCTAAACAAGACAATTTAGCGGGAATATTTGTTGGGCTAGACAAAACAATTTAGCGGAATGTTTTATTTGGCTAAACAAGACAACTTAGCGAGAATTTTTCTTTGACTAAATAAGACGATTTTGCAATAATTTTTTTTTGGCTAAAAAAGGCAATTTAGCGGGATTTTTTTATTGGACTTAACAAGACAATTTTGCTAATTGTTTTATTGTTCTAAACTGACAATTTAGCGGATATATTTACTGGGTTAATCAAGACAATTTAGCGTCATTTTTTATAGCTGTATAAACAAAACATTTTCGGGGATTTTTATTGGGCTAAACAAGGCAATTTAGCGGGAATTTTTAATGGCCTAGACAAAACAATTTAGTGGAATTTTTATTGGGCTAAAGAAGACAATTTAGCGGGACTTTTTATTGGGCTAAAGAAGACAATATAGCGGAATTTTTAATTTTCTTAACATGACCTTTTTGCAGGATTTTTTATTTTGCTAAACTAGACAATTTATCGGGTATATTTACTAGATTAAACAAGACTTTATTTAGCGGGAATTTTTATTGTTATATACAAGACAATTTTACGGTTTTTTTTGCTAAACCGACAATTTAGCGTGAATTTTTATTTTGCTAAACTGGAAAATTTAGCTGGAATTTTTATTTGGCTGAACATGACAATTTATAGGGAATTTTTATGTTGCTAAACAAAACAATTTTGCGGGACTTTTTATTCGACTAAACAAGACAATTATTCGATATTTTTATTAGGCTAAACAAGACAATTTAGTGGGACTTTTTTGTGCTAAACAAGACAATTTAGCGGGATTTTTAATTGGCTTAACAAGACAATTTTGCAGGAATTTTTATTAAGCTAAACTACAATTTATCTGGTATTTTTACTGGGATAAACGAGACAATTTAGGAGGAATTTGTATTGGAATAAACAAGACAATTTAGAGGGAATTTTTAATGGGTTAAACAAGACAATTTTTCGTGAATTTCTATTGGGAAAATAAGACAATTTATCGGGATATTTTATTAAGCTAGACAAAACAAATTAGCCGGAATTTTATTAGGCTATACTTGACAATTTAGGAGGAATTTGTATTGGAATAAACAAGACAATTTAGCGGGAATTTTTATTGGGCTAAACAAGACAAATTAACCGGAATTTTTATTGGGCTAAACGTAACAATTTTGCGGCAATTGTTATTGGGTTAAACAAGACAATTTAGCGGAATTTTTATTGAGCTAAACAAGACAGTTTAGCGGGAATAATTATTGTTCTAAACAAGACAATTTAACGGGAATTTTTATTGGGCTAACAAGACAATTTGGCTTAAATTCTTATTCGGCTAAACAATTCAATTTAGTGGAAATTTTTATTGGGCTTATTTATTTTGGTCAATCAAACAATTGATTTGGAAGAATCAAAACAAGACATTTTAGCGGGAATTGTTATTTGTCTAAACAAGAAAATTTAGCTGGAATTTTTATTGGGCTAAACAAGACATTTTAGCGGGAATTTTTATTGGAATAAACAAGACAATTTAGCGGGAATTTTTATTGGTCTAAACAAGACAATTTAGCGAGAATTTTTGTTGAGCGAAGAAAGACAGATTGACGGTAATTACAGACCATTTAGAGACTGTGGAATCAGTTTCTGTTCAATATTGGAATTTTTCATTTGTTCATTATTTTAAGGCAAAACAATTAAATTGTGGAAATTTTTACTGATCGAAAAATAAACAGTGGAGAGAATTTTTATTGTTCGAAACAATTCCAATTGGTAGGAATTTTTATTAGAGGAAAGAAGATTATTTTTGTTTGAATTTTTATTGGGCAAAACATGACAATTGACAAAATTCTTTTTCGAAACACGATATTGTTAAACATTTTTGGGGAACTTTTTTTATGCATAAGACAATTTTGTAGGAATTTTTATTTGGCTAAATAAGGCAATTTGGTAAGGAATTTTATTGGGCGTGAAAAGACAGTATGACCGGAATTTTATTGGGTGAACGAAGAAGTTGTTTTGGGATTTTTGTTTTTTTAGAAAATACAATTTGGATTGATTTGCTTTTGAGCACAACTACCCAATTTAGCTGACATTTTTATTAGGCGAAACAGAAAATTTTGCAGACATTTTTATTGAACAAAACAACACAATTTTGCTAATTTACTTCCGGTTAAAGACAATATTTTGGAATTTTCATTGGGCAAACGAAGAAAATTGTGTGAGAATTTTTAATGGGCAAAACAAGAGCATTTTTTGTGGGAATTTTTACTGGGCGAAACAAAACAATTTTTTGGGAATGTTTATTTGGCGAAACAAACAATTTTGTGGGAATTTTTATTAAGCAAAAACAAGAGTTATTACTGTTTTACAATGTGTGTGTTTTATTTTAGGCAGATGTAAAGCGAAACTGCTTTGTAGCGGATACATATATTTGTAACACTTACATTTGACGACAGCATAGCCAGCACTGTGTACTCCGTGGTTCATACCGGAGGGTCGCAGGAACAGTGTCCGGGTCAATGTAGCTGTAAAGAAAAGAAAAAACAATTACTTTAATATTTTAAAGAAATTATTGAAGTACATTTTATTAATCTATGGTAAAACAAAAAATTACATGTTTTGCTTAAACGACAATAATTAATGAAATAAGTAACACATTTATAGTTCTTATAAAATAATTGAGCCTTGCCAACCAAAGTTTCACTGCTCTTAAGGCGTTTGACTCAACGAAAATCTCTTCCAAGCTTGTCTGGGAATGCTGTCAGTCTCTCAATACTCTGGGTATCCGAACATGCTAGTGGTCAAGAAGAATGCCTAAAGTGTTCTTCTTAGATCCACAACCAATCTGCGGCGTCACAAAAATCAAGAATGGATTAAGAAGGGACGAAGGGGCACTTGCCTCTCCCGAGATAAAAGAAATAAAATTAAAATATGTAAAAGATCCTATTTAGAAGTAGGCCTACCGTAGCTTCGAGGAAAAGGGTCCGTAACGCCTCACATTACCCCTATCTCAACTTTGTACACATTCATGAAATTTTGTCCGTTATTCAGAGAAAGATCTTTCTCGACTCTAAAATTGATTAAAACTTTGTTCAAAAACTGTTGCGGTGCTTAACTGGACTTGCTGAAGCTAATAAGGACGAGGGATCAGCGTTAACGGGAGTAACTGCAGCTATATACAGGGTCTACAAAATTATATATTATATATATTAAGAAGAAGGGAAAGAAGAAAAACTTCTTTTCTTTAGTACGACTTTTTTTCTAAATAAGTGGCATTGTAAATAATAATAAGAATTGTAAAATAGAAATCGAAATTGTGATTTGTTGGACTAAAAGGGGGCAGGCCTAAATGTTTACACTTGTTTTAAGTTTCAAAACAGCTTAACATTGCCAGTTATTAACAGTTCAAGGTGTTATTTAAAAAATTCAGTCCCTCCTGTAAGTTGAATCATTCACTAAATC
>CM040184.1:86436822-86439322 GCA_022606455.1 Callitettix versicolor
AAATTTTGAGACAGTTTTTGCACGATCATATTACTGCTTTAAATTTTTCGTGTGATTTTTTAAAACTATTATCAAAATTAAACCACCAAAGAGTAAACAATAAGTATAAAAGTTTTTATTGAAAAAGTATTTTGTTTGTTGGATATTCTCGAAACTCTACGACACAAATAACGAAATGTGTATTTCAGAATTTTCCAAAATTCGAAAGAAAACCCCACGGAACTTGTTACGCGAGCTGTTAATTATTAGTTTGTGTAATGGGACAAATATATTTAATGAGTTCAGCCTTTCCATTGCAACGAAAACAAAAGCAATTCAGCTAGGATTATTTTTTATTTATTTTTTTTTTTTTTATTTTATGGCGAAAAGCACATTGAGTCTATTATCGCCTCCCTAAATGTAAGTGTGAGTGTAAAGTGTTAAAGTCGTAAGTGTAATATTGTAAGTGTAAGTGTGTGTTAGACTCGGGTACCGCGAGGGACGTCTAAATCCTCTCAATAGGTGCAGCTAGTCTGCACCCTCCTGCGGGGAATTCAGCTAGGAAGCTGAAATTTTGTACGGTGTCCGCCCTGCATCGACACGGTGTCAAGTACCCCCCTCGGGTGACGATTTGGTAGACCCGCGTACGTTTATCAATACGTTGCAGTGGTAATCAAAATGCAATGGTTTTTCAAAATCAGATGTAGACAGTCTTTTCCCTCTTGTTTTGAAAGTTAGTCGCGCAAAATTTCAACAAGATCGAAATAAAACTGTAGACCTGTATGTATGAAGTGCAAACTTACAAACACCGACTTATTTAGGTAATACTGTATAAAAATAATCAGTTTAAAAACGCCACCGTAGGCCAGGACACACAGGACAGTTCAGCAGTAGGTGCTCTTATAAAACAGGACCTCAAATCGACCGACACAAAGGGGATTAAATATATTTTCTTTGCTTTCAAAAAAAAATCTATGCCAAGGCCAACCCGTTAAAACTGCATCGGAACAAGTGCAAATCACGGAATCCACGCTACTGAAACAAGTGTAAAATAGCTTTTAGTGAACAGAACGTGTTGATTATTGCGATACGGGTAGAGCGTCCAGCGAGCATAAAACCGATAATTAGCCACGTGGAACCGTAACAGATAGCCTACGTGATTTTATACTTAATTGGCGATTTAATCGCGTATATCACTTAATACGTGATTTTATTCGTAATTTATACAGGCACGTAATAAATAAAAAAAGTAACAGATAGAATTAACAGTGACCTTATTAAATGTAATCAGTTTAAAAACGCCACCGTAGGCCAGGACACGGGACTCAACCTCTCTCTCTCTCTCTCTCTCTCTCTCTCTCTGACAGTTCTCATCGAACAGGATCCCACGTGAAGTGAATGAAATCTGTTTTCTTTGCTTTCAAAAAAATATATGTCAAGGCCAATCCGTTAAACTGCATCGCAGTAGGCCTATTCACTTTACGGGTTTTTTGGCATTCTAATCACGGACGGCTTAAAGGGAGGGCTGAGGGATGACCCCCCCCCCTCACCAGACAACATAAATAAAGTAAAAAAATGTAAAAAGTCCTAAATTACTTCTATAAAATGGAAATATATATTTTAGCCTCGAGGTGGCTATTATCCCATTTCAACTTTGTAGGGCCTAGGGCTTATGTCATAAAATGTTGTCCGTATGTACACAAGTATGTTTGTGCACTTTGTTTGTTTTACGTCAGTTTTCACTGACTACAGTACTTCGTCAATGCTAATTGTGAGCTGACAAATTGTCTACTCTTATGACACATCCGTAGATTAATTAGGTCCTAGAGATGCGATGGCAACACACACCATACGGGACCACCATCTTTACTTTCCTTCCGAAGAAAGGCACATTTACTGATTTATACTCACATTAAAAATGCCACTAATCTCGGCCGTGGATCCGATCCCACGGATCTAACCTTGTGCTAACCACTACTTTATCAGCACTGATATTTGCCTAATGTTATTTTTAAAACAAACGTATGCCTAATTTAAAGCTAAAATGCAGCTTTCAACAACTCACAGAATTATAAAATTTCAATATTATTTTATATTATATTCAATATATTATATTCAATTTATATATATATATATATTTTCCATATATATATATATATATATATATATATATATATATATATATATCAATTTATATTATAAAAGTTTCAATATTTTATGGTTTAATTTGCTTCTGTGTTAATAAAGACTTAGCCTATATAGAATTTGTCGTTTTTTATGTTAGTTATGTAAATGGAACCAGTTTTGTAAAAGTTTTAAAAACTATGGATCTAAAGAAATTAAGTAATTTATTTGTGCAAATAAAATTAAATTTTTATACTTATTTTATAACAGTTTGAAACCTTAAAAAGGATAAAAGTGCTAGGTTCTCAAGGTATTGTTTCGTCACTAAAGAGGCTCTCCTGAAAGTTGAATCATTCAACCGACCGCCCCCCCCCAATGCACGCAAAGCTGCATTCTA
>CM040184.1:86444322-86474322 GCA_022606455.1 Callitettix versicolor
ATTTCATTCTCTGGGACCTTCCAACCGAGCATCTTTCTCCTGTATGCGCGCCTGTCTTCAACATCTGTTGAGTCTATTCCTGCGTCATGTAGGTCTATTCTGACTTGTGCGATCCACGACGTTGTTGATTTGACACCTTGTATATACTTAAGGATTCTGTTGGCAAGTCTCGTTGTTGGGAGTCTACTGATGTGTCCATAGAACCGAAGCCTCCTTCTTCTGATATCTGCTACCAGGTTCGATATCTTCTCTGTGGTCTTACGGGAGTGCAACCTGTATCCATCTTCTGTTAATCTCGGGCCAAGGATCTTCCTCAAGATTTTGCGTTCTTCCTTCAAAATACCCTTCATGGTAGCTTTTGTGTGGAATGCTAGCGTCTCGCTTGCATATAATACCTCCGGTTTTATGACTGTGTTGTAGTGTCTGATTTGTGTGTGCGTCGACATACATCTCTTATTGTAGATATCAAGCGTTATACCAAGAGCCCTCTTCATTCTCAGTAGCCGAACCTTTCGCGCAGCCTTCTCGCTACCTGTGGGTTCAAGAATTTCTCCCAGATATTTGAAGTGCTTGACTCTGTTTATCCTACCGTATTTTGTGTTTAGTTCTTGAATATTTAATTTGGAACAGATATATATATATATATATATATATATATATATATATATATATATATATATATATATATATATATATATACTGAACATAGTGACAATAATCCTAGCAGAAAAGAAGAAGAACATAAAAAGAATTAATATCGCCACTTTAGAGTAATTGGCCACTTACGCAGATATTAACGCTGATAAAAACACAGTGTCAGCAGACTTGCAACGTGTCAGATCAAATTTTGTTTGTGATATTGTAAAATTTTGGAAATCCATTTCTATTGCGTCAGCGAGCAGATCAATTATTTCAAAAAGTACACGTGTGGAACTTGTGTAGAAGCGAAACTTTTGTTAATGATATTTTTAATGAATATGTAATTAGTTTGAAGATATGTTTACAAATATCTTGTTTTATTTGAATAAATTAATACTCGAACCTAGCTTCGATATTAATTACTGTAGTTATAGTAAATGATCAGCTGTTTTATATTCATTCGTAACGATCAGCTGATTTCATTGAACAGCTGATAGGCTATAATGAGTTTAAGGTTATGTTGTTAAAAACTAGCAATATTAACAACGATTATTGTAAACGTTTATATTAATTTCAGCCGCCTCGGTGGCCTAGTTGATAGCGTACTGGGCTTTCACCCCGAGGACTCGGATTCGATTCCCGGCCAGGGCTTGGCATTTTCATACGTTATAAATCATCCCATCGTCTGCACTAGCCCAAATGTGCACAATAGTCGGACGTTAAACACACACAAAATAAATAAATATATAAAATATTAATTTCAAATGTAGGCTAATTTCAAAATAAACGCATTAATTAACAACGTGCACGTGTTATTCAACAAGGAAAATACAGAAACTAAAGCAACTCGACGTTTTCATATATAACGCGTGTACTGTTATGGAAAAGGAGGAAGAAAGAGACAGAAATAGAGAGACGAAATCCTGTTCGCTCCGCTCGCCAAAGCTAACATGAAAAGCTTCGCTTCAAAAATCTAACAGCCTGAACCAAAATCAGCTGTAATAAAACATCTGATTTACCCTAAATGAACAAATGACCTACAGTTTTTTCCCATTAAACAGCTGATTTGTTTTTATTCAGTTCCAGTATATAATATAGGGTGTAGGTTTCAATACTGTTCAAACCTTAATGAGGTACATGGCTTGCAGTTGGTCAAAGCCCTCTCTGTGGAAGTTATTCCAGTTATTTTAATTCCCAGTTCAAGACAATTGACCTAATGGACGCCATCCTGGAACTACACATTGTAGCCAACATGACAACACTGATGCAATCAAAACAGAGTTTTAAATTACTTAAACTGTGCCAAGAATAATATTAAGACATATTTGAACGGTATTGATTCAGCACTTTAGAACCTAAACATAAATGGTCTACAGATATAACCTAACAGCCTAACACATAGTAAAGTCGAGTGTATTACGGACATGTTTCGGTAAGTTTGGTTTTGACGTACGAAAACGTTAATTTGGTCGATATTTTTGTTTTTTATTCGGACTTGATTTGTGTAAATGTAAGCACAAACTGATTCACTCTGTCGAAACGTCGTGCGATAAATATTAATACGAACATGACATCATTGTAAAAAAAATGTTATTTAGATTTAAAGTCATTAAAAGTTGTTAGTTTTTCATAATACACGAGACAAGTGCGAGCCGCGAACATTGTCAAATACAACAGTTGCAATAAAAGTGTAATAGTAATGTATATTGTTTTTATAGAATGCTTTATGATCAACTGAGTTTAAACAAATTGAGGGGGGGTGTTTCGGCTTGGGCTCAGTGATGTAGCGGTCGGTGCCAAAGGAAACATCGGACTGAAGCGCAGCGGGACCAAAATAGCCGTTCGCCTCCCACTGTTAGAATAATTGGAATAGTGGTAGGCTCATACCGCTTAATGAATATGGAAAAACAAACATTTTATAGGGAGTAGCAAAAACTGTTCGAAGGCATTATATCCTTTGCGGTGACGTTTAATCCGGTGAATATTTTCTTACAGCCAACTGGAGCAACCTAACTAGCTGTCAACTGTCTTGGCGGTCATGACTGAGAAATCGCGGCACGCATCTGTTTAGCTCGCGTTACAAATACCGCCGTTGGGCCAATAGAGTTGGAAAATTTAGTGTTAATTTACGGAGATTTTAACGCTGATTACGGTGGTGAATCAGATATTGAGAAATAATAAGGTAAACAAATAATGATTCTATTGAAGTCTTTAACGCGCACGTGTGCACGGCTCAATCACACACACACACACACGCACACGCACACGCACACGCGCACGCGCACGCGCACACACACACACACACACACACACACACACACACACACACACACACACACACACACACACACACACACACACACACACACACACACACACACACACACACACACACACACACACACACACACACACACACACACACACACACACACGGCAGTCCGGAATGTAATGACATACGAGTTGCACGTAGTGTTTGGCCAAACCAAATTTTATCGTGTTTTTTAATAAATACCGTGTAATTAGTGCTTTTTAGTGTTTGTGACGTGTGTTTCAATGTTTGGTTAACTTTGTGACAACCTCGACGGAGGGATTTCATATTCTGTATTGCGATCTGAAAATGAAACAGTGAAGTGTCAAAACCTTTACGGTAGCCTTTACGGAGTGAGTAAAAAAAATCACTAGACGGAAGAAAATAGGTCATAACCCTAATTATATAAATATATACAAATGAGGGGAAGGACTGGCGCTTATTTCAAGGTCCCGGCACATTTTCAGCAATAGAAATTCGCTGAAGGAAGGAGATAGGACATAGGTGCACACTTGTGTCGGCACTGGGGCTCACACTACCGATGAATCGAACTCTTTGTAGTGTACGTAGAGTAATGGCGCAATTAATAAGTAAGGACACAATGCAGAAGCGTGACGCACGAAGTGGTAGGGTAGGAGCTGCGGACAGGACAGGTCTCTGGGAGGTCAACGGAGCAGCGGAGCGGTTTGCCCGAGTTAATTAATTTTAATTAAATATATATCACTAAGCCACATCCTCCTTCTTACCTCGTTAAATGGATATATGGTTCTATAAACGTGCTGCTGGAGTCGTGAACTCAATACCCACCGAGAGTGTTTTACGTTGATTTGTACGCTTACAATAAACAGGCTTGCCAACTCGTAGCATTCAAATACAGGATCGCGTTACGGATTAAATGATTCTTTGCGTCTCTCATTTTTACTACGTTTATTATAAAAGATAAATTTGGATGAAAATCGTTTTAATTTAGTGATGACTTCTAATAATCGCTGCACGCAGCTGTCTCGCTGACGTGACGGAAAGACTATTTTTCTCTTTTTGAAACTCCGATTCCATCATCGCAAACAACATTGAAGCCGTATTGGCGCTTTAAAGTTACAAATTTCATTGAAAATACGAAAATGAAAACTGACCGCCCTTAATTGAATTCCGTTATGCCAACGGGTTTTGGAAATTAAAAAAACTAATTTTAGCAGTTTTTAACGCGTGATTACAAAGGTGAAATTGGATTTAAAAAAAAAATATTCGAGACGAAAAACGTTATTTGAATTGGTGCCACCATTTTGAAACTGTTGAACGAATTTTGATGGTTAACCGACTTTGACAAGTTCGCTACTCAGCAAAGGACCCGTTCAGTATTTTTAAAATGGCGGCCATACCAACTTGAAAAAAATAAAGCAATTTATTTCACAAATATTTGAAAAACCTTTTTCACCCGTTGATATCAATGTTGAAATCTGCAGCAGAAGTTAACCATTTTTAATTCCTTTTCGGTTGAAAACGTACCTGACGGCGGTCTGGGTTCATTTCTCCCTGTTCCACTTTCTTTGCTTTAATCCCAAACAGAACTTGACGAAGGATTTACAGAGCTACCTAATTAAGTTGTGCCGCGGAACATTTACACTTAATGTTTGCATGTAATTAGTTGTAATAAAGTGCCATCGCTTACAACTTACAATGCTGCCTAATTGTGTCTGCGAGTGGGTTCGTTATCTGGCGAACAATAAATAACACATCGAACAGGCTTTGTCTCTTGGCGCATAAATTAAAACTGTCATCATCAATGCGATCATAAAAGTGTAAAATAGAGCCGCTAAAATGATTAGCATATTAATAGTGTCTATACAATAGAACATTTATACGGCAAAATATTCTGTCCTAATGACTAGCGATTTTACTGTTGGAGCCACCATCATAGTAAGGCCCAGAACCGATCCTAACCTCAAAAACATTTTTTGAGGAGTCGTTCAAGCAGAGTGTGTGTGTGTGTTTAGCACGCTGTGCTCGCAGTTGTAGTTTCCGATTTGTTTAAGAGCAAAATTAGTTTAACAGTTTCAAAATGGCGGCCATTTTTAATTTTTAAAATTAACAACCTGAGGCCCCGGATAAGGTTTCATATAGGCCTATGTCTTAACAGAAATTTTCAGAATGGTGAGTCGTAATTATGACCGGCCATTGATAACCTTTCATCTTTCTTATCAAGCCCGCAAGATAACAACTCTTGAAGGCTTCATTATAGTGTACCACCATAACATACGATGTTTTGTTTATTTGTGTTTTATTCTCAGCAACTATTACATACATACACACACACACACACACACACACACACACATATATATATATATATATATATATATATATATATATATATATATATATATACCTATATATTAATTACATATATTAATTACAGCCTAATAAAGCTCCAAAAAGGTTAAACAAATGCTTCAGCTATTCCCCTCCGAACTACCGAAAAAGTAAAACAACCGAAAAATTTGCCATAATTTTTCAAAATTTTCATATCGTATTTTGATAAAATTATGGCCTGATATGAAGACTGATAATTCGTGTCAAATTTGAAATAGAAGAAATAATGCATAAAGTTCTAGGTAAATTTGATAAGCCGCAAAACCAGCGGAGGTTGCAGTTAGTTTTCTTCTATTTTCAACAGAATAGTAAATTTATTTTCATTCTGGTAGAGCCAAAATTTGATAACACCTTAGTTTACTGCAAGCAATACTGCAGAGAAAGGTAATGAATAAAGGGAATTTTTCGTAGAGGCGAGGAAAATTATCATTCAGGGGCAAGGGAAATTATCGTACAGGCGGGGAAATTTTCATACAGGCGAGGAAAGTTTTCGTACAGGCAAGGGAAATTTGTGTATAGGCGAGGGGACATTTTCGTACAGGTGAGGGAATTTTTTGTACAGTCGAGGGAAATTTCGTATAGGCTAAGGAAATTTATGTACAGGTGAGAACAATTTTTTGTATAGGTGAAGTAATTATTTGTACAGGCAATGGAAATTTTCGTACAGGCAAGGGACATTTTTGTACAGGCCGAGGGAAATTTCGTATAGGCTAAGGAAATTTATGTACAGGTGAGAACAATTTTTTGTATAGGTGAAGTAATTATTTGTACAGGCAATGGAAATTTTCGTACAGGCAAGGGACATTTTTGTACAGGCGAGGGAAATTTCGTATAGGCTAAGGAAATTTATGTACAGGTGAGAAATTTTTTTTGTATAGGTGAAGTAATTATTTGTACAGGCAATGGAAATTTTCGTACAAGCAAGGGACATTTTTGTACAGGCGAGGGAAATTTCGTATAGGCTAAGGAAATTTATGTACAGGTGAGAAAATTTTTTTGTATAGGTGAAGTAATTATTTGTACAGGCAATGGAAATTTTCGTACAGGCAAGGGACATTTTTGTACAGGCGAGGGAAATTTCGTATAGGCTAAGGAAATTTATGTACAGGTGAGAAATTTTTTTTGTATAGGTGAAGTAATTATTTGTACAGGCAATGGAAATTTTCGTACAGGCAAGGGACATTTTTGTACAGGCGAGGAAATTTCGTATAGGCTAAGGAAATTTATGTACAGGTGAGAAATTTTTTTGTATAGGTGAAGTAATTATTTGTACAGGCAATGGAAATTTTCATTACAGGCAAGGGACATTTTGTACAGGAGGGAAATTTCGTATAGGCTAAGGAAATTTATGTACAGGTGAGAAAATTTTTTTGTATAGGTGAAGTAATTATTTGTACAGGCAATGGAAATTTTCGTACAGGCAAGGGACATTTTGTACAGGCAGAGGGAAATTTCGTATAGGCTAAGGAAATTTATGTACAGGTGAGAAATTTTTTTTGTATAGGTGAAGTAATTATTTGTACAGGCAATGGAAATTTTCGTACAGGCAAGGGACATTTTTGTACAGTCGAGGGAAATTTCGTATAGGCTAAGGAAATTTATGTACAGGTGAGAACAATTTTTTGTATAGGTGAAGTAATTATTTGTACAGGCAATGGAAATTTTCGTACAGGCAAGGGACATTTTTGTACAGGCGAGGGAAATTTCGTATAGGCTAAGGAAATTTATGTACAGGTGAGAAAATTTTTTTGTATAGGTGAAGTAATTATTTGTACAGGCAATGGAAATTTTCGTACAGGCAAGGGACATTTTTGTACAGGCGAGGGAAATTTCGTATAGGCTAAGGAAATTTATGTACAGGTGAGAAATTTTTTTGTATAGGTGAAGTAATTATTTGTACAGGCAATGGAAATTTTCGTACAAACAAGGGACATTTTTGTATTATATGAGGGAAATTTCGTATAGGCTAAGGAAATTTATGTACAGGTGAGAAAATTTTTTTGTATAGGTGAAGTAATTATTTGTACAGGCAATGGAAATTTTCGTACAGGCAAGGGACATTTTTGTACAGTCGAGGGAAATTTCGTATAGGCTAAGGAAATTTATGTACAGGTGAGAACAATTTTTTGTATAGGTGAAGTAATTATTTGTACAGGCAATGGAAATTTTCGTACAGGCAAGGGACATTTTTGTACAGGCGAGGGAAATTTCGTATAGGCTAAGGAAATTTATGTACAGGTGAGAAAATTTTTTTGTATAGGTGAAGTAATTATTTGTACAGGCAATGGAAATTTTCGTACAGGCAAGGGACATTTTTGTACAGGTGAGGGAAATTTTCGTACGGAAATACAGGCTCTGGACGACGACACGTGGTTTTCATTGACAACAGGTCTGTTCAGAGCGGCCATCAATGACGTCCCTAATTGCTTTGTCGTTTACAAGCAACTGGAACGGTTAGACACCACAAGAAGAAGCTGGGCATACATTTAAAGTTTCCATCTGAAGATCGATCGTTTTCCTAACACACTATAGATCCAGATGCATTCAGTAACTGTAATTTTTTACATTTTAAAGTAGGGCCTGTTCCGGTTGTTTACTACGGTCTGCGAGGAATAATAAATATCAATCCAACTTGGTGCGAGAACCAGTTTCAGAGTCGCAGTTGTCAAACAAGTCCATCGCGAAGAAGCAATCAATCATTTTCACGCTCCGATTGACTTGTCAAGGCGAAAGTAAAGCAGGATCTCCGAGCGTTGCGTTATGGCTTCGGTATCTTGCAACAGCCGTTCAGAAAACAACAATTTTTTAATGGAACCATATATCTTTAAAAACCTTTTAGACTGTCGCGTAACTTGGTGACTGAGTATTTTAACTAGAAGATGCGGAAGCTTGGACGACGACTAGGACATTAAAGGCATTCGACGTGTGGGTAAACGATGACTTTACGTAAATCCTGGATGGACCGCATGATTAACGAGTGTCTGGAGTAAGTCCACACTTGGAATCAGAGGGAAGTATCACTTACCGTCAAAAAGTGTAAATTTCAATATTTAGGACATATACATGATAAATATGGGTTCCAACTAATATTAAAAGGCAAAATAAAGGCCTTGGTAAACATAAACACCTGTGGCTTCGTAACCTGCGACAGTCAGCAAAGGTAAAGTAGCTACGCAAGAGGATAACATGGAATCACTGTAACCGATTCCCAAACTCTTCGTGTAGCACAATATCGAGAGTGGATACAGTAATAATTTAGGAACAACGCAATAAGAGACACACGTTTTTTAAAAACACTGTACGTACATTTACCCGGTTCTACTTTCTCCTACTTGTAGCCGCCTCGGTGGCCTAGTTGATAGCGTACTATCGGGCTTTCACCCCGAGGACCCGGGTTCGATTCCCGGCCAGGGTTTGGTATTTTCATACGCCATCGTGTGCATTAGCCCAAGTGTATACAATAGTCGGACGTTAAACACACAAAAAAATTCTACTTGTGAATTTCCATTTAAAAATGAGCTATTGGAGCGGCCGAGTGGTAAGACCCAGATCGGGGACCCTTGAAGTGAGCGTACATCGATCGTGAATTTTTACGACCACTACTTGAGGAGGGTCACTAAACAGCGCGCGCGTGTGTGCGTGTTCGCAACTTTGGATTCGAACAGATTGAACAAGTTCGTTAACCAATAAAATCGGTTATCAGTTCAAAATTACGGTCAGTTAAACTTCTAAAAAAATCATTACCTTTTACCTCAACAATTCTTTGAAGGTCAGATTTCCCCGCCGTAAAGTCTGCATTAATTAGCATATTTGTCTTTTTAAAATTTAAAACGCTGTCTTTTGATTTTAGCGCTGATTATGTCGGTAAAATAGATTTTCAACGAAGTGCAAATTGAAGCACTATTTCGATATATTGTTTTTAATTCGTTTTTATAAAGTCAGCGAAACAGCTGCGTGCCGCAGTAATTTAAATGTCTACCGCCTGTTAACGCCGAAAGGTTCCATTCGTCGTGTTTAGGTTCGAGCGCCTACAACTGAGAAGTCCTTAAGGTAAGATGAATTATGCTCACAGTAAAAAAACCCCTACACGTCTGCTGATATATATTCACAATAAAGTTGACCCAACTGTAGGCGACTGTTTATGCACGTCGCAGATTAACTCGTCAGGCCAAACATAACCTCACTTCGGCTACAATCGCACAGATCGTACCGTCTCGGGTCGCAAGTATAAATCTTTCATTATCTCCGATGATCTGCAGCTAAACACAATAAAGCACAGTTTTATACGGCACAACAAGGAATATTGCCGGAGATATTGTTGCGAGCTGAACGTTAAGATAGTATAGTTTTTATTTATAGATTTGGAAACCCGTAAAATGTTTGTTTGCGAAGCAGTCGCACTTTTATGGCCGACGCGAGGTGAGTTATGTCCTGGAAAGTGGTTTTATTTCGTTAACACGGCCTTAATCCTGGCAACCACTTCTTGGGTTTCTTTTATTCATATTACTTTCACAGTGTACGACGTGTATGATATATGTACTTGTGGATATATCCATTTTGTATCTGTGCATATCGCTGGGGATTAAACTACAAATTGGTAGATTTCGGAGAAATTCAACTTCTCTAAGTTTTAGTTCAATTCAACTTCTCTATTTAAAGGACATCCGGACATATTCTTTAACTTGTTTAATCATTTTTGTTTTTAGGCTAATAAATCTGCAACAATAATTGCGATTCGCTGACGTAATGACAGCGTATTTTTTGTATCTTATACTTTTTTTTTAAATTGAATTTCACCTTCACAACCGGCATTAAAATTTCGTAAATTAACGTTTTAAATTTTCAAGCTGATTTCGAACGAAAATCTATCCTGACCGCCGTCAGATTCGTTTTTGTACTTTTAATATTATTTTGGAAATTTAAAATGCTAATTAATGCAGAGTACAGTATAATGTAAGCAATGACCGTCGTTTTGTAGAAGCTAAACGGATTTCGGTGGGTGATGGGCTCGCCCAAGTTATTGTCAAAACTGATTTTAATTCTACTTTTGAAATTGTGAAAACGCACACACGCGCGCGCACACACACGCACAACCCCCCCACACACACAAACACGCGCGCGCGCGCGCGCGAAAACACACACAAACAAAACACACAAACACACCACACACAAACAAAACTCACAAATATCACACACACGCACACACACAATATACAAAACACACTCACACAAACAAAACACACAAACACCTCTCTCTCTCTCTCTCTCTCTCACACACACACACACACACACACACACACACACACACACACACACACACACACACACACACACACACACACACACACACACACACAACACCCACCTACACACAAACACAAACACACACACACCACACACAAACACCACACACACACACACACACACACGCACACACACAAACACCCACCTACACACATACACACACACCACACACAAACACCACACACACACACACACACACACACACACACACACACACACACACACACACACACACACACACACACACACACACACCACACACAAACATCACATACACATACACACACACAAACATCACATACACACACACACACACGCGCGCGCGAGCGCAAGCACATCTGGGTCTCTTCTTCAATAACTCATTTCCAAAGGTAATTCGCAGGAACAGTTGAAATCTAGACAGGAAAAACGCATAAGTTATCTGAACTGAATGCGTATGATCATACATTTAAAATTAATATCGATTCTACGACTTAACGAAAAGGAGACAAAAGGCACATGTATCCGAGCCTTAAGGACCAATTTAAATGGCAAATATGTAAGACTGAAGATGAAGTTGACGCAAGGTTGATACAGTACTGTGCAGCACAGCCGGGATTGGACAAGCCAGTTGCGGCCGGAGTAGGCGTCCAGGCACCGCGGTGACCAGGGTCAAGGTTATTGGCATATATTTATGCGGGTTATATTTATACAAGCAAGTGTAGAGCTAAACTCTCAGGACGTCGCCCGCATCCTTGTACTTGTGGGGTTTTCTGATGACACGCGTTTACTAATTACACTCAAGTGTAGACTTAGCCTATTTTTTTCTGCTTATAGGCTACATATTGGTAAAAGTATTTTATATAAATGAAACTGTGTACTGTATGTTTATGATTTTCTCCAGAACAACTTGATTGCAAAGGATCCGTGCCCTGGCAACGAAACAAGGGATACAATCTGTTTACCCGTGCATTTCCTCTGCTCTTCGGAATTGTTTGACCTAAATCGTTTAGCCGTTGCCACAGTCGCCGGGCTTCCGATATTAAAGTGAACACAAAGTGGACGCTTCATATCATATTGTTTGTCACATTTAAGAAATCTTTGTAACCTAATTTCCACAAAGCGCGGCATTACACATGCAGTTCTGGTAGGGAACTTCAAATAATCGCTGCACGCAGCTGTCTCGCTGATGAACCAAATTACCATAAATATTTTTTTATCTTACCCTTTTATCGAAATTCTGATCGATATAACCATCATAACGAACATTAATAATTACGTTTAAAATTAAATTACATTAAAAACCAAAAATGTACCTTGACCGGCGTCAAAGTAAATTTTTAATTTCAAAATTCAAAACTGTTTTATGCAGTTTTAACGATGATTACACTGATCAGATTTTCAAAAGTACGTATTTAAGACGAAAAGGTTATGCATTTTTAGAAAATTGAAATGGCTACCATTTTTTGAAACTGTTGCGATTGTATGTCAAATTTGAATCAGTTTTCACTAAAATTGTAAAAAGTGAGTGCTTTGCAAAAAAGAACACAAATATGTACGGGAAATGGTTAACGACCCATCAAGAAGTAAGGTCAGTGCTCATTTAAAGGTTTCAGCTCTGGGTCTTTTCATGATGGCAGCTCCAATAGATCATATTCTACTGGACATTCTGTAAAAATTAGAAATATACGTTAAATGTTATTATTGTGTTGTTTTGCACTGGATTTTAAGGATTGGTTTTATATATATATATATATATATATATATATATATATATATATATATATATATATATATGTATGTATGAAAATGCCAAGCTCTAACCGGGACTCGAACCCGGGTCCTCGGTGTGAAAGCCTAGTACGCTATCAACTAGGCCACCACATTTTATTTAATTTATCGGATTTTCGTATTTTAATTTAAAAGTTAAAAATGCTAATGTACACAGATTTTAATGCTGATTACGATAGTTAAATCAGAATTTTTTAAAAAAGCGTAAGATAAAAAAAACTTGGAAATTTGCTTCCTTCACGTCAGCGATACAGTTAGACTACGTGTAGTGATTTTTTTTCAAAATTGTAAAAAATCTAAACGCAATCTTTTATCCGTAAATTACAATCCAACTTTGCAGACTTCAAACGCCGTACTGGATAGTGATTTCAGTAATTAGAGTTTTAGAAACGAATCCAGTGTCCATTTGTTTTCCCCCCCTCCCCTCGACACCTTCAAGTTTTATTAAATCCATGTCCAACCAGCTGGTGCACGACTTAACTTACGGGAATGTAACTATTAATAATTTCCTGAACAAGCCTAACGAATCCATCTTAAATGAAAACGTTGTTCTGTGTTTTCAGATATCAGTTCAAATAATGTAACATAATATGCGATATGCAATACGTAGCCTATGTGCGACACAGCGTGTGCAAGCCCACAACACCAGAATGCAATGATTGATTACATAAACTGTACCAGATGGCCTTGTGGTAAAATAACATAGTTCGTATTGTTGACAGTTGTGCGAGAAGAATGGGCGAAATAAATACGAGAGAACATCTGTTTGTTTGTTTGCTTGTGTGCGTGAAAAAACGACCCGTGAACTCCTGACTGTTCGTCATTAATTGTAACCAGCGACCAAATGCTCCGAGTTCCGCTACACGCCAGCTCGAATTGCGTCTCTTATACATTCTACCAAACAAAAGAATAAATACGAGGTGTGTTCAGAAAGTAACGAGAATTTTAATTTTTTGAACAAAATATTTATTTATTCTTCTACATTGATGTTGTCGCCTTCAAAATAGTCCCCATTGGAGATTATGTACTTGTGCCAGCGCTTCTTCCAATCCTCGAAACACTTCTGAAACTGAGATAGCCTTTAGTTCTTTCAGCGATACGCTTTTAATGTCATCTACAGCTGTAAAACAACGACCCTTTGCGGTTCCCTTTATTTTTGGAAATAGGAAAAAGTTACACGGAGCCATGTCTGGCGAATATGGAAGCTTGGCATCATTACAGTACTGTTTTTGGTCAAAAATTCACGAACAAGCAATGAAGTGTGAGCTGGTGCATTATCGTGGTGCAAAAACCATGAATTGTTTTTCCACAGATCCTGGCGTTTTTTTCGGATTGCTTCACACAAACGGCGTTGAACTTTTAGGTAGTACTCCTTATTGACCGTTTCACCTTGTGGCAGGAATTCATGATGCACTATGCTATTAATATCGAAGAACACAGTGAACATAACCTTCACGTTCGACCGCACTTGTCGAGCCTTTCGGTTTTGGCGAGCCAGAATGCCTTCACTAGGATGATTGAGCCTTAGTTTCGACGTCATATCCGTAAACCCATGTTTCGTCACCTGTTATAATACGTTTCAGTAATTCTGCATCGTCGTTGACTTCATTTAGTGACTCCTGAGCAACTTCCATTCGCCGCTGTTTTTGTTCAAAATTCAACAATTTTGGAACGAATTTTGCTGCCACGCGTTTCATACACAAAACATTGGAAACAATGTCATGACAAGATCCAATCGATATGCCAACATCATCAGCGATCTCTCTAATTGTGATTCGGCGATTGTTCATAACCATTTCTTTCACTTTGTCCACTTTTTCATCGGTTGTTGATGTGCTGGGGCGTCCAGGGCGTTCATCATCTTCAACGTCTTCACGGCCTTCTTGGAAACGCTTATACCACTCATAAACTCTTGCTTTACTCATATCAGACTCACCATAGGCCTTTGTTAACATTTCACACACTTTGTTACACTTTATTCTATTTTTTACGCAAAATTTGATAAAAATTCTTTGACCCATTTCTTTTAACAAACGAAAATCGCCGAGCTCATAAAAACACATCTAACCTTAGTGGCTGTCACAGACAAAGTCATCAATGAAAACAGCTGAAAGTTTTATCATACTTCAAGGGCATGTATACCAACATAATAAAAAAAAATGTTTGACAATCGGACTCTCCAAGCCCGCGAAATTTAAAAATTCTCGTCACTTTCTGAACACACCTCGTATATAACATTGATCTCTGTTTATACTACATCCGGAACTGACCCTTACACTGTGCATTCGACAATACCTACGCCTGTTAACAACTCTTCGATCAGCTCCCGGGTTTTGTGACTCAGAACACGTTAAAGATCCCACACTCGTTGACATACGGAAAATCGTAAAAATAAACCGCACTAGACTGACAAAAAAGCTGACACCAAAACTGCCTAAGCCAAGCGTGTAATCCGATTTCATCGCCTTCTTCCGGAAGTCTTGAGTCATAAAAACGAAATGAATTGTTGCTCAAGATGACTGTGTGGTGAGAAAGTGTGTTTGTTCTATTTGCGTCATCGAGCTCGTTAATTAACCACTGCGCCCCCTCTCTTCGCCAGATGACATTACTCTTCCTCTTTGATTGGTATTAATTGAAGTTGTTCTTTTTTACTGTCCTGTCGTCTGGAAGTCAGGTTTGAAACAAGCGAGTGCTGACTTCACGTAGGCCTTACACTTTGATTTTGCTTCTCACTATTCGGTCGCGTGAACATTTAATAAAATCCACAATTTTAACTGATGTTTCGTTTTACTTTAAAAGGTAACTGCTTGATCGCGTGGCTGTCTCTGTGTTATTGTGAACCTTAGCGATATAGCCAAGGAAGACAAAAACAGTGATCGTACCGCCTCCCTGCCAACTTGCGCGATGCAAAAGTAAACCCCCCCCACTAGAGTTGTTTATCATCCTACAGGATCGAAAAATTTATTACAGCACAGAAAAGGTTCCACTCAATGACAGTATATTAATTATATTTCTAATTAGATAGAAATTGGTGCTATTTGTCCTTTTACCCCATCCGGCTGGGTTTAGCGATCCCACCGTACTTTAGCTCATACTCATTCTCACTCATCTACTCAAGACACACACACAGTTTGGCTAACTAAAGTTTAAAGCGACTCATGCTTGTAGAACGAATGAGCCTTGGGAATGTACCCGTGCGTGTGTAAGTCCCTAGCTATACGCGTTAACACCACGAATGAGCGGAATCTCACCGCACAACAAAATGTTGGCGATACGGATCACGGCCTCCGTGATACTGGCAAAGAGAAAGAAAAATAACACACCAGAGGAAGCATCTGCAAGCACGAGCTGCAATGTTTCCAGTTAGAAGTGAGGAGTTACACACCTTGAACCGATTCCAAATACCAGATTTTATAAAGAGACTAAGCGCTAGTAACTGAGCATCTCAGGAGTAAAGAAAGGGACCGCAGCAGATCTACAAAGTCGCAGTGTAGTAGTGACCCTTTATATTCATTCATTCGTGCCTTTATTAGCGATTTTCCATTAGAAAATAAGCTATTTGAGTGACCATCACGGTTGCTCCTACACCCGGAACTTAGTAATGTGCATAGATTTCAACCTCTACAGCTCGTTTTCAGCGGGTCAATCAAATTGTGTGTGTGTGTGTGTGTGTGTGTGTGTGTGTGTGTGTGTGTGCGCGCGCGCGCGCGTGAGTGTATGTACTTGCGTGCGCGCGCGCGTGCGTGCGTGTGTGTGTGTGTGTGTGTGTGTGTGTGTGTGTGTGTGTGGTGTTTTACGTCTATTGCCTCACTCGATTTTGAAAATCTAATTTTACACTTGCAATAAGCGTTAAAATCCGTATAAATTAGCTTTAGAAAATAAAACCGACGAAGATCACGGTTTCTGTCTTGTTCTTGGAAATTCGCTTCAATCAATTCAGCGAGACAGTTGCGTGTGTTCGGTACATTATAAGGCAGATAAATATCGTCTTGTTTCACACAGAATATTGTTTGCAAATTAATTGTGTGTGTGTGTGCAGAAGCCAGATGCTGTGAGAAGATCACCGACCTGACGGAAGGATGTCGCAGCACTTGCGAGAAGGTAAGGCGGCCGGATGACGCAAGTTTAATGCTAATCTTATAGTCGCAGGACGGACACGTCGAGACAATACTTTACTGTTGCGAGAATAGCTTTCTTCAATTTATTGCCGAGCGATTTAAACAATTAAGGCGTTCACGTAGGCCTAGGCCCATACCGGAAGCTTGAGCGAGGTGATGTGCTGACATGTTTATACCGGGCTTGTATTACATGCAAAGTGTTATTTAATTTTAGTGGCCTTACTTCGGTAGGCTGTATTGCATTCGGGGATGCGATTGTCTATGCACGCGTTACATTGTCTGACCACCGGACATAATTATTTATTATTTTGTTACCAAGTTAATTCTTTTTAACGAAACCCATTACAATTACAACATTTATTAACGGCGTTTGTCTTGGTGACAAGCTTCATAACGGAGGTTGCTACAATGAAAATCTTTAGAAATTAAACTCGTCACCGTAAAAACCTTTATAAACGGAGCTTGTTACCTTGACAATCTTATAAACGGAGCTTGTTACCTTGACAATCTTATAAACAGAGCTTGTTACCTTGACAATCTTATAAACAGAGCTTGTTACCTTGACAATCTTATAAACGGAGCTTGTTACCCTGACAATTTTATAAACGGAGCTTGTTACCTTGACAATCTTATAAACGGAGCTTGTTACCTTGACAATCTTATAAACAGAGCTTGTTACCTTGACAATCTTATAAACAGAGCTTGTTACCTTGACAATCTTATAAACGGAGCTTGTTACCTTGACAATCTTATAAACAGAGCTTGTTACCTTGACAATCTTATAAACGGAGCTTGTTACCCTGACAATTTTATAAACGGAGCTTGTTACCTTGACAATTTTATAAACGGAGCTTGTTACCCTGACAATCTTATAAACGGAGCTTGTTACCCTGACAATCTTATAAACGGAGCTTGTTACCTTGACAATCTTATAAACGGAGCTTGTTACCTTGACAATCTTATAAACGGAGCTTGTTACCTTGACAGTCTTATAAACAGAGCTTGTTACCTTGACAATCTTATAAACGGAGCTTGTTACCTTGACAGTCTTATAAACAGAGCTTGTTACCTTGACAATCTTATAAACAGAGCTTGTTACCTTGACAATCTTATAAACAGAGCTTGTTACCTTGACAATCTTATAACAGGAGCTTGTTACCCTGACAATCTTATAAACGGAGCTTGTTACCTTGACAATCTTATAAACGGAGCTTGTTACCTTGACAATATTATAAACGGAGATTGTTATTATGAAAACATTACAATATCAGTTTTCCTAAACTGAGTTTGTTACCTTGACAATCTTATAAACAGAGCTTGTTACCTTGACAATCTTATAAACGGAGCTTGTTACCTTGACAGTCTTATAAACAGAGCTTGTTACCTTGACAGTCTTATAAACGGAGCTTGTTACCTTGACAATCTTATAAACGGAGCTTGTTACCTTGACAATCTTATAAACGGAGCTTGTTACCTTGACAATATTATAAACGGAGCTTGTTACCTTGACAATATTATAAACGGAGCTTGTTACCTTGACAGTCTTATAAACAGAGCTTGTTACCTTGACAATATTATAAACGGAGATTGTTATTATGAAAACATTACAATATCAGTTTTCCTAAACAGATTTTGTTACCATGAAAACCTTTTTTAAATTGAGCGTTACCATAACAACCTTAATACAGAGGTTTTTGCATTAAATTCTTCATTAGTGTCACTGAGCTTGTTACCATAACAACGTTTACACACAGATCTTCGTAAACAGAATACTTCCATTTTCACACATTTTACTGTATTGCTACTACCAAATCTATAAACGGAGGTTGCTACCACGTTAGCCTTTATAAACAGAGCTTAACTTTACAACCTTTATAAACGGAGGTTGGTTACCATTAGGCCATTTTATGAATTGAACTCGATACCATTATAAATGGAGCTGACTGTAATGACAGACAGCCTTTTTAATCAGAGTCTATTATTATGGCAACTTGTTTTAAACGATTTTAAATCAGGGTAACGTATATATAATACGCTGGTACCATGAAAGAATTTTTAAAAGAAATCTGTTACCATAAATGCAGTTTGTTACCACGACGGTCTTTATAAACTGAGTTTGTTTCGATGAGATTATTTTAAACTATCGTGCGAACACTGTTACCATGACAACCTTTACAATGCGAGGCGAATACCATGACTGCATTTTTAAACCTAATTTGTTACCATGACAAACTTTATAGACAACTGACGATACCAAGGCAGCCATTTAAACCATTACGAACAGGATTTGTTACAAACAAATATCACAAAAGAAATGTTTGATTATTGGAACAACCAAACTTACAACAATATTTGCAAATAACAGACCCACAACAATCAGTTACTATTTCCTTTGCTTTCGCGCATAAACACTCAAGACACTACCGAGAAACGCTAGTATACTGTATAGTGTCTATAAATATGTGACACGTGGTGTGAACAAATTCTTGACATATTTACTGTGTTGTGTTCGGAATAAACAAGACGTAAAATATTACAGTCCGCCAGGACTACATACATGTAAACATTTATGTAGGCCTGCTACACACATAATTCCAGGCGAAAAACATTTGTCAGCTGTTGTGAACGTTTATAGACGTTTATTACACTTAGGCCTATCCGTAGGCCAGTAATTACTTGAATGGAAGAAAGTTGCAGTGCTTATATAATACTGTACCGCGGCCAGACCGGACCAGTTTCGCGAGCAGTGTGGGCGGCGCGATCCCTATCGGGCACAACAATGGGCCCAAGGGACAATGTCTCGGGTTTAAACAGTAGCTCTCTCCGCGGACATGTTAATTTCTCTTTGTTTTCGCCTGCTTATTGTAAACTATTGCCGCATGAACTGTTTTGTTTCGAAATGAGGTTAGTGCGGTCGTGCTGAGCGGGAACAGGAGAATGTGAAGGGGTTTGTTTGCAATACGGGCAAGGCTAAAGTGCGTTGACATTACTGTATTCGCATAGTCTTATGTACGCAACACTGCAACACGGCCTAGCCATGCTTCTTTGTGTCTTCTTTGTGTCTTCTTTGTGTTCATTTAGGAGAACAGAGTGCCGCTGACTGAAGAAAGTCAAGACCTTATGAAAAGTGCACTCGGCTGTTCCAGTCCGTTCTTCCTTAGCCTAGATAGCGAAATGAAATTCCTGTATTTCCTTACCAAACGATGGAATCCTGTCCGGCCCGGTGGATAAGCCGGTTAGGACACGTTTTTATAGCTTCAAAGGTCGCAGCACAGAAAACTAAATACATAAAGAAGGCTCACCGGTAATGAGGCTTTGTTAACTGGATTTACAGTTCAGATTTAGAAACAGAAGGTCGCGCAGTGTACTTTTGCCGATTTGTTGCAGCGGTGTTGTCAATTGGTGCATGCTAGCTTTACTCCCCCCACCTCCACCACATACATCCACTAATGGAAACAGAAAGCTCTGTGTGTGTGTGTGTGTGTGTGCGCGCGCGCGCGCGCGCGCGTGCGAGTGTGTGTGTAGTTGTAGGTTCGTTGCTGCGGTATCAGGCAGACCATGGCTCGAAAGTCACGCAAAACCAGTTTGAATATTAGAGGATTTGTTAATTCTAACATCTAATTGGTTAAAATAAGTCAATAATATTAACCAAAGCAACCGATATATACTGAAACAACTCATTTTTTCAAAATTAAGGAAACAACTGCTATATAGGGGGGCGTAAGTACTTGACCCATTTCAACGTTTCTGCACCATTATGTTGCCCGGCTTACAAAACGGAACCGCTAAAAGCACACGTCACCTTTGCCCTATATTTTAAAATTCCTCGTACGCATTTAGGTTGCGATAATCTCCGCCTCCGTGGCTGGTGCTTTTGCTACTGGTAAAGTCGAGTATTGTATTCATGAATATTGCAGCAGGGCGTTGTTGTCGGTTCCTAAAAAAAACAATGGCTTCTTGAGGCGGCGGAGTCGGTTACTGTTCCGCGGTGTTTACTTTCAATCACTTCCTCCAAACATTCAATTATTCGTCATTGCGTTATTACGCTTAGGCAGTGGCGTAACATCACAGCTTATTCAAAAATTACACCCTACTGTTTGTGAAAGATTTAGTTGCGTTTAATGGCGATGCCTTCGCGAGAGCTCTGGTAAATTCAGAACTACTTTAATGTCTATTTACTAAAGGCAGTAATTCGCGATGGCTTCGATAGTCCTGCTTGTACGAGTAGTGTGAGTGGGTTGTAGGACTTCTATACATCCTACTGAGTGGGAACGTTAATAGTAGGATCGTCCATCGGTCCGGTAAGTGTCTGCCGTTATCGTTCCTGTTTGTATAACATTTCTTGCATAACTGTAGTTTTGTGTTAACATTTCTGTAAACGTATGTACGAATACAGTGTTTAGAAATTAGGAAAAGTAAGTGCGTACACATTACAATTATTTTATTAGTTGAGGTTATTGTATTGGTTGAGGTTATTGTATTGGTTGAGGTTATTTTATTGGTTGAAGTTATTGTATTGGTTGAGTTATTGTATTGGTTGAGGTTATTGTATTGGTTGAAGTTATTGTATTGGTTGAGGTTATTGTATTGGTTGATGTTATTGTATTGGTTGAGGTTATTGTATTGGTTGAGGTTATTGTATTGGTTGAGGTTATTGTATTGGTTGAAGTTATTGTATTGGTTGAGGTTATTGTATTAGTTGAAGTTATTGTATTGGTTGAGGTTATTGTATTGGTTGATGTTATTGTATTGGTTGAAGTTATTGTATTGGTTGAGGTTATTGTATTGGTTGATGTTATTGTATTAGTTGAGGTTATTGTATTGGTTGAGGTTATTGTATTGGTTGAGGTTATTGTATTGGTTGAGGTTATTGTATTAGTTGAGGTTATTGTATTGGCTGAGGTTATTGTATTAGTTGAGGTTATTGTATTAGTTGAGATTATTGTATTAGTTGAGGTTATTCCTTATGAATAAGGAAAACAATGATGCTCCTTACTCAACTAGGAATGTTAGAAAAGTAGCCGTGGGAATTTTGAAAAATATACACGACAGTAGTGTGAATTTGGCTAGTGTTCAGAAAAATGCCTTTCCCTGTAAAGCTACGGGAAGAAAACATACAGCCGCCTGTTTCTTTTCTTTTACTTAAAAACATGATGTTCGATGAGGTCATATATCAACCGTACCGCGAGAAAATACAACGGAAACCTTACGAAAATTTACCAGGGGCTCCGCGTAACACTTCAGCACAAAGGAGGTCAAGCAGCATAAATCTAACACTAGCACCAGGAAGGTGATGCCACTTTTTACGGTTTTCCTTCTTAAAATTGAAAAATCATATTACCACTTTACCTATACATGATTTTTAATAAAACTAAAAAATTATTAAAAACTTACAGACACAGCAAAGTGGAAAACCTTCCTTAGACTCTCAACATCCTTTAAGGCTCCTTACGACCTGCAAATTCTGTCTTGTTCTTCATGCAAATCTGCTACTCTGTTTAACTGAAACAAAAAAACAAACTATACAGGCCTATACAAGTACAGACATAATGTTTCTGTTATGCGCAGCCATATTTACGTACAGGGTCGTGCTGAACTGCGTTATCGTAAAGACGAAAGTTACCTTTGATAAATTAACGTACAGACAGCCGCGTTATCAAACAAGGAGTGTTAAAATTGGCACCGGCCTATCGATTTTTTTAAATTAACGACTCCCACTCCAAGAAAAAAGATTTGGGCAGCTACTTGTAACAAACCGTTAAACGGCATCGAAGAACGCAGTGTTTAATTTCTGAAAATTGATTTTAAAGAATTGATTACCTCCTGTTTTGATTTTCTTTCTTTACGCAACAGAAAACGTCTGCCTTATAATTTCTTCATTCGACTAAATTACTAAAGGATAAACTAAAAGGACTGGTGAATTTTCCGTTTCCCGTACCTTTCTTTCAGTCAGTGCTACGTATTGAAATGATTGAAACAAATCGATAATCACACGACAATCATTATATCAGTTGTTGATTAAACACATGACTTATTTAAATAAACGCGGTTACCAGCTGTCCGCTGACGTGATGGAAGCGAATTTCCTAGAGTTTTATTTTTATCTTTTTTTTGAAACTATACGTAAACAGTATTAAAAACCTCCTATTAATTTTAAAATTGAATTACAAAAATGAACTGTGTTCAGTATAATGATCTGCCTTCCCTAGCTTCGTCAATTCTACTTTCGTTGACGCGTTTCGGAGAACCTCCATCTTCAAAAACTATGTCTATACTGGTCACCAATATTATGGCTCGTCCTATTTATAATTTTCTGTCTCCACCTCGTATCCCTCCTCTATTCAACACGTGTACATTAAACCTGATGTGCTCGCTTCTGATTGGCTCTTCAAAATCATACGTTTTCGCTCGCTTTTGATTGGCTTCTTTCAAACTTTCTTTTCAACGGTCGTCCCTCCTGTTAATTTTTGAAAATTTTTAGATTTTTGAACGTAATATCTGCTTGCAACGATATCTGTTCATTTATTATGTTTTCTCCCTTTAATTTAGATTTAAAAATTTCCATTAACGAAATTTCCATTAATTGAAATTTCTAGAACGAAAGTAGAATTGACGAAGGCAGATCTAGGAAAGGCAGATCGTTATACTGAACACAGTGATAATAATCCCAGCAGAAAAGAAAAAGAATATAAAAAGAATTACTAAAAAGAACTCTGGACTGTCTTCGAATTAAATTTCCTAATTTCAGAAGATTTTGAAAATTCAGAATAATTTATGCAGTTTTTAACATTGGTACGATGATGAAATCAGACTTTCACAAATACTACGAAAACGTTATATGATTTTTTTGATTTGAAATTGCCGCCATTTTGAAACTGGAATGAATTTTGCTGATTAACAAACTTATTTCAATGATCCCTTAAGAAGTAGTCTAGAGAGGTGAGGATCGGCTTTCATTTCAAGGTCCCAGGTTTGGGTCTTACCATGATGGCTGCTCCATACACAGCTCTGAACTTTACGAGGATTTACTAGGCCTAATAGCGTTGTTTCAGAGCCGTTGTTGGGGGGGGGGAGTGATGGAATGTAGAACAAAAATATACACCTGATTAAGAGAAAATTACTTTAATGACAAACGTCCACTTGATTATCGTCACAACTTATATCTTAACTACCGTACAAGAAGGAAGTGCAGCCTAGAATTTACATAATGTATGCTGTGCTACATTAATATATTCCCTTATACGGCTTCAGCGAGCATAATAAAGTAGCAAAAACCACTTAATAAGTAACTGCAGATTTACATAAAGTATACCAGTTAGTATAATTCTTCCCATATATTCAATTAAACGCCGGATTAACATGATTCATAGAAAAGTCCCATAATAGATTATCATAACCTGGTAAGCCTGTAGCTCGCGTTGACAGATCGGAAAGGTCAGGACTGTTACAGAAATTCGATAAGATAGCAAAGATTCGAACCCGTAATGATCAGCTTTTCTATTTAAATTTTTGTTTAAAATTTTTCCTGCTTGTGAAATCTTTAAAAAAACTTCGTGTTACTCTATTTCCACCATTTTGTTTTTTAAGCCGCCTCGGTGGCCTAGTTGATAGCGTACTGGGCTTTCACCCCGAGTACCCGGGTTCGATTACCGGCCAGGGCTTGGCATTTTCATACGCTTCACTCGTAAATCATCCCATCGTCTGCACAGTCCAATTGTGTACAATAGTCGGACGTTAAACACAAAAAAAAAAAATATTTTCAGAAATAAGAAATGACTAAACAGAGGTGTGTTCGTTAAGTTTTATTTCGTGATCGCTATGTTTTACTTTCAGTATAACCCGTTTTTTAATTGAAAGGTCTTCAAATATCTTGTCTTAGGACACTTACACGCCAGCTTTACACATTTATGTCAATCTTGTTCTACTCTGAGAAGTGTCGAAGCTGTACAAAGAGTACACCATCAGCTGCTAGTGTTCTGGCATTTTTCCAGTCCACATCGAAAACTTCTTTGATGTCTCCATTTTGTTTTCTATCTACCTTTTTGTCTTTTTACTCTGTACGCCTGTTTTGAGATTCTGCCTTTCTTTTTCCTCGGTTGTGATGTCTCCTGCACGCCAGATTTTACTAAAATCAGCCAGTCAGTTTAGTCTAGCAGGTACAGACCAAGTCAAAACACGTTTTTGAATTCACGTCAAGATAAATTTGTCCGTGATGCTTCCACCGTACTTCATTTGGCACGTAACGTTTGTTTTGACCAAGATTTTAAAGTTTTTCCCGCCAAACAGCTGTTTCTTTTTTATTTTGTCAATAATTATAAGATTTGTTCTCATTGTGTAAGGCTATGTAGAATGTGGGAGTTTGTCTGTATATAATTTTCAATGGAAAACAAGCTAATAAAGCGTCACTCACAGTACTAACCAGTCCCAGAACCTTGAAATAACCGCCGATCATATCTGTGATAAAATTTGTATCGTCGTTAGAAAAAGTGTACATGTATTTAAATATAGATTTCTACAGTACTTTATTCGAAGTCGTTATTTGACAAAATACGATCAATCTTTTCAAAATGGCGGACATTATAAGCCTTAAAACAATTTTTTTTTATTTTACACTTTTTTGAAAAATTAGTTTTACTCTCGAAATCAGCGTTAATAACTGTGTACACTGGAATTTTGGATGTTCACATTAGGCCTAAATTGTGATAACGAAAATTAATCTAATGAAAGATGATTTAAAATGCTAGGATTAATGATAAAAGAAAGCAGATTAAAAAGTTGTGATATTGGCACTTTTTGGAAATTCGCTAGCATCACATCAGCGAAAAAGTTGCGTCTAGCGATTATTTTGTTGTATCCGTTAAGCTGCGTGCAGCGATTATTTCGTTGTATCCGTTAAGTTGCGTGCAGCGATTATTTTGTTGTATCCGTTAAGCTGCGTGCAGCGATTATTTTGTTGTATCCGTTAAGTTGCGTGCAGCGATTATTTTGTTGTATCCGTTAAGTTGCGTGCAGCGATTATTTTGTTGTATCCGTTAAGCTGCGTGCAGCGATTATTTTGTTGTATCCGTTAAGTTGCGTGCAGCGATTATTTTGTTGTATCCGTTAAGTTGCGTGCAGCGATTATTTTGTTGTATCCGTTAAGTTGCGTGCAGCGATTATTTTGTTGTATCCGTTAAGTTGCGTGCAGCGATTATTTTGTTGTATCCGTTAAGTTGCGTGCAGCGATTATTTTGTTGTATCCGTTAAGTTGCGTGCAGCGATTATTTTGTTGTATCCGTTAAGTTGCGTGCAGCGATTATTTTGTTGTATCCGTTAAGTTGCGTGCAGCGATTATTTTGTTGTATCCGTTAAGTTGCGTGCAGCGATTATTTTGTTGTATCCGTTAAGTTGCGTGCAGCGATTATTTTGTTGTATCCGTTAAGTTGCGTGCAGCGATTATTTTGTTGTATCCGTTAAGTTGCGTGCAGCGATTATTTTGTTGTATCCGTTAAGTTGCGTGCAGCGATTATTTTGTTGTATCCGTTAAGTTGCGTGCAGCGATTATTTTGTTGTATCCGTTAAGTTGCGTGCAGCGATTATTTTGTTGTATCCGTTAAGTTGCGTGCAGCGATTATTTTGTTGTATCCGTTAAGTTGCGTGCAGCGATTATTTTGTTGTATCCGTTAAGTTGCGTGCAGCGATTATTTTGTTGTATCCGTTAAGCTGCGTGCAGCTATTATTTTGTTGTATCCGTTAAGTTGCGTGCAGCGATTATTTTGTTGTATCCGTTAAGCTGCGTGCAGCGATTATTTTGTTGTATCCGTTAAGTTGCGTGCAGCGATTATTTTGTTGTATCCGTTAAGTTGCGTGCAGCGATTATTTTGTTGTATCCGTTAAGTTGCGTGCAGCGATTATTTTGTTGTATCCGTTAAGCTGCGTGCAGCGATTATTTTGTTGTATCCGTTAAGTTGCGTGCAGCGATTATTTTGTTGTATCCGTTAAGTTGCGTGCAGCGATTATTTTGTTGTATCCGTTAAGTTGCGTGCAGCGATTATTTTGTTGTATCCGTTAAGTTGCGTGCAGCGATTATTTTGTTGTATCCGTTAAGTTGCGTGCAGCGATTATTTTGTTGTATCCGTTAAGTTGCGTGCAGCGATTATTTTGTTGTATCCGTTAAGTTGCGTGCAGCGATTATTTTGTTGTATCCGTTAAGCTGCGTGCAGCTATTATTTTGTTGTATCCGTTAAGTTGCGTGCAGCGATTATTTTGTTGTATCCGTTAAGCTGCGTGCAGCGATTATTTTGTTGTATCCGTTAAGTTGCGTGCAGCGATTATTTTGTTGTATCCGTTAAGCTGCGTGCAGCGATTATTTTGTTGTATCCGTTAAGTTGCGTGCAGCGATTATTTTGTTGTATCCGTTAAGTTGCGTGCAGCGATTATTTTGTTGTATCCGATAAGTTGCGTGCAGCTATTATTTCGTTGTATCCGTTAAGTTGCGTGCAGCGATTATTTTGTTGTATCCGTTAAGCTGCGTGCAGCGATTATTTCGTTGTATCCGTTAAGTTGCGGCAGCGATGCAGCGATTATTTCGTTGTATCCGTTAAGTTGCGTGCAGCGATTATTTTGTTGTATCCGTTAAGCTGCGTGCAGCGATTATTTTGTTGTATCCGTTAAGCTGCGTGCAGCGATTATTTTGTTGTATCCGTTAAGCTGCGTGCAGCGATTATTTTGTTGTATCCGTTAAGCTGCGTGCAGCGATTATTTTGTTGTATCCGTTAAGTTGCGTGCAGCGATTATTTTGTTGTATCCGTTAAGTTGCGTGCAGCGATTATTTTGTTGTATCCGTTAAGTTGCGTGCAGCGATTATTTTGTTGTATCCGTTAAGCTGCGTGCAGCGATTATTTTGTTGTATCCGTTAAGTTGCGTGCAGCGATTATTTTGTTGTATCCGTTAAGTTGCGTGCAGCGATTATTTTGTTGTATCCGTTAAGTTGCGTGCAGCGATTATTTTGTTGTATCCGTTAAGTTGCGTGCAGCGATTATTTTGTTGTATCCGTTAAGTTGCGTGCAGCGATTATTTTGTTGTATCCGTTAAGTTGCGTGCAGCGATTATTTTGTTGTCCGTTAAGTTGCGTGCAGCGATTATTTTGTTGTATCCGTTAAGCTGCGTGCAGCGATTATTTTGTTGTATCCGTTAAGTTGCGTGCAGCGATTATTTTGTTGTATCAGTTAAGTTGCGTGCAGCGATTATTTTGTTGTATCCGTTAAGTTGCGTGCAGCGATTATTTTGTTGTATCCGTTAAGCTGCGTGCAGCGATTATTTTGTTGTATCCGTTAAGTTGCGTGCAGCGATTATTTTGTTGTATCCGTTAAGTTGCGTGCAGCGATTATTTTGTTGTATCCGTTAAGTTGCGTGCAGCGATTATTTTGTTGTATCCGTTAAGTTGCGTGCAGCGATTATTTTGTTGTATCCGTTAAGTTGCGTGCAGCGATTATTTTGTTGTATCCGTTAAGTTGCGTGCAGCGATTATTTTGTTGTATCCGTTAAGTTGCGTGCAGCGATTATATTTTGTTGTATCCGTTAAGCTGCGTGCAGCGATTATTTTGTTGTATCCGTTAAGTTGCGTGCAGCGATTATTTTGTTGTATCCGTTAAGTTGCGTGCAGCGATTATTTTGTTGTATCCGTTAAGTTGCGTGCAGCGATTATTTTGTTGTATCCGTTAAGTTGCGTGCAGCGATTATTTTGTTGTATCCGTTAAGTTGCGTGCAGCGATTATTTTGTTGTATCCGTTAAGTTGCGTGCAGCGATTATTTTGTTGTATCCGTTAAGTTGCGTGCAGCGATTATTTTGTTGTATCCGTTAAGTTGCGTGCAGCGATTATTTTGTTGTATCCGTTAAGCTGCGTGCAGCGATTATTTTGTTGTATCCGTTAAGTTGCGTGCAGCGATTATTTTGTTGTATCCGTTAAGTTGCGTGCAGCGATTATTTTGTTGTATCCGTTAAGTTGCGTGCAGCGATTATTTTGTTGTATCCGTTAAGTTGCGTGCAGCGATTATTTTGTTGTATCCGTTAAGTTGCGTGCAGCGATTATTTTGTTGTATCCGATAAGTTGCGTGCAGCTATTATTTCGTTGTATCCGTTAAGTTGCGTGCAGCGATTATTTTGTTGTATCCGTTAAGCTGCGTGCAGCGATTATTTCGTTGTATCCGTTAAGTTGCGTGCAGCGATTATTTCGTTGTATCCGTTAAGTTGCGTGCAGCGATTATTTTGTTGTATCCGTTAAGCTGCGTGCAGCGATTATTTTGTTGTATCCGTTAAGCTGCGTGCAGCGATTATTTTGTTGTATCCGTTAAGCTGCGTGCAGCGATTATTTTGTTGTATCCGTTAAGTTGCGTGCAGCGATTATTTTGTTGTATCCGTTAAGTTGCGTGCAGCGATTATTTTGTTGTATCCGTTAAGTTGCGTGCAGCGATTATTTTGTTGTATCCGTTAAGTTGCGTGCAGCGATTATTTTGTTGTATCCGTTAAGCTGCGTGCAGCGATTATTTTGTTGTATCCGTTAAGTTGCGTGCAGCGATTATTTTGTTGTATCCGTTAAGTTGCGTGCAGCGATTATTTTGTTGTATCCGATAAGTTGCGTGCAGCTATTATTTCGTTGTATCCGTTAAGCTGCGTGCAGCGATTATTTTGTTGTATCCGTTAAGCTGCGTGCAGCGATTATTTTGTTGTATCCGTTAAGTTGCGTGCAGCGATTATTTTGTTGTATCCGTTAAGTTGCGTGCAGCGATTATTTTGTTGTATCCGTTAAGCTGCGTGCAGCGATTATTTTGTTGTATCCGTTAAGTTGCGTGCAGCGATTATTTTGTTGTATCCGTTAAGTTGCGTGCAGCGATTATTTTGTTGTATCCGTTAAGTTGCGTGCAGCGATTATTTTGTTGTATCCGTTAAGTTGCGTGCAGCGATTATTTTGTTGTATCCGTTAAGCTGCGTGCAGCGATTATTTTGTTGTATCCGTTAAGTTGCGTGCAGCGATTATTTTGTTGTATCCGTTAAGTTGCGTGCAGCGATTATTTTGTTGTATCCGTTAAGTTGCGTGCAGCGATTATTTTGTTGTATCCGTTAAGCTGCGTGCAGCGATTATTTTGTTGTATCCGTTAAGTTGCGTGCAGCGATTATTTTGTTGTATCCGTTAAGTTGCGTGCAGCGATTATTTTGTTGTATCCGATAAGTTGCGTGCAGCTATTATTTCGTTGTATCCGTTAAGCTGCGTGCAGCGATTATTTTGTTGTATCCGTTAAGTTGCGTGCAGCGATTATTTTGTTGTATCCGTTAAGTTGCGTGCAGCGATTATTTTGTTGTATCCGTTAAGTTGCGTACAGCGATTATTTTGTTGTATCCGTTAAGTTGCGTACAGCGATTATTTTGTTGTATACGTTAAGTTGCGTGCAGCGATTATTTTGTTGTATCCGTTAAGTTGCGTGCAGCGATTATTTTGTTGTATCCGTTAA
>CM040184.1:86479322-86496822 GCA_022606455.1 Callitettix versicolor
TAACTCAGGAAGACCGTAAGGCTTATTACAGGACGCTGTGGTATGAGGGTAAACATGAACAGCACAACAATGTGTAGGTAATGCAGGAAGGAAGTAAAGCTACGATTGTGAGGCTTCGGCTTCCAGCCAGTCAGTGGATTGCTAAAACTAAGTGAGAGCACCAGTTCAAAGAACTAGAATAGAAGACGGTTAGGTCCTTTGATCGCAGTATCAAGGATGTAAAACCCCATAACTTGTAGTACTTAATGTACTCCAGTCCAATATACCAAAACATATTTTTGTGCCAAATATGAATCAACGTTAGTAGCTTCTGTGAACATCAAACAGCTATTTTTTTTAACGTCCATACTTTATGTCACTTAGACTAATGAGGAAGAGGGTAGTGTTAACGGTAAGGGAAAAACGACGGAAGCAACTGCGGCTGGAACTAAGAACCTTTACGTGTGCAGTTGAAAGACGCAGTAGACTGACCGATGCCTTCGACCACCGGGGTGTCCCACGTAATGAGTGCTAAATATGAATAATCATAATTATTACCGATTATTGGTAGTATCCACGGCACTGGAAAGCAAGCGGAAAAGCTATTATAATATACTGGGGTCAGCTTCAAAATCAAATTCAAATCTGACCAAAATTGACGATTGTAGACTACTAAAACGCGCGCGTACTCACGCACGTACGCGCGCACACGCACATTCACACACACACACACACACACACACACACACACACACACACACACACACACACACACTAGACCAGCTTGTGTCAGCTCACCTCAACCCATCACATTGTGAATACACAAGCAAACATAACCTGTAATAAAACGTATCGTATCGTTGAACACAAACAGTGGCGTGTTTACAATGAAAACGTCCATAAAACCATAATTACGTGGGGGGCAATACGGCAATAAAAACACAATTACACAATGCATCACAAGTCGCAAGTGGACTGTGGACTGTGGATTCTGCATACAATAGCCACGGCAAGCCCCTCTCCCCTTCTCGGAACTATACCAGTCTAATTTAATCCTTGTTAACATTTCGTCATATCAATATTTCAGTGATATTTGCTTTTTGCACTCAACGCTTTATCTAACCTATAAATTTTAAATAACTAGGGACTCCGCCCCCTTGGTTGCTCTAGAACTACGATTCCTCTTGCAACTTTCGTTGGCATTTAAAGTTAATGAGGAACGTAAATTTGTATATTCTTAACTTAAGTATTCTGTTACGTATAATTTATTGCCAATGAAAAACAAGCTATTGCAACGGTCATCATGGTAAGGCCCAGACCCGGGACCACGAAAGAATACCTGTAGAACTAGTTTTAAGAGATATTAGGAGAGTTATCGAAGTTCGATTAGCGCAAGAGATTAACTCTTAGCTAGACTATACCAGGGCGTTAGTAAGCGTTTGTTAAACTCTTAGCTAGACTATACCAGGGAGCTAGTAAGCGTTTGGTAAACTCTTAGCTAGACTATACCAGGGCGCTAGTAAGCGTTTGTTAAACTCTTAGCTAGACTATACCAGGGCGCTAGTAAGCGTTTCGTAAACTCTTAGCTAGACTATACCAGGGCGCTAGTAAGCGTTTGGTAAACTCTTAGCTAGACTATACCAGGGCGCTAGTAAGCATTTCGTAAACTCTTAGCTAGACTATACCAGGGCGCTAGTAAGCGTTTTTAAACTCTTAGCTAGACTATAACAGGGCGTTAGTAAGCGTTTGTTAAACTCTTAGCTAGACTATACCAGGGCGCTAGTAAGCGTTTGTTAAACTCTTAGCTAGACTATACCAGGGCGCTAGTAAGCGTTTGTTAAACTCTTAGCTAGACTATACCAGGGCGTTAGTAAGCGTTTGTTAAACTCTTAGCTAGACTATACCAGGGCGCTAGTAAGCGTTTGTTAAACTCTTAGCTAGACTATACCAGGGCGCTAGTAAGCGTTTGTTAAACTCTTAGCTAGACTATACCAGGGCGCTAGTAAGCGTTTGTTAAACTCTTAGCTAGACTATACCAGGGCGCTAGTAAGCGTTTGTTAAACTCTTAGCTAGACTATACCAGAGCGTTAGTAAGCGTTTGTTAAACTCTTAGCTAGACTATACCAGGGCGCTAGTAAGCGTTTGTTAAACTCTTAGCTAGACTATACCAGGCGCTAGTAAGCGTTTGTTAAACTCTTAGCTAGACTATACCAGGGCGCTAGTAAGCGTTTGTTAAACTCTTAGCTAGACTATACCAGGGCGCCAGTAAGCGTTTGTTAAACTCTTAGCTAGACTATACCAGGGCGCTAGTAAGCGTTTGTTAAACTCTTAGCTAGACTATACCAGGGCGCTAGTAAGCGTTTGTTAAACTCTTAGCTAGACTATACCAGGGCGCTAGTAAGCGTTTGTTAAACTCTCGGTTTTCGCTAAGTTTTTTGATATTTTTTATGACTGTTTAGTTCTTGGAATGTACAAGACTACATAATGCATCCACACCGGAAATGACGGCATTGTTTTCACTTCCGATAAGGGTTTCCGGTCAAGAAGGTGTTAAATGCAAAGTGACTGTAAAGTTGTAATGGCGGTTAGTATCTAATAGGTTTATAATGGGTTGTTGAACCTAATGCAGTGTCCTATTTGCGCGACTTTAGTTAGTCTGAATAACAGCGGAACGCCGCTATACCGTTGACATGAGGAAAGCAAATTTCCCAAAAGTATTTTATTTACATACAATCTTCTGTAATGCTGACATCACCATCACAAACAGCATTAAAATGTGGATCTAATTTATAAAATAAACGTAAGTATTTTGAAGATCCCTGAGGAAGTAAACTAGTTGTGAAGATCGGTGCACATTTGATGGTCCCGTATCTGGGTTTACCAAGATGGCCGCTTCTTTTCTTATTTTCTAATCGAATTCGCTAAATTGTATGTTTATCGATTTTCCTAATCACGATTGGTTATTTTAAAAACGATATTGAAATATTTGTGTACATATTGCATTACACGCTTGGTATTAAAATCAGAGTTTCCAGTTTTATTAACTCTGCAAAACATTTTCATATTCAGTTAATTTTCTTTTTAAAGAGGTCAAAGTGATACTTGGAGCACTTGAAACATGCGACGCGTGTTATCTTTTCCCCCGCAAAATCGGGTTGGAAAATTAAATATGTAAAAAAATCGTTCGTGTTTTTTTTCGAAATGGTTTAATTAGAATTTAGTAATTTTATATCCAGCTCGAGTAAGTATATTCAATTTTAAATTAAAAAAATTCGTTTCTTGAGTTTTTATTCGAACGGCGCCTATAAAAGGGGGCAAAAACAATAATCGATCACTTAAAAGGCATTGTGGGCGATGTTCGCTTTATGGTCCAGCATTCTGGGTCTACCAAGATGGATAATTAAGTGGCAAAAATTTCCGTAAATGTTAAAATATAAAGTATCAAAGTGGACCATAATGAGACACACACACACACACACACACACACACACACACACACACACACACACACACACACACACACACACACACACACACACACACACACACACACACACACACACACACACACACAGAGAGAGAGAGAGAGAGACACACACACACACACACACACACACACACACACACACACACACACACACACACACACACACACACACACACACACACACACACACACACACACACACACACACACACACACACACACACAGACACACAGACACACAGACACACAGACACACACACACACACACACACACACACACACACACACACACACACACACAGAGAGAGAGAGACAGAGAGACAGAGACACAGAGACACAGACACACAGACACACAGACACACAGACACACAGGCACACAGACACACACACACACACACACACACACACACACACACACACACACACACACACACACACACACACACACAGAGACACAGAGACACAGACACACAGACACACAGAGACACAGACACACAGGCACACAGGCACACAGACACACAGGCACACAGACACACACACACACACACACACACACACACACACACACACACACACAGAGACACAGAGACACAGAGACACAGACACACAGACACACAGACACACAGACAGACACAGACACACAGACACACACACACACACACACACACACACACACACACACACACACACACACACACACACACATAAAACAAAAGCCAGCCCATGATCTCAAAATTGCAACTTGGGCTCATTTGCAGGGACAATTTTGATATACTTAAGCCAGTATTTAGCGCAAACCCTTCGAAACAATACTGCACGCGCTGTCTCGTGTGCTGTACCGTGTTAAAACCGTGCTGTACACGTTCACTATATCTTACGCTTTCTTGATAATCTGGTTTCATAATCAACGTTAAAATTGCGCATAATTACACTGAAAATATGAAAATAAACCCTGACCACCGTTAGAAATACAATTTTTCTAATATAAATTTCAATTTGTTCCCCCAAAATTCTGCTTCGGAATCTAACGAAGTAAATCTTTAAATTCGAATTAATTTTCAACCAAACCTAATCCAAAACCAGTCAGAAAACATCCCATAAGTATACACACTGTGACTTTTCCTCGGAATAAAGGGAAGAGACAAAAGGACAAGAGGTTAAACTATTAAACATGTCAGCTGTCATAGTAAGGCGTCAGGTTAGCCACTACAATGTCCCGTTTAAAAACAATAAAGTCTCTCCTAACTGAAATAAATCCTTCAGTTTTATACACGTAACTCGATGGACAGGAATAAAATTAGGATATTTTAATGCGGGAATCCCTTTGTGTGACTTGAGCGACGGTGCTGCTCTCTCTTGACGACTTGTAGAAAGATCTTATTATAATACAAATTACCAGGGTTACAAATATCTCAAGTCCCACGACTTTCTAAATTTCGCGTCGCGATATGTGTACATTTATCTGAACGTGTCAGCCCAGATATAGCAGCAACGTTTGCGGAATAATTTAACTGTAAATTATATTTATATTTTATAGAAATCCTCACGTCTCCCGTTTTGGTCGCGTATTTACCTTGTGACTTATTTCCTTATTTTCTTGATAACATGTATCAGATTCATGTGTTTACTTCTTAGGCCGGGCGACCACCAAATTCGGAGCCGAGCCGAGCCGAGCCAAGCCGAGCCGAGCCGAGCGGATTGAAGAACAACAACAGGAAGCGGAGTTCAGTAGGTTAAAGAACGCGTTTGATATAAATATTAAACCTACTGATTTTTTTTTTTTTTTTTTTTAACGTCCGACTATTGTGCACACTTGGGCTAATGCAGACGATGAGATGATTTATAGCGTGTGAAAATGCCAAGCCCTGGCCGGAAATCGAACCCGGGTTCTCGAGGTGAAAGCCTAGTACGCTATCAACTAGGCCACAGTGGCGGCTCTTAACCTACTGCAACTGATTCTAGGAAACTACTACGATTGAACACCGTAACCTAGGTAACGAAAGTAATAAGTTTAAAGGTGTGGTGGGGGGAAGCGGAGTCAGCTTCAAAACCGAACTAGTTAGAGTGGAACGGAGCACAGCGAAGTCGCTTTACTCTGCTCAACTCTGCTACGCTTTCAGTGACCCAACAGGTTAGGTTTTGAATGCGTAGGGTTTGAATTAGGATTGAATTTGGTGGCTACCCGGTCTTACGGTATCGGACCTGTTAGTGATAGGTAAATGTTACAGTTGTAGGTGCTGTTATAACTCAGCGAATTTTCATCGGAAAATGAGATACGGAGCAACCATCAGGATAAGGATAAGGTCCTGACTCAGGATTACCTCTAAATCACTTTACTTCATGCCAGTTAGACTAGTGAGACGAGGGATCAGCGTTAACGGTAAGGGGAAGCAACGGGAGTAACTGCGGCTAGAACTAAGAACTAAGAACCTTAAGGTGCGCAATACAGAGACGCAGCAGACTAGCTCGTGCTTTTACCACATCGACCACCGAATCCCTATCACCTTTTTCAGTGGTCGTTCAAATTTAGTGGCGCAAAGCTGATTTTGGTAACAGTGTTACCCAGAGTTAATAAATTCATTTTTTTTGTGTTTAACGTCCGACTATTGTGCACACTTGGGCTAATGCAGACGATGTGATGAAAATGCCAAGCCCTGGCCGGGAATTGAACCCGGGTCCTCGGGGTGAAAGCCCAGTATTAAAAAAAAATCATATCTTCTTACGTTAACACGTTTTTAAAAAACTGATTTCACCACCGTGATCAGCGTTAAACTGTGCATAAACTATTTAGATTTTAAAAATCCATTGAAAATACAAAAAATTAAACTTGACGGCGGTCGGGGATCAATTTCGTATTTTCAGTGTAATTTAAAAATTTTAAATGCTAGTATATGTAGGTTTATATACGATAAAATACATTATTTTCGTTTTTGTTAGCGAAAACCTTGCCACGATTATTTTCCAATAGAACTTTTGTAAAAAACAAATATCGTATTGCGTATTGTAAACTGTGACCTACTCGATAAAAACGGCTCTGTTTATCTACCGTTTTAACGCTAGAAGAGCGAAAACATAGCTGGCATAGTGGTGCGGGTATACCGGAAAGCCAAGCATTTAGATTCTGTTACAGAAAACAAATTAAATGCAGCTGTTTCCATTATTACTTTAAAGGTTTTTGTTCTCTCCGCATCCATTGCATGAATAATTCAAAGCCCACGGGCTTATATTAAACGGTTATAAAGGTACAAAGGACAGAACTGTTTCTCCTGACAACCGCTGAAACTATTCAGAGAAGACCACTCAAGGCACGATCTCAGTGTTTCACTTTGTGAGAACTTGTCGTCCCGTCACCATCTGTTCTTTCAATTAACTATTCAGCCAGTCGTAGAATCGTTAATCTTTAAATTATTCACGACAGACGTGTGGCTTTTAGGGGTGTTACCTCGCTTCCCAGACCAGCTGTTTTGCGGGAACTTCAGGACGAGTGAAAAAAACACCTTCCCTTGGCGAAAATAGGCTACAGTCGATTTCTTGTAGTTCATAAGTTGACTGGACCGACATGGAATCGTAATTAGAACAATAGCGCTAGTAATCAATAGATTACTGTTGACCAGCACACAACTGGTCCGCTTATTGACTTGTGCTTCCCTGATCACCTCAGGGTGTCAGGCTTAAGTCAGGCACGTCAGAACGAGAGTTGATCCATACGCTACACACGAAACATCTCGTATTGTTTCCATAAACACAAACTACAGCAAACGCCTAAATAAACAACAATAACTACACAATAGACGTTACATTTGAAAAATATTGACAGGAAATTTTAAGATAGACAGCGGAATCAGCCGTTTCGTAAAATTCCTAGTTTGGTATCTGTTAGCAGTTTAAACGTCTGCAATTCAATTTATTACAATGTTTTCTTTATGGCTAATCTTTGTATTCAGCACGCAGTTGTCTCGCCCACGGAAGCGAATTTCCAAAAACTAAAAAAGCCTTACAATTGTTTATTTTTGTATCCTTTACTTTTTTTAAAATCTGACTTTTCAACATAGTAATTATTATAGTCTCCGGGAGATACAGTAGAAGTCTAGGCGTTTACCAGGTCGACCGCGGGCTGGCGAGACTATCTTCTGGTTCGGAATGGTGAGTAAGAAGTTCGTGTCTTTTTTAAAGTTAGCCGGATCCCCCCTCTATTTCCTCCCTAGCATTTTTTTTTTAATTTTTTTTATGTCCGACTATTGTGCACACTAAGGCTAATGCAGACGATGGGATGATTTATAACGTTTGAAAATGCCAAGCCCTGGCCGGGAATCGAACCGGGGTCCTCGGGGTGACCTCCTCCCGAGCAAGTTGTGGCGCCTTACAGAGTAGTTCCGGGTCTTGGTAGCAGTCGTGTAGTTGTACTGTAGTGCGTTGTCTTCCTCGATGTTCTGCCGAACAATAATTTTCGACATATACTCGAAATTACGGCGGGAACCATGATTTCTCAGAAATCCATTGTTACAGTCAGATAAAGAACGCACCGATCAGGATGAAGCTACTGTGTGCGGGAGATGCGAAGCGGTGCGCCGGCAATAATGTGATAATCGAGATACGCGAGCATTGCGAACCAATCAGAAACGAGTATTGGTTGACGGGAGAATTGTGATTTAGTTCGCAGGCGTAGGCTGTTTGAAAGCCGGGAGAGAAGTTCGGGAATATAGCGTGCCAGTAAGCGGAACTAGGCCGTGCAATTCAGTTCCTGTGTTGTTTAGACGATAATTAATCATCGTTAAAATTACACTTAAGATGAATCCTGGCCGCCGTCAGATTCATCTTCATATTTCTCATGGTATTTTGAAATTAAAAATTCAAATTTAACGTAAGAAAGGAAAATCGGAGTTTCAATAAAGTGTGCGATAAAAATGTAATTTTTATGATTTAAAATAGTCCCTATTTTGAAACTGTTGAACCAATTTAGATGGTTTTGTTTTTATTAATGTCCGTTCTTAATGCCAGTTAAGTGGTAGATTTATGAGGACGTGGAATCACTCGAACAGCAGCTGGCGAGCCGGCCAGGGTCTACTTGTCAACTACCAAAACCGATAACGACTACTCAAAAAGTGATCTAGAGGTCAAGATAGGCGCTCATTCCCAGATCTCGGGTCAGGTCTTCACCAATTCTTATTTTCCAAATAGAATTCACTAAATGTTTAGTAGATCCGACCTTAACGAGATGCAATTCGGTTTATCCTTTAAGTCAGTCAGCACACCTACTCAAGTCGGTCACTAATTTCGCATTCGGGAACTTCACCGCGTTATCAGATCACGGCCACGTTGACTTGTTCAGAATGATTGACGTTAAGCCAGTCAGTCAGGAGAGGAAACGTGTTTCGGAAATTAAACTGTCCAAACAAAATAATTGCGTAATTTATTGCAATGCTGAATCTTCAGATCCGATCGTCTGCTCGTTGTGTAGCCAAGCGTGTATCGACCACGTCCCACGGACATTCCTCAGGGTCTTCTGCTGTTCATCTAGCCAAAGAAATCTTGAATACATTAAACTTTTTCACTTTTCAATCAAAAGGCTTTTGCAGATTACAAAACAGATATGTTTGGTTTAGCTTTGCTTTTTAAAGATTTGTAACGTAATTGCATGTTCTACACAAAAATAATTTGCTATTTTTTTAATAGTTATAAAATTGTATATAAAAAGCAACATTTTAAACAATTTTAACATAATAATATATCCATAGACCTGGAAACGTACTTATCTTTCAAAATGGTTTCCATACTATATATATATATACTTCGTATAACGAAGTTACGTAATGCGTCAAACAGAAATTCGATACAATATTTTTCGATTTAATTATCGCTCGCCCAAACCTTCGTACGATCGTATATCAAACGTATTGAATGCGAAACTAGGGTCGTAAATAAAAACTTGTTTAATTTGAAACCAGATACATTACCTAACGAGCGCGTACAGACAAGTGGGAAGTATGCCTGTACTAACATGTAAGCTGTACCAGCTAACAGTAAACTAGCTGAAACAGAGTGGATACTCGATGCATATCTCAAGCTTGGCCGACTGCCATGCTCAATGCTCAATGGTCTCAACGATCCGTGCTCAATTTAATAAAATATTTCAACAAGTGGCCTTCAGTTTCAGACTACTGGTTTTCTTTACGTAAAACTGAGCGTACAGTGTCTAGAAAACAACGCGATAATTTACACAACAAGCGCAGCGCGCGGCACGCAGCTGTCTCGCGGACCTGACGGAAGTACATTTACAACAGTAATGTTTGCTTTTAAAGGCCGCATATGTTGGCATTTTTAATTTTCAGTGAAACGCTGATTGCGGCGGTGAAATTTTACTTTGTGTTACCATTTTGAGCGAATTTTCCTGGGTGTTCGAACTTGTCCAAGCAATTACCACAAATCAAAACGGTCTCAAACTTGCGGAATGCTAAAACACACATTTATGTATAATTTTTATCGACCGCCAAAAAGTGATCTAGGGGCCAGGATCAAAACACAATTCAAGTTCCGTGCCCTGACTTACTATGATGGCCGGTCAAATCGCAACACGTACCTGATGGAAACGAATTTACAAAACAGTTCCAAACCTGAAATTTGGTACTTGGCACAATCACTGGTCCCACGTCTCTTCAAGAGTCAATTTTCGACCTTCCTATTTCCTTTTTTTATCTTCAATTCAATTTCACCGTTTTCCTCTTGGCCTACTCTCTAACTGTTTCTGTAAAAGATTTAGTTCATCAAATCTGTTTCTTCCTCCTTCGATGATAGCCTATCACGTGATGTTAATTTTTTGCTTAAACATTGTTATAATGAAGAATATTTCCGTTGTTTTTGAAGTGGACACCCATTTTAAATCAACGTTCTGTTGTAGAGAATTCTATTTCCGTAAACATGCGTCCACAGTTAGGTTGGGTATTTTTCCTCTCCTTCGGACATCTGCGCGCCAGATATTTGTTTGCCGTACGTTATATCAGAGAATGTTGACCGAAATCTCGGACTGTAAAAAACCCCGTCCTTAAATCGCACTTTATTTTCGTGCACGCGCCACTCCCCGTTATCTGGCCCGTTTGATATCATCTCGGACGAAAATATAGTGCCACGGAATGTCAATATAAATGAGACCGAATTAACTCCGTCTATTGTTGAAGACAGCGCAACTGGTGGACGTCAAAAGAACTATTCTGGTCCCTTTGATTCATTTAGATTAAGTTGTACTCTCAAGGGCAAGCAAGACCGCAATAAAAGTTCCGTCTCGACTGGGAACTCGAGACAGACGTTGTGTGGATGAAATTAAACTGGACAAAGAGATAGGAAGTATTCTTGAACAGATTGAGTCGGGCACGTGTTTCGGGTGAGGGTTGGGAGACTCACGTCGGTCAAAATCTGCAAAAATTGAACTTCAGTAACGTCAGTTAAGGAAGATGCGTTAACGAAACGATTGCTTTGAATATTAAATGTAAATTTCAAATATTCTGGTAACTGTGGAAATTAAACGAATTTCAAGGTCATTGCAGTAAATCTGCTGTTAATAACAGCTGATATATTTATAAATATTCTACAATATCTCGACAGTATTTGCCTCTTCGTTATCCGGTTACGATTAACATTTTATCGCTAATACGAAATATGTTATAGAAAATAACGTAAACATTGATAAAAAACCGAATGAATAATTGTTTTTACTAACAGTCTGTTTGTCTGTTCACAAAGAGAATAAACTAACTGAAAAAAAAACAGATGTTTTCGCGATCTTACACAAAAGTTTCAGCGACATCAATTGATTTTGAGAAACTGTACCGATTGCCGATGTGTTAACGCATTTATTTCGTCCATAAATGTTCGCAGACCCGTGGTTAAGGTGTATCCTTGACAGATTTTCGATTAATATTTGAGTAATTCTTCACTGCCGTGGGGAGGGGGGAATTGATTAAACGCTTCTCAACGTGTTGCAGCTAATTGGAAGACACGCGAAGTACATTAAAATAGCCGAGATTGCGGTACTCGGCAGTGGTCCGTTCTTGCAACTGTCATGACCGCTGTCAATGGTGAGATATTTATGCTGTATAGATTGCAAAATATGCAGTGGGAACAGAAAGTGTAACTAATAAATTTTAGAAATCAAATAACTTACAATTTTAACTTTGTATTCGGTGTTCTTATTATTTATCGCTTGCGTCTGTATTTTGTTTCTTTCGCCAGCGTTTAAACGTTAAGAAATAGCCGCCTCGGTGGCCTAGTTGAGAGCGTACTTTCACCCCGAGGACCCGGGTTCGATTCCCGGCCAGGGCTTGGCATTTTCATACGCCAATCGTCATCCCATCGTCTGCATTAGCCCAAGTGTGCACAATAGTCGGACGTTAAACAAAAACAAAAATAAATAAATAAAAAAAACGTTAAGACGGAAAATCACTATGTATCTCGTTGCTGGATTTTTACCGGGATTTTCTCTTTCATGAATTGAAAGATTGAAAGATTCTCTTTCATGAATTGAAATCCCCTTACATTGAAGGGATTTGAAAACTTATTTAGGCGGGCCTAGAACGTGTGCGTCGAGAAAAATTAGAACTCGCGACACCATGACGTCACGTTTGCCTTCGTGAAGTGAATTTTAGTCTACCAGTAAGCTGATAATTTTCTACGTGCATTCTGGTTCTGTGATAGGATTTCTGATTGTAAAACTAAGAAACTTAGTTCAAAACTCACTACTGATTTTTAATTTTTTGTTACATTTAATATTTATTTGTTTATAATTATGTACATAATAAGTTGTAATCGGTCCAACTTAGAGCCTTTACAGTTAAAGTTATCTTGTACGTTGTATATGAATAGGTTAATTAACAAATATTTAAATTTAAATTATTAACGAACGCCGTTGTACTACATGCAAATGAGCAATCACAATTATTAGAGCATTAACACGTCGACATATTGTACAAAACCGATGTTTTATATTTGCTTAATTATGGTGTAAGTAAAGTGTCCATTTTCTGAAATCACTTCAGTATAACTTCGATTTACCATAAGATCAGTAAGAATGTTTTTATGTTTTCACTTCTGTCGGCCAGACTACCGACTGCACACTTTTTCTTAACGATAATTACTTCTAAATTTGATTTATAGTGGCACGCATCTGTCTCGCTAACTTGATCAAAACTAATTTCGAACGTTAAGCGATGTTTATTAACTTTCAAGAGAGTTAGGTTAAAGCCGCCTCGGTGGCCTAGTTGATAGCGTACTGGGATTTCATCCCGAGGACCCGGGTTCGATTCCCGGCCGGGGCTTGGCATTTTCATACGCTATAAATCATCCCATCGTCTGCATTAGCCCAAGTGTGCACAATAGTCGGACATTAAAAAAAAAAAAATTAAGAGTGTTAGACTTAAGTTTACCTGGAATACAGGTGAAACCATTTATCAATATATTCAGTATAATAATCTGTCTTCCCTAGCTTCATTAAAATTGAAAAATGATATTACCACTTTACCTATACATGATTTTTAATCAAACTAAAAAATTATTAAAAACTTACAGACTGTAATTTTGTGCTAACATTTCTATAAACATATGTACGAATACAGTGTTTAGAAATTAGGAACAGTAAGTGCGTACACATTACAATTATTGTATTAGTTGAGATTATTGTATTAGTTGAGGTTATTGTATTAGTTGAGGTTATTCTATTAGTTGAGGTTATTGTATTAGTTGAGGATATTGTATTAGTTGAGATTATTGTATTAGTTGAGGTTATTGTATTAGTTGAGATTATTGTATTAGTTGAGGTTATTGTATTAGTTGAGGTTATTATATTAGTTGAGGTTATTGTATTAGTTAAGATTATTCCTTTTGAATAAGGAAAACAGTGATGCTCCTTACTCAACTAGGAATGTTAGAAAAGTAGCCGTGGGAATTTTGAAAAATATACACGACAGTAGCGTGAATTTGGCTAGTATTCAGAAAAAATGCCTTTCCCTGTAAAGCTAAGGGAAGAAAACATAGAGTCGCCTGTTTCTTTTCTTTTCCTTAAAAACATGATGTTCGATGAGGTCATATATCAATCGTACCGCGAGAAAATACAACGGAAACCTTACGAAAATTTACCAGGGGCTCCGCGTAACACTTCAGCACAAAGGAGGTCAAGCAGCATAAATCTAACACTAGCACCAGGAAGGTGATGCCACTTTTGAAAGTTTTACTTCTTAAAATTGAAAAATCATAATACCACTTTACTTATAGGGCCTACATGATTTTTAATCAAACTAAAAAATTATTAAAAACTTACAGACACAGCAAAGTGGAAAACCTTCCTTAGACTCTCAACATCCTTTAAGGCTCCTTACGACCTGCAAATTCTGTCTTGTTCTTCATGCATATCTGCTACTCTGTTTAACTGAAACAAAAAAAAAACAAACTATACAGGCCTATACAAGTACAGACATAATGTTTCTGTTATGCGCAGCCATATTTACGTACAGGGTCGTGCTGAACAGCGTTATCATAAAGACGAAAGTTACCTTTGATAAATTAACGTACAGACAGCCGCGTTATCAAGCAAGAAGTGTTAAAATTGGCACAGGCCTATCGATTTTTTAAATTAACGACTCCCCCTCCAAGAAAAAAGATTTGGGCAGCTACTTGTAACAAACCGATAAACGGCAACAAAGAGCGCAGTGTTTAATTTCTGAAAATTGATTTTAAAGATTTGATTACCTCCTGTTTTCATTTTCTTTCTTTACGCAACAGAAAACGTCTGCCTTATAATTTCTTCATTCGACTAAATTACTAAGGGATAAACAATTGACTGGTGAATTTTCCGTTTCCCGTACCTTTCTTTCAGTCAGTGCTACGTATTGAAATGATTGAAACAAATCGATAATCACACGACAATCATTATATCAGCTGTTGATTAAACACCTGACTTATTTAAATAAACGCGGTTACCAGCTGTCCGCTGACGTGATAAAAGCGAATTTCCTAGAGTTTTATTTTTATCTTTTTTTGAAACTATACGTAAACAGTATTAAAAACCTCCTATTAATTTTAAAATTGAATTACAAAAATGAACTGTGTTCATAAAATGAACTGTGTTCATCATTTCCATAAAATGATCTGCCTTCATTAGCTTCGTCAATTCTACTTTCGTTGACGCGTTTCGGAGAACCTCCATCTTCAAAAACTATTTCTATACTCCTATAAACTGGATTATTATACTGAACATAGTGACAATAATCCTAGCAGAATATAAAAAGAATTCCATTTATCAGTGTTAAATTTCTTCAAAATCAATCAATTCCTTTTTGCTCCCAACATACAAACACCTACAAAATGCATCTGTCAATACCCCAATCCCCTGCCGCAGGCGTACGTAAAATTTTTAAACAATCTTATTAAAATCAGATACCAATATAATAAATTTTGCTTTGAGTGCATGACCGGATCATTATGGTTTTTGGCAGAACGCCATTGAGTTATTACAATTGGTTTGTTGCCAGCAGAAAATGAAGCTTGCTTTGAAATATTCTTGGACACAACATACGTCGGGCGTAGAAGGACTTGTTGCAGTCCTTCTAACAGGTTAATACTTGTCCCACGAAGTTTAGATACGTCCCACGTTAAGATACGACTGGAGTTTCCGTATACAGAAGGTTCACCGTTATTGACTGGGTTTGTAGTTCAGATTTAGAACAGGAGATCGCGCAGTGTACTTCATACACTGATTTGTTGCAGCGGTGTTGACAATTTGTGCGTGCTACTATTTAGCCGCTTCCGTTCCACTGTCGATGCGAAACTGTCTACAGATTTCAATACTACTTATGACGGTGAAATCAAAGTTTCAAAAGTTAGATGAAAAACACTTTTGGAAATTCGCTTCCATCACGTCAGCGAAACAGCTGCATCCCGAAACAGCTTTTATCTACTAAAAGTGCCGTTAAAATCGAGGCCACGCGGTAACCATAAATTCAGATAAGAACTAAAAGTATTACGCTTCCACCGTGACCTCGTAACAAACGAAATCTAGGCTAAACACAGCCAAGACGCAATCTTAATGCGCAAGTCCATTAAGCAAACCCTTCTGTTTTATGTCGGTTCAAATCCGTCCGTTCCTGTTTCTAAATGTAGGAACGTGTTTCAGATACCGGCTGTACAATAATAACAATAAATCCGCTACTAATTATTAACCATTAGGTTTTATTTGATGACTTGATGACCTCTCCGAGTCGCCAGTTAGGTGACATTAACGGATAGCTTACATGTGTTCCCCATTTCTTACTTTTCTTATTACTTTATATCGCTTCTGTAAATAGAATAAAGAAGCACACTTCCAGTGCTGTTATCTTAAAGCGACACGTTGGAAATGGTGAACATGTCCGAGTATTTTTATACTAAAAGCATCGGTCACCACCGGGACATTCAGTTAGATTACCTAGATAAATAAGGCTACTTCTGTCATACTTCACTACACTTTGAAAGTAAAGCCAAACGTTTCGGTTCCAGAAGCAACGCTGAAATAAACTTCACACACAATTTTTTGCGTCCAGTTACCAAAAACAATGGACAAAAAACTAAATATTTAGTATCCAGCAATGACCTATACTCAGTACTTCCCGAGTAAAAACGATTTATTTTAACTCAGCGTATGCTAAGTTTACCTGAAACTGAATATAACCATCAAAATCTCTAAAGCGATTTTTTCGTGATCACTTAAAATGCTTTCTTTACACTTACTGGATCCCGCAGGGGGTGCAGACTATTGAGAGGATTTAGACGTCCCCCGCGGACCCCGATTTAGACGTCGCGGTACCCAAGTCTAACACACACTTACACTTACACCAGCCGCCTCGGTGGCCTAGTTGATAGCGTACCCCCGGGCTACTATCCCGAGGACCCTGGTTCGATTCCCGGCCAGGGCTTGGCATTTTCATACGCTATAAATCATCCCATCGTCTGCATTAGCCCGAGCGTGCACAATAGTCGGACGTTAAAAAAAAAAAGAAAAGAAAAAAACACTACACTTACGACTTTAACACTTTACACTCACACTTACATTTAGGGAGGCGATAATAGCCTCAATGTGCTTTTCGCTTTAAAATTTAAAAAAAATACACTTACTGTAGTGAGTAAATAAAATACAAAGATTTATTAAAAGTGCATTGCCTACATCAGTTACGTCACACGAAGTATCGCATCCCACTATAAAACAACCAACACTTCAACTTAGGGCACTGACAAATGTCGTATCGGGTTTGGTTTGAGCACACTGTTTCGACATCAGCGAGTCTGGCTGTCCTCAACTTTGGGGCATGCTAGAATTACAGAAAAGATCAGACCCGATTCTAATGTTGCGGACTGGTCACACGACAAATTGTTTCACCTTTGATGAGATGGCATTTGAGGAGGAAGACCGCTTGTTGGAAAACTGAAGACCTAGTGCGGTATACAGATGGCTGCAAGACAAAGACAGGCACAGGTGCTGGGTTGTACTTCCTGAAACTGAGGGTAAAATGGCCATTAATGACTGCGTTCAGGAGAATTTGAAACGGGCTTTCAAGAAGAATCGCACTCATATTTATACCGATAGTCAGGCAACAAAATCACTTGTGGGTCCAAGCTGGGAGTATCGGGGAGAACCTCAGTGCTCTGCCCCTGGGAAACTGGGTTATACTCTATAAGGGAGTTTTAAGAGCAATGAAAAAAACAAACTGACTGGCCGGACTGAGACCTGCATCTGACTTTATCGGACCCGAGCCGGCTTTAGGGATCTCTGTCGATGGCCGGATTTGTTATCAATAGGTGGATTAACAAGCAACACCAGGCAAGATACGATAACCTTCATGGGCATTCCCATAGCTAGCGCCTTTAGGTTAGATGTCTCATTGAGGACTTAGGGCAGATATCTTGGGAAGAGTACAACTCAGGTAAATCATGGGGCTCATTACAGGGCACTGTGATCTCAGGGTGCACATGAACAATAGTTATGTACCACGGAGAAACCGTGTGTAGGATACGCAGTAA
>CM040184.1:86501822-86534322 GCA_022606455.1 Callitettix versicolor
GTGTGTGTGTGTGTGTGTGTGTGTGTGTGTGTGTGTGTGTGTGTGTGTGTGTGTGTGTGTGTGTGTGTGTGTGTGTGTGTGTGTGTGTGTGTGTGTGTGTGTGTGTGTGTGTGTGTGTGTGTGTGTGTGTGTGTGTGTGTGTGTGTGTGTGTGTGTGTGTGTGCGCGCGCGCGCGCGTGTGTGTGTAAGTGTGTGTGTGTGTGCGTGCGCGCGCGTGAGTGGTGTTTTAGCAAACTAGCATTCGCAATTTTTGTACGATTGACTTGCCAAATTTAGCACGTATATTTTTAGCAAATTTAGCAATATATATATTGCTAACAGCCTGCACAAGTTCATTGCTAGGCCAATCCGTTCAATCGTTTCAAACTGGTGGTCACTAGACGTCTTAAATAAGATCGTAACGTTTTGGAAATAAGATTTTTTGTTTTTGTTATTTTATGGCGAAAAGCACATTGAGGCTATTATCGCCTCCCTAATTGTAAGTGTGCGTGTAAAGTGTTAAAGTCGTAAGTGTAGTGTTTGTTAGACTCGGGTACCGCGAGGGACATATAAATCCTCTCAATAGGTTCAACTAGTCTGCTCCCCCTGCGGGAGGAAATAAGATTTTTTGTTTTTGTTATTTTATGGCGAAAAGCACATTGAGGCTATTATCGCCTCCCTAATTGTAAGTGTGCGTGTAAAGTGTTAAAGTCGTAAGTGTAGTGTTTGTTAGACTCGGGTACCGCGAGGGACATATAAATCCTCTCAATAGGTTCAACTAGTCTGCTCCCCCTGCGGGAGGAAATAAGATTTTTTGTTTTTGTTATTTTATGGCGAAAAGCACATTGAGGCTATTATCGGCTCCCTAATTGTAAGTGTGCGTGTAAAGTGTTAAAGTCGTAAGTGTAGTGTTTGTTAGACTCGGGTACCGCGAGGGACATATAAATCCTCTCAATAGGTTCAACTAGTCTGCTCCCCCTGCGGGAGGAAATAAGATTTTTTGTTTTTGTTATTTTATGGCGAAAAGCACATTGAGGCTATTATCGCCTCCCTAATTGTAAGTGTGCGTGTAAAGTGTTAAAGTCGTAAGTGTAGTGTTTGTTAGACTCGGGTACCGCGAGGGACATATAAATCCTCTCAATAGGTTCAGCTAGTCTGCTCCCCCTGCGGGAGGAAATAAGATTTCACCGTTAAAATGTGCGTTGATCAGTATTTATTTTGAGTGAAATTTATGCAGATTATTATGATGGGAAAATCGAGCGTTAAAAAAATATAAGTTAAAACAACTGTGATTTTGCACTTGTCAAAAGTTTGCCTATTTTCGCGTTTAGGGAATTCCTTACGTGATTCGTTAAGCACCTGATAAAACTTCATCACTCCAGTGTTGCCAAACTTACACTAAGTATTTGACAATATGACGAGGTATGTTCGTTTGTTATTATTAGTTATTGTGAATAAAAAACGTAAATATGGAGTGTACAAATATTAAATAGAATCATAAAAAAATAACACTTATTTCACAATAAAACGAAATTACTTATTTTTACTAATTTGTGAATACAGTAGACAAAGACTTTGGCGTCTAAGGACGTTATGGATTTAACCGACGCTAATGCCTGCCATACACGTACCGGCAAGCCTGTCAGTTATGCCTGAACAGTCCGCGGCATGTTGGCTTGAAAACTTCATACACTATAGGTAGGCGTTCGTGATATTTTTACTAAACGTCAACAAACTGTTTGTTGAGGAAAAAAGCTGTTTTTTAAAACAGTTGGAAAAAACAGGTTTAGAAAACTGAAACTCAAATTTGTATTAGCAGCCAAAACATGAAGCACATACGTTCAAATTTCTAAGACTACTTTTTCATTCCCATTACCACCATGTTCTTAACTGTTTTGGGTACAAAGCATTTAGAAAGGATAAAAATAATCCTTACAAGTGTAGTAATAATTAAATTACATTATCAAAATGTAATAATTATGTAAGCCATTTTATGTACAAAATGCAATGAATTTCTAATAGATGCATTTTTTTTTACTTAAAAATTAAATAGTCCTTTGCATATTTACCAAAATGCAAACGATTTAGAATATTTTTAGTTGATTCAAAAATATTGATGACTGATAATAAATATAAAAAATATGTTTAAATAAAATTAGGCTCTGTATATACAAAATGTGAGAGGTTGTTACTACAACTCGAACAAAATAGAGATAAACGTTGACATTGACCAAACAGTTCTTACTTCACTACAAGCAACAAGCAACTAAAGGGAAAAAGCATAAAATCAGGTAGAAGAAAAGCAGTTAGCAGGAAAACAGTTTTAGCGCTTGCGGCAACGTTCGAATAGAACTTAGGTGTGGTAGTGTGGAAAGCAGTTCATAGTTTAACAAATTAAACCAGTCCAAATCCAACTGCTTGTTTCCGTTTGAAAAAGCAGTTTTTTTAAACAGTTTGGTGTTTTCTGCCCCACCACTACCATACACCATCAGTTGAATACGTTCATTTAAATTTGGTTGTTAAATAATGTTCCCTAGTGACGAAGATGGCGCGTGCTATTCTCGCTTTATTAGTCGTTTCAGAAGCAAATAAAGAACGGAGGAAAAATAAACTTATTTTTAAACAAGCAAGAGACTTTACTTTCCACAAAAAACAACACAGCTGTGGATATTGCTGGCTTTGATACATACCGTAAAATAAATTGATTGCAACCACGCTAAAATGCAGGATTTGATACCGTGCAATATTCTAGACTTATAGAGTTGCAACTACTGAATTCAGCGCTACATAAATCTCATTTTCCTAAACACATGGAGGTTGCAGGTTTCGATACCAATCTATTCATTTATTATTATTAATCATCGCTAATATCATTTTTTAAATAATTACACAGAAATTAATAGACATTCCTTTACTAGTAATTATCCATTATCCACCACCGCAGCTGTCTGACCAAGAGTAAAATGAATGCTGAACCTTCTCAACCTTCTCAATATCACAATCAACTTTAGTGGCCTTCACGTCGATAAATTGGCGACAATCACGGCGGGATCGAGAAGATCCAAACCGATAAATAACTAATATTATGAGGAAAAGAAAGTCGCCACCCAAGTGGAAAGAAGCAATTTGTCAGCCCTCCCATCAGCGGGGCGATTTCAATTAATTTATTTTAATTAAAACTGGTTATATGGGAAGAGACACCAGCGAGGTGGGGCGGGTAGCCTATATCAACAAATCACCACTTGCTGGCCCATTTATTATCCTCGGCTATGCGAAACAACGGACCACGATCGGATTTACATAAGACTGGAAGAGGGGAAGATAAATACAAAGGTGGCAAATATTTCCTTAAACACTGGCAAAATATAAATTAATTATTTTACAAATATAACGAATGTTTAATCAGTGTTTTTTAATGGGTTTGCGCTTATGGGTTGTATTATTGGAGAAGAACGACTGTTCAAGTCTGCCGAATCCTCTACTGTACCGTATTTATTTTTTCCTTTGACAAGCTTTAGACTAAAGGTGAAGGAAAAGCTTGAGCCATTCTTCCAACTTATAGTCGGTGTTTTCTTTTCGGCTCAAAACGTTCTCCCTATGTCTTCCGATTCCTAGCTTCCATTTTTCTGTCATTCCAATCCTCTCTTTCTCACTTCCTTATCAATTCTTTCTCATCAACGAAGTCTCGATCTTCTTTTTTCTGCGTCCATTTTAAAATTTGTTTGGTAAGTCGATTTTCGTCCATCGCTTGGATACGATCAAACCATCGAATTTGTTTTGTCTTACCATCGAATATCTTCTACAATTGTGTGTTTCACATCCATGATTTTACGAATTTTTACATTTTTTTATCTTTTCTCATTTGGAACGACCCGCGGCTCTTCGCCAACAGTCCTTCTGTAGCTTCAGGACACTTCTGTTTTTGTTTCAGTGGCCATACTTCGCTTCCATATAAGATTATACCTTTTATAACTGTATTATATATTCTATGTTTATTTATGTTATATATATATATATATATATATATATATATATATATGTGTGTGTGTGTGTGTGTGTGTGTGTGTGTGTGTGTGTGTGTGTATTGATCCATATGGAGCTGTTCAGTATCCTTATTGCTTTTCTTTACAGGGTGTTCCGTTCTTTTATCGCTGTGTCCAAAGAGTCCATCACTAGTAATTGTTATTGCCAAATACTTGTAAGTTGTTTAAGTTGTACACCCTTTGATTTTTGTGTTGTGTTCCAATAAAAGATTCCCGCTATGCCTTCAACGCGCATGTAGGCCTACTCCGTTTTGTTAGTCGGTTTCTGTCTTTTCAAAATAGAAGACCGGGCTGTTCGAAGTTGTCAAGTGTGTTGATACAATAGTCCTGCTTAAATTTCTCTCCGGTTCCCATCGCTGTATATCCAGAAAGCACAGTCATATGCTTCACAAAGGTGGATAAACAAGTAAATCCCGTTGTAAGCCCGTGCAAATTACATCCTAATTCTTCCGCTCCTGAAACAAAAACACTTGCCAAATAGCCTAACCAGGTGCTCTTAAAATCCCTTTCCTACCACAAACTACTGTGTACGCATTAAACATTACATGCAGATTAATTTGGGGTTTTCGGGAATAGAATGTAACTACAGGGTCCGCCAATGAAACGGGATGATTGTAGGTGGCCTTGAGACAAAGTTGGCAGGTAGTGGGGGATGGTTACTGGCGTGTCACCACCTGCACAATTTAGTTGCAATGGATAGTTGGACGGGTGAATAATGTGGTGAAAGCGTATTATCAAAATGGCGAAAATTTTGTGCAAACTCGACGTGTTTTCCGACGTCATTTTACCATACCGCATAACCAGTCTGTTCCGTCAGATAATGCAATTCGAACATGGATAAACAACCTCGATCAACGTCTTAAAAAAGATGCGGGAGTGTAAAAACTGTTCGAACACCTGAAAACATCGCAGCTGTTCAACAGGCTATGGTTAGAAGTCCTCGCCGATTAGCCAAACAACATGCCCTCCGCATTGGAATAAGTGACACATCTGGCCCCCCAGATGCCTGTTTTGGTATCCCCATACCTGTTTTGGTTTTATGGGGATACCTAAAAACAAAAGTGTTTCAAGCACCCACGACCATTAAAGCCCTCAAACAACGAATTGTAGACAAGATTGCGGCAATACCTGTAAACATGCTGCGAGAGGTCATGCAAAACTTCCAAACCAGGCTTCAAGAATGCCTTAACTGCAATGGAGGACATTTGGTAGACGTAGTGTTCATAAAATAATATTTTTTCGTATTGTACCCATAATGGCTATTCTTGTACTTTCAATTATTTACTAAAAAAAATATTTAAAAAGTTTTTTTTCAACAATCAATTACTTTATTTAATAATCCCGTTTCACTGGCAGACCCTGTATTTGTTCAATGAAATTTAATCCTTCAACGAATTCACTCGAGGTTTGTTGTCCAGGAGTGTAAGAAAGCACATCTGTGAACCTTACTCCAACCCAGCGGTCGATCAACACAGCGGGAGTTCAGGTCCCACGCCTTGGTCGTTCTGATTATTGATGGCATCCAATACGTGTCGGTGGTAAAGTCTCGATTGTATCTCCGGGCTGTCTGTTGACGAGTCACCGAGTCACCGGTGTTGATCGTCTGACACTACACCAAACAGATAAATCAACTGCAGGCATGCTCACGGAGACTATGCAATACATCGGTTTTCCGATCTCGCTCGAACTTATTTTAAGCATCCGAAAATTATTTTTGTCAAGTTGGCATAAAACTTGATCAATCAGCTGTGAACATTATAGTGTAACTTAATGAAATTACTGAGCATGTTGGGCCCATGGTCCTCGGGCATCACGTCCGTGGTAGTTGCTTACAATAAATCATTTAACAAAATCTGTTCGAATACTATGTTGTTTAAACGCTATAGGAACGCTCCTGTCCACAATGTTCTTGAACGTCTATATAATTTTAATGTTGGACACTTTGGTGCAGTCCCATAACAAATTGAACGAGCTATAAAACATTTATTCTTCTTTATATTTATATATCTTACACACACACACACACACACACACACACACACACACACACACACACGCACGTACACACACACACATATATATTTTTAACGTCCGACTATTGTGCACACTTGGGCTAATGCAAAGAATGGGGTGATTTATAGCGTATGAAAATGCCAATCCCTTGCCGGGAATCGAACCCGGGTCCTCGGGGTGACGGCTTATATATATATATATATATGTGTGTGTGTGTGTGTGTGTGTGTGTGTGTGTGTGTGTGTGTGTGTGTGTATAAATGACCGAATAAAAATTAATAAAAGTGGAATATATTTAGTGGTAGGAACTTTTCATTAGTTCCCTCTGTTATTATTTCACCACTCCAGCGTTGCCATGCCTACACCAAGCAGTTGACAATACAACACCGCTTGTATTATTACACAGCCGCTGTGACATTTATGAAAATCCACGAAGCCTGTGTTCGGCACAGACAGTCGAGGTCAACTAATACAAAATGTATAATTACCGCGAGCTGTTCGCGCCAGTAAATACATTTGTCAACGCATCGCCCGCCCGCCTGCCAGTGGGTCAGTATTGTCGGATCGCGAAGTGATGACTGATTTCAGCCGAGTATTTGTCGATCTGATTAATTTACATGCGAGTTGTGATGTCATAATCACAAATCTAATTTGAACAAAAAGGAAGCTGCAATATTGTTGAACAGGTATGTTGACGATGTTGACCGATGTCTAAAAGCCATTGTTTTCGATCTTGTGAAGATTTTTATTAATGGATTTCATGATTCCTTTTATTCAATTTTTTTACTGTCTTCCTTTCAGAAAAAGAAAGATGCATAAACACGCGCGCGCGCGCGCGCGCGCACACACACACACACACACACACATACACATCCCATTCACATACGCGCACACACACACACCACACACACGCACGCGCACACACGCACACACAGCTTGCCGCCGATCTGTTATCAGCCCCGGCAACACTGCATTTGGAGAGTGAAAATATATTTCGCGATAACTGTGTAACCAGACAATGTGCTGTTTGTTGCAGGTGTGTAGAGATGTTATCGAGGAGGCGTTGTGCGGTGTGACGTCATATCTCACTGACCACTCTCAGGGAGCCATTTGTTTCAAGTAATGTGTTCAGTAATATCTTTCCATAAATACGAATATGGTTTCACGCTCCGTATTTGTACAGCGCTGTGGCGACAGAAATATCTTTTAGTCTAAGCAATAAACTTGAAGCAGTGTGTGTGTACGTATAGAAACTTGTTTGGAAAATTTCTACGCCAGAAAACACTCTTTCAGGTTCTCTAAAACTAATAATTATAGAGTCTACTTGATGAAGTCTTCTCTATTTAGCCTTATAAAAACATAAGATCTGAAATGCAAGAGGAATTGTTACGCTACGGCGATGCGGGGTGGAGGGGGTAATGCTCACCGGAACAGATAATTTCGCACAACAGCTGATCCTTCGATAGTACTACTACTTCTAAGGTTATTAAGAGACCGCAAAGCGGTCGGAGACGCTAGAGGAAGAACCTCAAGTTTTACAGTATTTATGTTTTTGATAAATTTTGAAAATTATTTTTTTAAAGTAATTTACACTGTAAGTAGGCCTATGTTATTCAATCTGTAAAACAGATTATCTTTTAAAAGGTAGTACATTAAGCAAAGTATATAAAAAAACAAATTTTCCAAACTAAACTAAGTTTTTTGATTTCCCCCTTCACAATACGCAATATACAAAAAACTTGACAAGAGTGAAAAAACATAAATTTTGAGATTTTCATCGATCTTCATGCTTTCAAATCTTCTTAGTGTAAAAAAGTGGATTTTACTTGAATTCCAAAACCAATGAAACCGCTTTTAAAAAGAATTTGGCATACAAGAACAAAACATATGTGTGCACAACTCTGTACCTATTTTTAATTTAAAAAGTTTTAGTTCTTTTTTTGACAAAAAACCAGTTAAAATAGAATTTTCTCGAAATCGGGTTTATCTGCTAAACGTTTGCTCAAATGTAATGCATTACAACTACATGGAAACAATAATATATATTATACATATATACCCTTGAAAAGACACTATGTCCAAAATCTATCGAATCGGCCAAGTTTCTCTAAATTGGTTCATCACTTCTGCTCAAATTTTGGACAGCAATCAAGGTTAACTCAAACCATAGATATAATTCTATAAAAATGTTTTTGTACAGTAACCAAAGACTGTAAATGAGATGAAGGTGATATTTTATTTTTTGCGACTTATATTTGTTTTTAGCTCGTCTGTGTCCACGAAATAATTTTATCTTAAGATTAAAACGATATTTCTAAATTTTATTATTTCAGTCTCTAGCTTTGAGCAACTAAACTATAACAATATAGCGCTAGACTAAAACAATGTAGCACTAAACTATAACAATATAGCGCTAAACTGTAACAATATAGCGCTAAATTGTAACAATATAGTGCTAAATTGTAACAATAGAGCGCTAAACTGTAACAATATAACACTAAACTACAACAATATAGCGCTAGACTAAAACAATGTAGCACTGAACTGTAACAACATAGCGCTAAACTGTAACAATATAGCTCTAAATTATAACAATATAGCGCTAAACTGTAATAATATAGCGCTAAACTATAACAACATGGAGCTAGACTGTAACAATATAGCACTAAACTGTAACAATATAGCGCTAAACTGTAACAATATAGCGCTAAACTATAACAATATGGAGCTAAATTGTAACAATATAGCACTAAACTGTAACAATATAGCGCTAAACTGTAACAATATAGCACTAAATTGTAACAATATAGCGCTAAACTGTAACAATATAACACTAAACTACAAGAATATAGCGCTAGACTAAAACAATGTAGCACTGAACTGTAACAATATAGCGCTAAACTGTAACAATATAGCGCTAAATTATAACAATATAGCGCTAAACTGTAATAATATAGCGCTAAACTATGACAATATGGAGCTAGACTGTAACAATATAGCGCTAAACTGTAACAATATAACACTAAACTACAACAATATAGCGCTAGACTAAAACAATGTAGCACTGAACTGTAACAATATAGCGCTAAACTGTAATAATATAGCGCTAAACTATAACAATATGGAGCTAGACTATAACAATATAGCGCTAAATTATAACAATATAGCGCTAAACTGTAATAATATAGCGCTAAACTATAATAATATGGAGCTAGACTGTAACAATATAGCACTAAAGTATAACAATATAGCGCTAAACTATAACAATATAGCGCTAAACTGTAACAATATAGCGCTAAACTGTAACAATATAGCGCTAAACTGTAACAATATAGCGCTAAACTGTAACAATATAGCGCTAAACTGTAACAATATAGCACTAAACTGTAACAATATAGCGCTAAACTGTAACAATATAGCGCTAAACTGTAACAATATAGCGCTAAACTGTAACAATATAGCGCTAAACTGTAACAATATAGCGCTAAACTGTAATAATATAGCGCTAAACTATAACAATATGGAGCTAGACTATAACAATATAGCGCTAAATTATAACAATATAGCGCTAAACTGTAATAATATAGCGCTAAACTATAATAATATGGAGCTAGACTGTAACAATATAGCACTAAAGTATAACAAATATAGCGCTAAACTATAACAATATAGCGCTAAACTGTAACAATATAGCGCTAAACTGTAACAATATAGCGCTAAACTGTAACAATATAGCGCTAAACTGTAACAATATAGCGCTAAACTGTAACAATATAGCGCTAAACTGTAACAATATAGCGCTAAACTGTAACAATATAGCGCTAAACTATAACAATATAGCGCTAAACTGTAACAATATAGCGCTAAACTGTAACAATATAGCGCTAAACTGTAACAATATAGCGCTAAACTGTAACAATATAGCGCTAAACTGTAACAATATAGCGCTAAACTATAACAATGTAGCGCTAAACTGTAACAATATAGCGCTAAACTGTAACAATATAGCGCTAAACTATAACAATGTAGCGCTAAACTGTAACAATATAGCGCTAAACTATAACAATATAGCGCTAAAGTATAACAATATAGCGCTAAACTGTAACAATATAGCGCTAAACTATAACAATATAGCGCTAAAGTATAACAATATAGCGCTAAACTGTAACAATATAGCGCTAAACTATAACAATATAGCACTAAAGTATAACAATATAGCGCTAAACTGTAACAATATAGCACTAAATTATAACAATAAGGCGCTAAACCATATTATTTTAGTTATATTTAACTAATATTGATATGGGTGTATTTTACGTTAATATCTGAACACATGTCCTTTACTACGGATTGAAAATGTAAGAATCACGTTTAACATACGTATATCTTAAAGTCACTAGAAAATGTTAAGCCTATGTTAAATAAATAAGTAATCGAATGATCAATGAACACTATAGACCGATCGATAATAGTCATTCAGTCAGACTATTGTAAGCTTCTGCCGGTCTGCGCATTGCCATAATTAATGCAATTATTAAGCAATTATTACTTCGATATAATGCCTGACATTACAAATAAATCTAACCCAGTATTTACAGTCATTGAATATAAATGTACTAGAATGATAGATTTTATTAGAGATATATGAGTGCTCGTTGCTGGTGGCATCTTGCGGTATGTTAAACTACAGTTAAATAAATAATAGTAATGTATATTTTTTCAAACGTCTTCCCACTGACCTTGCAGTTTGCAGCGTTCGTAGCGGAAAGTAGTCCAATTACTTGGACTTCAGCCTCTGATATCGAGCACGCATTTTATAATGATGGCTGTACTTCTAGTACGTTTATATTAACGCTACAGTGTATGTACTGTATACAAAATTTCATGAAAATCCACTCAGTACATTTCCGGACAAACATACAGACTTTTGATTGTTGTTTGGTTTTACGTTTTAGAATGTTTTATGGCGACCTACTGTACAACCCTATCACTGTTTATCGCCAACAACTGGGAGTGTTTTATCGATTCCCGATCTACTTCAAAGCAATACTACCTTGCCTAATATACGCAGGCTACTTACCCCTCCCACACCCTCATCGTTTCTGACTTTGAAGAAATTCGTTTCGATTTTATGTTCATACATTAAAGTTTATTCATGGCGCTGCTCGTCTTTTTACATTCAGAATATAGGCCTACACAGGATATCCAGAAGTTCTGTAGTCTTCGGTCCGCCTTCCTTGAATTCAGCTTTTACCTAAAACACACAATACCGTTTGATTCAGCGCATAATGTTCTCATAAAATCACGTCAGCACAAAAGTACACTGAATGGTGAGCCAAACAAAGAAGCTACGGATCCATTAGAGTGTAGCCTAATAAACTTAATGGAATTATATTATTGTTCAAAATAAAATTTTAAATTTTACTACTTAATGTCGTACTGATACTGGCGTAACAAGATTTATGACGGTAAAATCAGAATTAAAAAAAAACAATAATCACGGCAAGGTAAAAAAACAATAATCACGGCAAGGTAAAAAAACAATAATCACGGCAAGGTAAAAAAACAATAATCACGGCAAGGTAAAAAAACAATAATCACGGCAAGGTAAAAAAACAATAATCACGGCAAGGTAAAAAAACAATAATCACACCAACGGGCAGCTACTTGCCACGACTGTTATAGTTTGAAAAAATAAAATTAAAAAAAAAGTTCCGATTGGAGGTAGCACGTTTTTTGTTTTCTATTTCACTGTACGCATTTTTATATTATAAAATTGTTTGAAGTTTATATTAATTCATAATTGTTATCAGTTACCAAAATTACAAGATTTTTCCCGGTATCTTGTTGTTTCATATTTTCTTCACAATTGACAACAAAACTGTAAGTCTGAATAAATAATTCTTTAGTTTGTGCAGAACTTTTAAATTCTTCGTACGTTTTTCTATAGCCTAAGCATAGACATGTTTGCTTAATTAACTGTATAGTTTTATTACTCGAGAGGTTTTAGAAGCATTACCTCACCCCCCCGGTATTTGAAGCACTCTGGCGTCACAGTTCCAGGACGCCCACAACTCCCACCCCATCCCTTTAATCTGATTCCAGTAATATTTAGCCTTATTCTTTTATTTCTCTCCGATTCCAGTCTGGATTCCTTGCCGCTACTCTGCATGCATGAAGTTGTGCAATCGATTGTTCATTATTTTTCTATTTTAAACCGTTCAAATTTACAATCGTACCAAGTAAAATCAGTACTGAGTAACAAGCGCCTATCCTAACCCCAACAACACTTTGTGTGTGTGTGTGTGTGTGTGTGTGTGTGCGCGCGCGCGTGTGTACTTTTGGATCAATAATTGAAAATGACTTTCTGAATAACCGTAACACGAAATACGAGGTGTGTTCAGAAAAGTAACAAGAATTTTTAAATTTCGCGGGCTCGGAGAGTCCGATTGTCAAACATTTTTTTATTATGTTGGTATACATGCCCTTAAAGTATGATAAAACTTTCAGCTGTTTTTATTGTTAGCTTTGTCTGTGACAGCCACTAAGGTTAGACTTGTTTTTATGAGCTCGGCGATTTTCGTTTGTTACAAGAAATGGATCAAAGAATTTGTATCAAATTTTGCGTAAAAAATGGAAAAAGTGTAATAAAGTGTGTGAAATGTTAACAAAGGCCTATGAAGCGTCTGCTATGGGTAAAACAAGAGTTTACGAGTGGTATAAGAGTTTCGAAGAAGGCCGTGAAGATGACGAATGCCCTGGATGCCCCAGCACATCAACAACCGATGAAAACGTGGAAAAAGTGAAAGAAATGGTTAAGAACAATCGCCGAATCACAATTAGAGGGGTCGCTGATGATGTTGGCATATCGAATGGATCATGTCATGACATTGCTTCCAATGTTTTATGTATGAAATGCGTGGCAACAAAATTCGTTCCAAAATTGTTGAATTTTGAACAAAAACAGCGGCGAATGGAAGTTGCTCAGGAGTCACTAAATGAAGTCAACGACGATGCAGAATTACTGAAACGTATTATAACAGGTGACGAAACATGGGTTTATGGATATGCGTCGAAACTAAGGCTCTATCATCCCAGTGGAGGCATTCTGGCTCGCCAAGACCGAAAAAGGCTCGACAAGTGCGGTCGAACGTGAAGGTTATGCTCACTGTGTTCTTCGATATTAATGGCATAGTGCATCATGAATTCCTGCCACTAGGTGAAACGGTTAATAAGGAGTACTACCTACAAGTTCAACGCCGTTTTCGTGAAGTAATCCGAAAAAAAACGCCCGGATCTGTGGAAAAACAATTCATGGCTTTTGCACCACGATAATGCACCAGCTCACACTCCATCGCTTGTTCGTGAATTTTTAGCCAAAAACAGTACTGTAACGATGCCAAGCCTCCATATTCGCCAGACATGGCTCCGTGTTACTTTTTCTAATTTCCAAAAATAAAGAGAACCTTAAAGGGCCGTCTTTGTACAGCCATAGATGACATTAAAAGCGCATCGCTGAAAGAACTAAAGGCTATCTCAAAGATCGAGTTTGAGAAGTGTTTCGAAGATTGGAAGAAGCGCTGGCACAAGTGCATAATCTCGAATGGGGACTATTTTGAAGGCGACAACATTAATGTAGAAGAATAAATAAATATGTTGTTCAAAAAATTAAAATTCTCGTTACTTTCTGAACACACTTCGTACAGTATTAACTTGTACTAGTTCTACAGGACATTAATAAAATGGCTATTGCCAACATCCATTAAAGTGATTTTACAAAACTCATATCACTCTGTGCCCGCCATTGTTACGGCCAGTACAGTCCCATTAACTTCGCTTCTCGACACTGACGTTATCAGTAAGGCAAGCGCCAAGGTTTAACGCGCTATTAAGTGCGCGAATTTGATCTGTTATGAGCAGCAGTCAATAAAACAAGCGACCTAAAACAAAGTTATATTGGAAAGCCACTTTACCGCCTGACGTAACCTGTATTAAACGGTGAAAATATTTGTGACGATAAGACGCAGCTTAAAATTACTTGGAACGGCCTTCACCGCGATTCAAATATTACAACGTAGACTTTACTGGTTCAGTTTAGCGTTGCTCGGATGTACCTTCACGAGCACTTCTCGTATATATCTTGCTGTGATTCAGTCGTACATAAGGGCATAATAGAAGTGCAGTAGAGTCTCGATTAACCTTTACAATTTTAAGTGTCAGGTTAGTTCTGTTGTCTGACATTTTTGGATCTTTTCCGTTGTACGTATAACACTATGTAAAGTACAGTTTCATAGTGTACTCCGTTATGTTACCTGTTAACTCAACGGAGGTAGCCAGTACTCGGCGACATTGCGCAATATTTCCTCGAATAGGTTCTTTCCTTCGTGTCGCAACCGCCTCGGTGGCCTAGTTGATAGCGTACTAGGCTTTCACCCCGAGGACCCGGGTTCGATTCCCGGCCAGAGCTTGGCATTTTCATACGCTATAAATCATCCCATCGTCTGCATCAGCCCAAGTGTGCACAATAGTCGGACGTTAAACACAAAAAAAAATCCTTCGTGTCGCAACCGCCTCGGTGGTCTAGTTGATAGCGTACTAGGCTTTCACCCCGAGGACCCGGGTTCGATTCCCAGCCAGAGCTTGGCATTTTCATACGCTATAAATCATCCCATCGTCTGCATTAGCCCAAGTGTGCACAATAGTCGGACGTTAAACACAAAAAAAAAAATCCTTCGTGTCGCAACCGCCTCGGTGGTCTAGTTGATAGCGTACTAGGCTTTCACCCCGAGGACCCGGGTTCGATTCCCGGCCAGAGCTTGGCATTTTCATACGCTATAAATCATCCCATCGTCTGCATCAGCCCAAGTGTGCACAATAGTCGGACGTTAAACACAAAAAAAAAATCCTTCGTGTCGCAACCGCCTCGGTGGTCTAGTTGATAGCGTACTAGGCTTTCACCCCGAGGACCCGGGTTCGATTCCCGGCCAGAGCTTGGCATTTTCATACGCTATAAATCATCCCATCGTCTGCATCAGCCCAAGTGTGCACAATAGTCGGACGTTAAACACAAAAAAATCCTTCGTGTCGCAACCGCCTCGGTGGCCTAGTTGATAGCGTACTAGGCTTTCACCCCGAGGACCCGGGTTCGATTCTCGGCCAGAGCTTGGCATTTTCATACGCTATAAATCATCCCATCGTCTGCATCAGCCCAAGTGTGCACAATAGTCGGACGTTAAACACAAAAAAAAATCCTTCGTGTCGCAACCGCCTCGGTGGCCTAGTTGATAGCGTACTAGGCTTTCACCCCGAGGACCCGGGTTCGATTCTCGGCCAGAGCTTGGCATTTTCATACGCTATAAATCATCCCATCGTCTGCATCAGCCCAAGTGTGCACAATAGTCGGACGTTAAACACAAAAAAAAATCCTTCGTGTCGCAACCGCCTCGGTGGCCTAGTTGATAGCGTACTAGGCTTTCACCCCGAGGACCCGGGTTCGATTCTCGGCCAGAGCTTGGCATTTTCATACGCTATAAATCATCCAATCGTCTGCATCAGCCCAAGTGTGCACAATAGTCGGACGTTAAACACAAAAAAATCCTTCGTGTCGCAACCGCCTCGGTGGCCTAGTTGATAGCGTACTAGGCTTTCACCCCGAGGACCCGGGTTCGATTCTCGGCCAGAGCTTGGCATTTTCATACGCTATAAATCATCCAATCGTCTGCATCAGCCCAAGTGTGCACAATAGTCGGACGTTAAACACAAAAAAAAATCCTTCGTGTCGCAACCGCCTCGGTGGCCTAGTTGATAGCGTACTAGGCTTTCACCCCGAGGACCCGGGTTCGATTCTCGGCCAGAGCTTGGCATTTTCATACGCTATAAATCATCCCATCGTCTGCATCAGCCCAAGTGTGCACAATAGTCGGACGTTAAACAAAAAAAAAAAATCCTTCGTGTCGCAACCGCCTCGGTGGCCTAGTTGATAGCGTACTAGGCTTTCACCCCGAGGACCCGGGTTCGATTCTCGGCCAGAGCTTGGCATTTTCATACGCTATAAATCATCCCATCGTCTGCATCAGCCCAAGTGTGCACAATAGTCGGACGTTAAACACAAAAAAATCCTTCGTGTCGCAACCGCCTCGGTGGCCTAGTTGATAGCGTACTAGGCTTTCACCCCGAGGACCCGGGTTCGATTCTCGGCCAGAGCTTGGCATTTTCATACGCTATAAATCATCCCATCGTCTGCATCAGCCCAAGTGTGCACAATAGTCGGACGTTAAACACAAAAAAAAAATCCTTCGTGTCGCAACCGCCTCGGTGGCCTAGTTGATAGCGTACTAGGCTTTCACCCCGAGGACCCGGGTTCGATTCTCGGCCAGAGCTTGGCATTTTCATACGCTATAAATCATCCCATCGTCTGCATCAGCCCAAGTGTGCACAATAGTCGGACGTTAAACACAAAAAAATCCTTCGTGTCGCAACCGCCTCGGTGGCCTAGTTGATAGCGTACTAGGCTTTCACCCCGAGGACCCGGGTTCGATTCTCGGCCAGAGCTTGGCATTTTCATACGCTATAAATCATCCCATCGTCTGCATCAGCCCAAGTGTGCACAATAGTCGGACGTTAAACACAAAAAAATCCTTCGTGTCGCAACCGCCTCGGTGGCCTAGTTGATAGCGTACTAGGCTTTCACCCCGAGGACCCGGGTTCGATTCTCGGCCAGAGCTTGGCATTTTCATACGCTATAAATCATCCCATCGTCTGCATCAGCCCAAGTGTGCACAATAGTCGGACGTTAAACACAAAAAAAATCCTTCGTGTCGCAACCGCCTCGGTGGCCTAGTTGATAGCGTACTGCTTATGGGCAACAACTGAGCCGCAGAACGTTCAGCGACGGCTACTAAAGAACACTCACGGCTTTCACGGCGCACTGTTGTGTGAGTACACGTCCAATATTGTTTGTACGACGAGAAAATAAACTTTCATCAATTTCCGCAGTTGTGTCTGGTCGTCCAATTTGACTAGGGTAGCGTAGTAAATTGTTGACACAGGCGACATACAGTTACACCAATCATCAGTAGTGTTACGGTTCTTGCTCGCAAAATTCTATTGTCAGGTTCGTGGACCAACAATAAATGAAAAGCAGAACTTTTCTAAACGGTAGCTTTGAACTGGTTAAATAAATATCAACTCGAACTGATTTATACTCACGTTTCGAACAAACCCACTTCAACAAATTGAGAAAACCACATCGTGTCCACGGACATATTTACGGGGATTATGCAAAATTTATTTCTCTTGGAAAAACTTTATATCGTCTTCTTCACTTTTATAAATACCGGCCAGTAGAAGGAAGTTCACAGTAATACAAATAAATGGACCCCGATTCGAACAAGTGCGCTTGAAACCCACTTCGGCAGAGGATCGCTGATCGTGTAAACAGAGATAACGATAGATGAGATAAAGAGACCGTTTATACAGTCTTCCGTAGTAAATGATTTGTAATAAATTTTCGATTATTTCAACATTTTAAATTGCATTTTCTGTTCTATAACTTGAAGTAAAGTTTTAAACGTAAGAAAACACTCAAAACGATTCGGTACTTACTGATCGCGGTTTTAAAATGCGAAAGAGAAAAACAGTTCGTCTGTATTGTGGAACACGAAACCCGTCAGGTAGCCTACAACTAGGAGTTGTATTGAAACTTTATCTAAGCCGATAAGTACAAAATTTGTTAACAATAATCAAGGAATTTGCTAAATGCGGCCAGAGTTACTGCCCCCGACATAAACCGCTTACCGTCGCAACTTTGTTGGTCTACATTTCGGAGTGAATTAATCGAATTAGTACTTAAGCGTCTTTCCTTCTTGGCTCTGAACTCAGTAATCCCAGTTTAAACAACTTGCAAGTACAGTACAAACAGCAGCAAATAGAAGAAACAAAGAACGCAATTGGTATTACTGTATCGGTATTTAACAGTATCGCACTCATCAACAAAAAGTCCAAGTTAAGAATGTTAACTTGTTCCAAAAACCTGCTTTAAAATGGGTGTAATTTAGAAAAATGTTAATTAAAATTACTTAAAAACGGTAAGTATTTATAAAAAAGAATATCTTTATAAATATAAATATAAATATAAATAAATATATATATATATATATATATATATATATATATATATATATATATATGTGTGTGTGTGTGTGTGTGTGTGTGTGTGTGTGTGAGAGAGAGAGAGAGAGAGAGAGAGAGAGATAAAATATAAAGAAGAATAAATGTTTTATAGCTCGTTCAATTTGTTGTTCAATGTAACAGCGTAATACTAAAACCATCGAACAAACGGATAACAATAAAACAGCGTCCATTAATATACAGTGCTGAGTGTTCGTAACACAGCATACAGCTCTCAGCAGTGCACACAAACGGACTTTATTACACTGTTACCTTGTTATGTTATAGTGAAACCATTCGACAGGAAATCAAACATTTACTTTTGACTGTTTTTTTAAATAAATATTTACTTTTTGAGTATTTTGTTCATTTAAAATATTTAAGTGGCCACCATTCGAAAAGGATTATTGGCATAAGATGATTATATTTGCTAGGATATCGTACTGAAGAGTACGTTTTTTTTTTTTTTTTTTTTTTTTTTTTTTTGTGTTTAACGTCCGACTATTGTGCACACTTGGGCTAATGCAGACGATGTGATGATTTATAGCGTATGAAAATGCCAAGCCCTCGCTGGGAATCGAACCCGGGTCCTCGAGGTGAAAGCCTATCAACTAGGCCACCGAGGCGGCTACTGACGAGTACGGTTCAAAATAGAGATACAAATTGCTTAGGTAGTAAGAAACAACAATAAAATGGCGGATAGCTGGTAAAAGAAGAAGATGTACATACGGTTTTCAGCAATACTAGATAATTAGATGTACAACTCAACATAAACAGTTATACACGATTTTGTCTGACCCCTCCCCAATTGTGGGCGTTCGTCCGGACACTAACAGAACATGAAATAACGTAAGTTTCTGTCACCAGAAATAACACGTGAAATTCGGAGATATTCTTATCCGCGTCATTGTTTTACAGTCAGTAAGCTGGTTCTAGAACTGTTTTGCTCAACGTCTACAGCCCACTTTACGCCAGTCAGACTAATGAGAACGAGGTACGAAGCAACGGGGGTAACTGCAAAGAACCTTGAGAACAGTCTGCTGTGCCAGATCGATCCCTTTGCGTACGTTGAAATAAACAGCATAACGGAAAATTACAAATTTGTAGCGTTTCTCTTGCTATGTCCGCGTATCCGAAGAGGTTAGAACTTGCGCACTTCGAAGTTGTAAGTTTGTGATTGGAATTAATGCCATAAGCTTTTACATTATCGGTAACGAAGATCTCTCCTCCAAAGCGTCACTAATCTAACTGGCATAAAAAAAACAATTAAAAATATATCAATGCAAAAATGGCAGCCTCTACGTTGGACACGGGCCGCTTCGGTGGCCTAGTTGATAGTGTACTGGGCTTTCACCCCGAGGACCCGGGTTCGATTCCCGGCCAGGGCTTGGCATTTTCATACGCTATAAATCATCCCATCGTCTGCATTAGCCCAAGTGTGCACAATAATCGGACATTCAATATACTTATAGTGATAAAGTAACAAACCACAAATACTGTACTTTGGGACGTGAGGCAGAGCGGTAAAGTGGATGCTCAAGGTTACAAACGCGTTTAATAAGGTTATATATCACACCAGGGGCAGCCGAGAAGCCGAGCGTGTTCCCACAACGTGCAAAATATTTAATATCGCCTACTTTCACTTGCAAAGCGCTCCCAAGCCCAAACACATAAATTTCTGTTACGCTTGTTGCCTTAGTACTAAAATTTACGAAGAATATTATTATTTAATTTGAAGCGTCAAAAAAAGATTTCAATTCAGTATATTACAAAGAAAGTTACGTATTGGGTCTCGTCATGAAAAACACCGTATCTCAGGCGCTCGGATAGCGTGCAGCTACAACTCTGACTTGTGCGCAGGTTCAAATCTAGTTAATATAGCTGGCTTTATGCGATGTGTGGACCCCAAGTTTTCATTAGTCTCTCACAGGGTAAAAACGTCAAACCACAAAGTCTACACGACAAACCGAAGAAACCGACTGAATATGAAATTTTAAATGCTAATTTATGCAGATTTTTACGCTGATCTACACAAAGTGTTGGATTAAAATATTACTATTTTTATTGAAAAATGTTAAATGATCGCCATTTTGAAACTGTTGGATGAATTTTGCTAGGTAACGCACGTATCAAAGTTATTACCAAAGTCGATTTCTGTGCCAAGTTTGAAACAAAGTCTACAAAAAAACAAAACAAAGAAATGATCTCTAGAGGCCAGAATGCGCTGATTTCAAGGCCCTGGGTCATGGTCTTACGTGACGGTAGCCTCAATGCTCATTTTCCAAACGAAATTACCTAACTACTTTGTAAAAGTTTGTAGGTCCGAGGGCTAAAGCACCGGTGAATCTGTTGCGCATCTGAAATTGCGCACTTCAAGGTCATAGGTTTGAGATGCCGTAGGTTTTCCGTTGCCGTTAACGGTAACCCCCACCCCGCAGTCCTCATTAATCTAACTGACACTAAGTATAGACGTTAGGAAGAAAAATTGTCCATAGTAAATAATACGTTTTTGCCAAAGCGATTACAGTATCCCAACCACTGTTGCTAGGTTAAAAATCGTACAAACAGCAAAACGTAAAGAAAATTCTTTAATATTTTCTGTTGTGTGAAATACGGAACAAAATATCCTTTCTGATAAGATTCTGTTCCGTACTTTTATTAAACAAATCCCAGTTCCAAACAACCCAAAATGCAAAACAAGATTTTTTATAGAATCCATAAATCGTGCTTTAAGCCTTCCCCGCAACCCCCTCGCTACCCCCGACCGTTCACAAGAACGCTTCCTGTAATGTAACTTGAAAAGTTGCGTAATAAATACAAATTTATGAGTTAAACGTATTGCGAATTCGAATTTCTTATTTAAAATTTCTCACTGGCTGTTAGCGGATATCCACGGGGGGGGGGAGGAGTGACCATTCAAAATCTGAATAATCACGGCACGCAGCTGTCTCGCTGAGTTCCCAACACAAGTAATTATGAAACTATAACCGCAGATATTAAATGCAACTTGCAACTATCAGTGATTGTGGCGCATTAGTCCCTACTTTTCCCTTGAACTGGATCACAAGTGTTATCTGGTGAACTATGTGAAGTGATGGTGATGAATATTCCATCAGCACTATTAGCAAGTCAGATGGTGTGTTGGCTGACAGTCAGGGCTGGCTGTTCACAAAGTTACACAAGTTACGTAATGAAATACAACCAACTTGTTTGAAGTACAGTGTCAGGTACAAACACAAAGTTACATACAAGTCACGTGTGCGGCTTTACACTAGTGAAAGTATTCAATTTTCCTTACCCACGAGAGGGTAACTGTTTTACTTTATCAATGCTGTGTTATTTTGGTTGTTTCCTTATTTTTAAAGACATTTTTGAAAGCCTGTTTGATAGCGAATAATTGGAGAGTAAGAATACTCAATACCTTACACATATCTCATGGAGCTTTCATCATGGTAAGACATCGGTACATGAGTGCCGATCCTGACCTCTAGTTCAATTTGTGATTGGTTGTGTGTGTGTGTGTGTGTGTGTGTGTGTGTGTGTGTATGCGCGTGCGTGCGTGCGTGTGTCCTCTATATCACTTTATAATTGGTTTTATGTTTGTGTGTGTGCGCGCGCGCGCGTGTGTACTCTTGATTACTTTATGATTGGGTGTGTGTGTGTTGTGTATGCGTGCGTGTGTGTGTGTGTGTTTTAGGACTTATTGGACCGGCCATCATGGTATAATCCAAACCCGGGGTCTTGAAATGAGCCCCGATACTAACGTACAGAACATTTTGAGTAGGGCCTATGTATTCGAGCACTCTGGCTTTCGCAATTCGCACTAATTTTTTACCGCATTTGTTTCGAACTTGGCACGACAAACGACTTTGGAAATAGCTTGGACAAGTTCGTTTCCCAGCGAAATCCGTTCGACAGTTTCGAAATGGAGGTCTTTCCGCATCAGTAATTATAAAAACTTGAAGCGTGATATGTCCGTGCGTGCCTCTAAAACTCCGCAACCATCCTTACAGGCTCATGGGAGTTACATGGTATGGTAGCCCACCATCTCCTAACCGTGAAGAAGGTTTCGGTTTGGAACCGCAGTGGTTGGTTTCGGAGGTATGGGTGTCAAAAGAGGGTATCGCACCAATGGATTTATGGAAATCCATAAATCAGCTGACTACAGTCGAGATCGAGTACCGAAGCATAACATTTAAGCGATGTGTCTAGGCTGTCGATTAGAATTTAAAGTCGATAGAATTTATAGATATAAATAGAACACAGCTGATCGAAAACGTTCCAATGCATCACCTGTAAAACAGAATTAATACTGACCTAGGTGACCAAAAGGATATTAACCTGTAAATGAAAGTAATCAAAATACCGTAAATTACCGCGCGTGTGTGTGTGTGTGTGTGTGTGTGTGTGTGTGTGTGTGTGTGTGTGTGTGTGTGTGTGTGTGTGTGTGTGTGTGTGTGTGTGTGTGTGTGTGTGTGTGTGTGTGTGTGTGTGTGTGTGTGTGTGTGTGTGTGTGTGTGTGTGTGTGTGTGTGTTAGATGAACCAAAAAATAAATAAAAATAAATGACAATTAAATTAAATTAGTATTTTCGCACTGTACTTATAATAGTTGTTATGACTACCGTAGTAGGCCTAGACCCAAGCCAAGCAAAGAGAATCGAACTCAAAGACTAGAAGGTAAAATATCCTCAAAAACTGAAATATTTAAAAATAGTAATTGTATAAAGAAACAATCTACAGAATTAACTTTTAGTGTAATTCTATTCTGTTCTATTTTTTTTAACTATACAACTTTACTGTGTCAGTACATTTTTTTTTTTTTTTTTTGTGGTGTTTAACGTCCGACTATTGTGCACACTTGGGCTAATGCAGACGATGTGATGATGTATAGCGTATGAAAATGCCAAGCCCTCGCCGGGAATCGAACCCGGGTCCTCGGGGTGAAAGCCTAGTACGCTATCCACTAGTGTCAGTACAATAACACTGACCCGAGATAAGAGGTTATGTTATTTATAATTAAATGTATTTTTTAAAAGAATCACTATAAATTAATAAGACAATTTTTCAAATTATTGAACACTAAAAGTTATAAATCAAATATTTAAGGAACATTTTAAAACTATAATCAGAAAAAGGGGAATATTCAGCAAATCTTTAAAAAATAAATCATAACTTTTTTGTTTTAATTTTAACGCTGATTACTGTAAAACAAATCAGATTTTCAATGAAGTTTAAAATTAGAAAACTGTTGCTAGTGTTTTTTTTTAATCTCTCTTGTATGACGTCAACGAGACAGCTGCGTGCCGCGATACTGTCTTGCACAGACTGACACGTGATTAAAATGATTAACACCCCCACATTTAGGTTAGTAACACTACGGAGGGGAAGCTCCAAGGCTGTCCTTAGCTGTTTAGAAATATGTCTGCCAAAATAAATAACATTAGTGAAGATTGAGAGTTTGAGGAATGTCTGCCGAGGCTCCATAACTCACAGACCTCTGCCACCCCAGCAGCACCCTCACCATCCATCAACCACTTCCCCCGGAAACATTTCATCTTAACTGTTTCATCGCTGCGTCCGAACTTCCTAAAAAAATTCAAAACGGATTTGCATTGTAGCTTGGTGTGCTTTGGCCGGAATAATTTGTATTTCGGTAATAATTTTCTTAAATCTATTCGAGAGGGATTCGTTCAGTATCCGTTGAGTTGATTTTTAAATTACGCAAGGCTTAATGCCAGGCTCGTATTTGTAATGAACACATTTTGAGAACCCTGTACTTTTGATTATTCAATTCTCGCGATTAAATTAATAGTAAATACTGTCATTAATAATTAATACTGTCATTGCCTAAACAACATAGGAACTGAGTTACACAACCTAGTTCAGCTTACTGACACCGAAACAACCACGCTAAAAATCCCCGTTTATCTCTCCCGACTTGAAAAGAGCCGTAGCCTGCGAAACTTAATTCACTGCCGTCAACCAAAACTTATTTCCGATTGGTTCGCAGTGCACACGTATCTCGGGTCTGTACCACGCTACTCCAATACACTTCTGACCGCCTTCGAATTAGCCTTATTAATTTAAACGTATTTTGAAAATTCAGAACACTCGTTTACACAGTTTTTAAAGCTGCTTACGGAGGTGAAATCGGATTTTCAAAAACATTTAAATTCAGAACTTTCGATAGCCAACAAGATACTGATATACAAGCAAGTTATAAGACGAATATGGACCTATGGTGCACCACTCTGGGGATGTACAAGAAAAAGCAATAGTAAAATTATTCAAGTTTTTCAAAATAAAGTATTGAGAACGATTGTCAACGCCTCTTGGTATGTGAGAAATGAAAACATACATAAGGACCTAGGAGTTGAATCTGTTCAGGAAGTCATTAAAAAGCTCTCGGTTAAGCATTATTGCAGGTTAGAACAGCATAATAATACAGAGATTGTCCAACTACTATGCCGCAGTGACATCACAAGAAGGCTGAAGAGGACCAAGCCAAATGACCTCTCCAGGCCGTAAACACATTGGGACCAGCCGTCGGACTGCACCCCAGAACACAGTGAACACAATGATAAAGAAAAATTACTAGATGGGGCACACCTCAGTTGTAATTAATAATAATAAAAAAATATTTAAGCGAAAAATGTTAAGAATTTTTATAGACTTTGAAATGACCGCAGTTTTGTACCTGTTGAACGATTTTCAATGATTAACGAACTTGACTAAGCTATTTGTGCAAAATCGGTAACACACACGCACACACAACACACGCACCCAAGCGCTCACACACACACACACACACACTGCGCGCGCGCACAAACACACAGACACGCGCGCACGGAGAATATCTCAGAATAAAACAGAGTAGTAAATAAAAACATTACACAACTATTTATTTCTTAAAAAAATACGGTTTGGAAATATCGGAAATAGCGGCATAAATTCTCCTATCGGCCTAAATTCTCGAAATCGGTTTGTCATACTTTGCTGAAATTTTTGTTGTGCCCGTTGATTCGTAACCCAAGTAACTCTACCAAGTGACGGTCTATTTCCAAAAAATCTTTTTAACTTAAAAAAAAATGATCTAAGGTCCAGATCAGCGCTCACTTGAAGGCCTGGGTGTAAATGTAAACGATAACAGCAGATTGAGCTGAGAACGGCCACCACGGGGGACTGTACCGGCTTGATTGCTAGCACGGGACCATACAACCTATAATTTGGCCGCAGTAATTGAAAGTTTACCGTGTCATTCCCCGCCTCTCCGGCCACTGTTGATTGTTCCCTCTTAATTCGCTGCAGCTTATCTGCGAGTACCTCGGGCATGTTTAAGGCAGATGTAACAACGCAGGGCTGGCATACAGCGCTGAAACTGTAAACTTCATATTATATCCTAAACCGGTGCCCAATGGACTGCTATACACAGGTACGTATTGGAACACCATCATGGTAACATCCAAACCCGGAAAGCTGGAATGACCCCCGATCCAGTATTGTAGAACTCAATTAAAAGTACACACATAAAATCCATTCAACAATTTCAAAATAGCGGCTATTTCTAATCTTAAAGAAATTATTAATATTTTTCTGATTTTTTTAAGTCTGATTTTACCGTCATTGTGAAAAAATGTAAGAAACGCGTAACAGCGTTACAAATTGAGTAAAGTAGCATTTTAAATTTGCAGATTCATGTGAAATTATGAATATGTTTGGGTGTGTGTGCACGCGCGCGCGTCTTTTAGCACTCTCACGTTTGCAATTTTGGTCCGACTTGATTCAAATTTGGCAAAAAAGAAAAACAAATTTTGGTTACAACTTAGACAAATTTGTTACTCAGCAAAATCCGTTAAGTTTCAAAATTACGTCCATATGGAATTTTCAAAAATTCTAATTTTTTTCTTTATTTTTTTTAATCTGAAAAGTGGTCAGGGTTTATTTTCGTATTTTCAATGCACTCCTGGTAATTTAAAAGTTTAATTCAGTATTGTATGCAGAATTTAAAGCTGATTATATTGGTGAAATAGGAAACAAATTACTTTTTGAAACTCGTTTCCATCGGTTCAGCGAGACAGTTGAGTGCCGCGGTCATTTCGCTTGCAAACTGTTCGGAATTATTTAAATGAGAAATACCAGAGTCCGTGTAAAGTGTTAATGTACACATGCTAACATTGCAGTACATTAAACCGTTGACATCTTGCTGCTGCAATTTCTAAACAGTCACGAGTTATTTTATCTAAACAGTCACGAGCCATACAAATCTGCACATTTCAAACACAAACACAATGCAATTATAGCCTAAATGGTGCGCATTTTAAGACTAAATCAATTTCCGTTTTCACGTTTCATGATTTCAAAAAAAAATCATTTGTGTGTGTGTGTGTGTGTGTGTGTGTGTGTGTGTGTGTGTGTGTGTGTGTGTGTGTGTGTGTGTGTGTGTGTGTGTGTGTGTGTGTGTGTGTGTGTGTGTGTGTGTGTGTGTGTGTGTGTGTGTGTGTGTGTGTGTGTGTGTGTGTGTGTGTGTGTGTGTGTGTGTGTGTGTGTGTGTGTGTGTGTGTGTGTGTGTGTGTGTGTGTGTGTGTGTGTGTGTGTGTGTGTGTGTGTGTGTGTGTGTGTGTGTGTGTGTGTGTGTGTGTGTGTGTGTGCGTGTGCGCGCGCGCGTGTGTGTGTTCGTTCGAGACTAGCTAACCAAATTTGAAGATAATGTGGTTTGTTTATATATCTAGAACATTATTTAAAAGACGTTTTTAAAGCCTTTTTCTGTCAAAAATACTTGTTAAAAATCGGATTTTACTCAATATAGGCTCTATTAATGTAAATATAGGCGCTATTACATTCAAAACACAACCTGTTGTTTTTAGTGTAAATGCGGCTACTGAAAGCGTAACGGAACCAGCTGCGTTAACAAAATGTTTAACGTTGTGCTAGATGATTTGTTAAAAAACAAACTGATGGAATCTGCTATTCGACCTATTTGCTTGATTCCGTTCTTAAATGATTAGTATTTATGCTCAGTTATCAGGCATTCAGAGTCCCCACGTCAAGGTTACGGTTGTGCAGTTTTTCTCTTAACTTCAGTGCCAGTTGGACTAATGAGGACAACGATCGGGTGGTTACTTAAGCATAAGTTCGTTAACAGAGACAGTTCATTTGGTTCAATACAGAATGCAGCACGTACAGCTGTTTTATTCCCGGTTGTTTACATTCACGATTAAGCAGATTTCCAGCGGGGCAGACTGAAAAGAATTACACCAGTTTCAAATTGCTTACACAGTACAGAGGATCAGCTCCACGTTCAGAATTCAGGATATTCTGTATTCATTGGTACAACTCGCTACTGCCGCGCATTATTTCCTTGTAGTGTGCGCTCACAGTAAAAGTACTGCACAAGGAAATGTATGGCTGCTCGGGAAGGGCAATCTGTACATACATTTCCAAAAACATTTACTCTTCTTTATCGCTACAGCATGGAATTTCGTTTAGTAGTCTATAGTAAAGTAGGCTACCTACTGATACCTAGAGATTTATTGGTCTGCAACTTTGCCTTTTAAAAGCGACTTTTTTGATTACACTAAAAAAGTTTTCATTGTTGTTTTTCGCCGATGTTTTTCGAGTGACTAGTACAGCTTTGGCCAGAGCAAGACCGTACGCTTAACTAAACGCCGTCAACTATACTGCGGCAAAGTTCATGTTGATACTTACTTAATGGGATTCAGTAATTCCTTTTTTTTGTGTTTTAACGTCCGACTATTGTGCACACTTGGGCTAATGCAATGCAGACGATGGGATGATTTATAGCGTATGAAAATTCCAAGCCCTGGCCGGGAATCGAACCCGGGTCCTAGGAGTGAAAGCCAAGTACGAGATTTATCAACTAAGCCACCGAGGCGCTAGTTATTCTTTAAAACTACTTCTTATGCTTCAGTAGTGATTTTGCTTTGCAGTATTGGTCGCTTATTCCTTTAGTTACAGCCTACCTTTTATCAGGCCAGATTGTGCTCTCGTGTATAAACTATTTAAAAGCACCACAGCTTCCCGCTTCCCGTTTCCCGCCACAACTTATCTGACGCGGAAACGTTTTGGTTTTGCTCCGCCGAGATGAGTGACGGCAACGCTATTAATTAATTCCGTTTGGAAACCAATAAACGCGCCTGTCTGCAGCAGATATTAACGCAATCAGCAGTTCTGACTTTGACGGTGTCAGAATTACGGGGAAACGGGCGCAGACCGTACACCGTACACGGCGTTGAAGTTTTAATTGGAACCGGCAGACAAACAGTGTTTCTTGATTTTAAATAACTTATTATCGAATTTCTGTTGCAAAATGATCTATGTACCGGATAATGTGAAACGAGCGCCAATCCTGAACTCTATCTTTTTTTTAGGGAAGTTAAAACTTTTGACGTTAACATTCTCAAGTTCGCAATTTTGATGTTATTTAATTCAAAGTTGCTATTTAATTCAAATCAATCGATGAAATTTTGTTTCGAAATAACTTTTTTGAAAATCTGATTTCATCACTGCAATCAGCGTGAAAAACTTCACGTATTAGTAGCGTTTTGAATATTCAAAATCCGTTTGGAATTTAGAACGTGAATTCGACGGCGGTCAGGGTTCATTTTCGTATTTTCGTAAATGCCAATATATGGGGATTTTAATGCCGATTGTGATGGTGAAATAAGAATTTCAAAAAATTGTAAAATACCTGTGGAAGTTCGCTTCTATTACCTCACGCAAGACATCTGCGTGACGCGATTTTTCCTTTCAACTTTTTTACAAAATTGCGTACAAAAACACGTTGATTTAGTTGATTGTGTAAAAGTGGACATGGTTATCGAGAAAATAAATGTTATGTTTTTAAAATGATGAATCGTTTTATTTATGTTCTCACTGTGTTAAGTTAGCCGATGGGGACCACACTGTCCCAAATTAAGTGGAACTAACAGATTTATAACATGCACGCAGCTGTCTCGCTGATATTAGAGAAGCGAATTTAAAAAGAAGTAACAATACCGCTGTACTTTCATTTTATGAAATGAACAAACTGCCCCAAAACGTTCCTAACTCGAAAAATGATAACGAACTCAAATCTCTTTTAATTATTAGTTTACAAAGTAGATAAATTGTCAGTTCTGTGGCCTTTGTATTTTGGTATAACCCAAATAAGGCAAACCAAAACCGCCCTTCAGTGACTCGTGAAGAGTAACAACGTGTAACTAGGCGCCTGGGAATGTATTTTTAGAAACGAAACTCCTCGGGGATGATTAAGACGATTTATAATGATTTGATTTGAGGACAGCACTTCCCCTGGGAACCCTGCAGCCAGCGTGTGCCACCGCATTGTATACTATTCTTATGTGTTCTGCGACACGACACTCCTACACAGCTGATCTCGTCTAACTTACGGTCGTATGACTGAAGTGTTTTGTGAGTTCCTAGCGAAGCGAGCCATCATGGTAATACCCAGACTCGGTACTTCGAAATGAGCACCGATTATTTTTTGAGGGGACGTTGTTAAAATTATTACAACTCTAGCGTCCGCAATTTTGATTCGGTAATAACTTGGAAAAGTTTGTTACCCAGTGAAATCCGTTCAACTGTTTCAAAATGGCGGCCATTCCAAAACTTTTCCGTAAAATTTGATTTCGTTATTGTAGTTGCTTAAATTGGCAGTTTCAAAAAAAAATTCTGTTTTTATCCATAAAAACAAAATTATTGCAATAATGTTACTTTATGGAAATTTGCTTCCATCACGCCAGCTGCGCCCGCAATTTATTACATACAAGAGCCTTATTTCGTAAATAGTGCGTACAATTAATAATTACAGAAAGTTTGACACAGATAACTCGAAGCTTTTTCAAACAAAACTTAGTTATATAAGGGACTACATGTCAAATCGTCCAACTACTTTCTTTCATATATTCTTATAATAAGGCGTTGGAATGGCCGCTATAGTTTCAGTGTGTGAATTATGTTATGCAGAACTGAAGGTAATCCGTTGACCTTGCTAGGCAGTGGCCGGTACACGGGAAGTCCATTAGCTAACTGCCCGCCACCCGCCTCGTCATTATAGCAATTACTATAGCCTTCGCAGATTTGTAATGTTTGTTTATCTTATTTCCTGTCATGATATAGACACCTCTAAACCTGTCTAAATAATCACGCAGCTGTCTCGCTGGTGAAATCGGATTTTATTCAAACAATATTCGCACGCACAAGGACTCGGTTGTCGATGTGTTAAGTACCGGTCAGTCTGCTGCGTCTCTGAACTGCGCATCTCTGGAGATTCTTAGCTCACACACTACAGTAGTTGCTTTACCCTTACCGTTAAGGCTGATCCCTCGTCCTCATTAGCCTAACTGGCATAAAGTTAGACAAAAAACGACCCTTCAAAAAGAGGTCCAGAGGTCAGGATCGGCTCTTATTTCAAGGTCTTGGGTGTAGGTATTACCACGATAGCCGCACCCGTAGATTATTTTTCCATGTAAATTTGCTAATAAAGAAAAAAATAACAAAGAAGAGGTCACGTGACCGTAAGCTAGTAAAGATTTTAAAATCCCACAGGAAATTAAGTAATCGTTGTAAAGGTTTTTTTATTATTTCAAGGCGAAAAGCACAATGAGGCTATTATCGCCTCCCTAAATGTAAGTGTAAGTGTAAGTGTGTGTTAGACTCGGGTACCGCGAGGGACGTCTGCACCCCCTGTGGGGTCGTTGTAAAGGTAAAACGACGACAATGTAACGTACGAGAGGAGAAAACGCGTCAACAAATTAACATTCTATTTGTGTGAAATTAAAAGCCTAATTGGAAAATATCTCCTTGCTGCTGGCACAAAGCCTTGTCTGTGGTCATTCTTGAAGCAACGTAAAAACAAAAATAGATGAATTAGCTTGCAGTGCCGTACTTGGGTAATTTGCAATTAAGCAGCCAACTGTACAAGTAAGAGGTTTGTTCTTGGAACCGAATGTCTCGGGCTTCCGATGTTGGTTTTTCTGCGAATCGCAAAACAGATTCCCTCCGTTACAATCACACAACTTCCAGTGTCTAGTTTTTTTTTTTTTTTTGTATGTTTTAAGGTCTTTTACTTCTTTTTGAATGTTGTTTATTTCCAATACATAAATAAACACACACACACACACACAAAAAATAGGTAAATAAAAACATTACACAAACTTATTTCCACTTTCAAATTATTTCGTCACAAAATACGATCAGGAAACGACCGACAAATACTGGCAATATAGGCCTAAATTCTCGAAATCATTTTGTCAAACTTTGCTGAAATGTTTGTTGTACACGTTGATTAGTAACTCAAGTAAGTCTACCCGTCAGCGGTATAATTTTTCGATTTACTTTGAAACCGTAAACGTCTTTATTTAAAATATATATAATCCCTCTCCCTGAAAAAAGTATGAGTCACATTATAGACTATTTCCAAAAAATCGGGTTGAACAGGTATAGAAAAGGGAGGAAAGTATTTGCGTACAGACCCTGTTGGATCACGCAAAGCACTCCGACTCATGTTTTGTTCCTACTAATTCTCCACACCTCCCTCATCCTGTCCCCATGGATCCTCTTCCGCTCCTCCGTCCATTTTACCCCTGCTCTCTTTGGGATTTCATTCTCTGGGACCTTCCAACCGAGCTTCTTTCTCCTGTTTGCGTGCCTGTCTTCAACGTCTGTTGAGTCTATTTCTGCGTCATGTAGGTCTATTCTGACTTGTGCGATCCACGACGTTGTTGATTTGACTCCTTGTATATACTTAAGGATTCTGTTGGTAAGTCTCATTGTTGGGAGTTTACTGATGTGTCCATAGAACCGAAGCATCTTTCTTCTGATATCTGCTGCCAGGTTCGATATCTTCTCTGTGGTCTTCCAGGAGTGCAACCTGTATCCATCTTCTGTTAATATCGGGCCAAGGATCTTCCTCAAGATTTTGCGTTCTTCCTTCAAAATATCCTCCATAGTAGCTTTTGTGTGGAGTGCTAGCGTCTTACTTGTATATAATACCTCCGGTTTTATGACTGTGTTGTAGTGTCTGATTTTTGTGTGCGTCGAAATACATCTCTTATTGTAGATATCACGTGTTATACCAAGAGCCCTCTTCATTCTCAGTAGCCGAAACTTTTGCGCAGCCTTCTCGCCACCTGTGGGTTCAAGAATTTCTCCCAGATATTTTAAGTGCTTGACTCGGTTTATCTTACCATAGTTTGTGTTTAGATTTATATATATATATTAAAAATTTGATTTTTAAAAGTCAGTACTGATTTATAGTTACGACTTCGGTCAGGAAA
>CM040184.1:86539322-86554322 GCA_022606455.1 Callitettix versicolor
GAAAATAAGCTACTGAAACCGCCATCGTGGTAAAATCCAGACCCACAACCATGCGTTTCATGCGTATGTTGCAAAATAATAATTAATCTAGCCGTTCCAACTGTATATCTACCGAATTTGGTCACAACGATTAATGGGACTGTATTAGTTACTTTATCGAGTCGTTATACGTAATATTTGATTAAAGTTAGTCAAAGGAATAATTTTTTTTTCATTTATTTATTTATTACGATCCTAATGTTACAGATTAAATGAGTAATACATATCATTGATCTAACATGTATTGGACTTAGCGAAATTAAACAACCTCTCGCACCGTATTTGAGGATACGATGAGTTTCCCCATTGGCTTAGCGGAACAGTGATGGAGCTTAGCGCGTCCGACAAAACACTTTGTTGGCACCAATAAAGCGAGATAAAATTGTGAACTTTTTAACACATTTGACCTTTCTAATGAAGGACAGAGCAGCATCGCCGTGGTAATATTGTTACTGATAAGCGGTGGGTCCAAAGTTTGACGGAAGTTCCGAAAGCCGCTGACATCTATAGCAGTGCAGTAAATCTGGTCACAGTTTTATCTGCCTTGAGATTATACAGATGAGATATTAGAATCGGGCAAGTTTTTGACGGCGATACGGTAAAGTCCCTTTTGAATAATACTGGTCTAATTATCTGTTTAATTATGTCCTCACGTTAAAAATAATGGTTATGTTTATTATGGCGACCGATTGAACTGTTTAATTATATTTATATTTTTAGGGCGGATCTATGAATAATCGTCATAGTTCAGGTCGTTACTCTCCACCACTTAACAATAAATGTCATTTGTTTTATCGTGGCGCTTGACGGAGAAGCTGGAAAGCTACATCCTGTAACGGCACGGTAGTCTAACTGAATAAATAAGATTCAGTTTTTTCCTTCTCTCACCACTAATAAATATAGGCCAGCAGCTTAGAAAACGGCCTGCTAAGAACACCAAAGGGACAGAGAGAAAAAATGTGCGAGTGAGAGGTCGAGTCACCACTGTCTCATTTTTTTTCCTTCGCTATCGCTGAGTAGAAACAGTTTGTAGACTCAGATTGGAGTGGCTGTGCCACTGTTGGAGGGAGCTGGAGGGGAAATATCCTACATGCGCGAGAGTGCCTATACTAAACAGAAAACCTGTCAGTCCTGTCGAGGTCGAGCGCCACTATAAAACAAACAATGTAACTATACCTAAAACTAAAGCTACGATAGGGTTAATATAAAATCGTTAAAAAAATCTTATTTCAAAAAAAATTTCCTCAAAGCTCTTTGCAAGACCCGCACATATTTTACAAGGACGTTTATGCGATTTCAATGTCATAACGACGTTTTATTAGCGAGATGTTTGAACGGCCATCATAGTAATACAACCTAAACCGGGAGCTTGAAATCAATGCTGACAGCGTTAAATATTTTACGTTCAATCGCACAATGCAGCTGTTTGACTGGCGTGATGGAAGCGAATCCCCTAAACGTCACATTCTTTAACAAACATTTTAATATGCACATATTTTTCAATTAAAATACAAAAATGATACCTTCGTACTACGTTATTATTTAAATTTTTAGACTTATTCAAATTCATTTCACTATCTTAACGAGACAGTCGCGCGCGCACGCACGCGCACGCACACACACACACACACACACACACACACACACAACACCAAACACACACACACACACACACAAACACTTTCAACGCCAATAGCTCGCTTAGTTAGCCAATGTAAGTCGGCTAATAATATCATTGCATATAGTTTTACGCCTCGAAGCAGCCCAATGAATAAACGTCCCACTTACAACATTGGCAACAAACTTCCTCAGTCGTGACAGAATGACGTGGGTTCAAAACGTCACTTCAGTCTATCGCGAAGGTGTTTTATTAAATCATTAAAATATTTCGCACCCCTCTCCCCCCCCGCCGCCGCCGCCAGTAGCAGGGACATCTGCCTCGCATTCATCACGTGCTGTCCAGACTTTTAATTTTAAACTGCTTCCTCGATTCCGCGCCTCTTTGTTGGAATCGAATCGTCGGCCGCACGGTCGGCTTAGCGAAGCGACGCCCGGTTAAATCGGGCACCGCGGCGGCGCACGTTTTTGATTTGTGGGTCGCTTTGAAGTGGCGCGCGCTCGCTTATCACCCACTAGTTTACGTGTTTCATTTTAAAATATCAGTCGCAGCGCCGGTCGTACATATATTACGACCTCTGAACAAACACCGTAATAAGGGTGTGTGTGCGCTCCTGTGAAAACATCATTAAATTCGTATACATCTGGGATGCCTGTGAAATAGCAACGCGGCGACGTTGCCAGATGGTGCAGGGATCAGGTGATTATTTTTTAAACGTGCTGAACGATGTTTACATTTAGCCTACGTCCTCACTGCACGAAGTGTGTGTGTGTGTGTGTGTGTGTGTGTGTGTGTGTGTGTGTGTGTGTGTGTGTGTGTGTGTGTGTGTGTGTGTGTGTGTGTGTGTGTGTGTGTGTGTGTGTTGTGTGTGTGTGTGTGTGTGTGTGTGTGTGTGTGTGTGTGTGTGTGTGTGTGTGTGTGTGTGTGTGTGTGTGTGTGTGTGTGTGGTTGCTGTGTGTGTGTGTGTGTGTGTGTATTTTGTGTGTGTGTGTGTGTGTGTGTGTGTGTGTGTGTGTGTGTGTGTGTCCAGACCTTTGTGTACTCAACATATTTTTGTGTGTGTGTGTGTGTGTGTATACTGTGTGTGTGTGTGTGTGTGTGTGTGTGTGTGTGTGTGTGTGTGTGACAGTAGTTAAGAGTGAAATGAAAAATTTAAATGTGTGTGTGTGTGTGTGTGTGTGTGTGTGTGTGTGTGTGTGTGTGTGTGTGTATGTGTGTGTGTGTGTGTGTGTGTGTGTGTGTGTGTGTGTGTGTGTGTGTGTGTGTGTGTGTGTGTGTGTGTGTGTGTGTGTGTGTGTGTGTGTGTGTGTGTAATAATAATGGCCAATGTGTGTGTGTGTGTGTGTGTGTGTGTGTGTGTGTGTGTGTGTGTGTGTGTGTGTGTGTGTGTGTGTGTGTGTGTGTGTGTGTGTGTGTGTGTGTGTGTGTGTGTGTGTGTGTGTGTGTGTGTGTGTGTGTGTGTGTGTGTGTGTGTGTGTGTGTGTGTGTGTGTGTGTGTGTGTGTGTGTGTGTGTGTGTGTGTGTGTGTGTGTGTGTGTGTGTGTGTGTGTGTGTGTGTGTGTGTGTGTGTGTGTGTGTGTGTGTGTGTGTGTGTGTGTGTGTGTGTGTGTGTGTGTGTGTGTGTGTGTGTGTGTGTGTGTGTGTGTGTGTGTGTGTGTGTGTGTGTGTGTGTGTGTGTGTGTGTGTGTGTGTGTGTGTGTGTGTGTGTGTGTGTGTGTGTGTGTGTGTGTGTGTGTGTGTGTGTGTGTGTGTGTGTGTGTGTGTGTGTGTGTGTGTGTGTGTGTGTGTGTGTGTGTGAGAGAGAGAGAGAGAGAGAGAGAGAGAGAGAGAGAGAGAGAGAGAGAGAGAGAGAGAGAGAGAGAGAGAGAGAGAGAGAGAGAGCGTGTCGGTTTAAAACGTGCAGCGACGTAGTCCCATGTTTAGAATCTATCAGGGACAGTGCACTATGCAAACCAAAATTGTTTCGCGGCCGACGCCTTCCGCGCTAAAACGCTTTATCCGTCCGTATCAAGTACCCTGGTTCTCAAACATTAGAAAACCGTAAATATACAAGAGCGATCAAAAACAAAGTTGGCTTATCTTAAACTGCGGACAGGTAAACTTAAACCCGAAAACCGATTGAAATGAGAGTTATAACTCAAACCATAGACAGGTCGGTTAAAAGCGAAGGTGATCGACATCCACTAGACCAGGGGTCTCCAAACTTTCCAGCCTTAGGGCCATACTGATTACTCCAGTAAGTTCCGAGGGCCAAAACCATATTATCATTGTTGCCGGTGGTAAAAAGTGAAATAGTCCACTGATGAAAAAAAGTCAAAAAGTACGCAACGTTTAAAAAAGGCTTAAACTAAAGTCCGCAAAACGAACACTGCATATTATTAATTTTCCTGTCATTATCTGTAATTTCTAGATTAGTTGTAGAGTACGAGCCATGAGGAGTAACGTGACCATATCAATGTAGTCATATTAATCATATTAATCATATTAATAATTATTCAACATAAAATTAGAATACTTCAGTAAACTAAATTTAATTTGCTATAAAAAATATGTTCTCTAAAAGGAGTTTTCAAGTATGCTAGCTCTCCGCAGGCCGGACAAAATCTGTCCGCGGGCCGGATGTGGCCCTCGGGCCGTAGTTTGGAGACCCCTGCACTAGACCAATCGAAAACGGCAAGACTACTATAATAAAGTTATAAATCTATATTATCCGTTTAACAAATATATTATTTTATTTTATTTTATAATATTTACATAAGTCGTTGGAACTAGAAAAATACTGATTTCTGGAGGAAATTTTTTCTCCTTCTCGTATTGATGCCCCCAGGTAGGCCTTGCTCGCCTATGTGATAGAGCGGTTACTAGATTCTGTATTTTCTTTCTGACCAATGTCTTCTTGTAGGTTTTCAACGATCATTGTTTTTCTCATTCTTTCTAGCTTTTCTTCTTTTCTGTTTTAAAAGTATCCACTACATTGTTTTGACAGTCGTGTTCATTCCACTTGCTGAACGCGGCCGTACCAGATCAATCCTTTCGATATCTTTCGTAACTGTGTCGGTTATTCCCGTTTATCGACGAATTCCCTCACTGCTTATTCTCCTTAATCTTGATACTTTAGCGGATCTTCTTGGCGTGTCCATTCCAGCGGCTTGAATCCTTATCTTGTTTCTGTCAGCTGTTCTCGAGGTTTCAAGGTCCGTAACAAAACTTAAGAGCGCAATAAAGTGTCAAGATTTCCTCTGCCAAAATTAGTTGCAACGACGGGGGAAACGCAGTTTGTCCACATTCTGGTCGTATCGTATGTAACTGCTTTTATAAATTAAACAAATGAACGAAATTTGAAATAAAACTGTTCTGTTTGGAAGTCGTTTGAAAGCGACAACAAACCCTGACCGTTAGTTTTCCTCGAAACGGAATTAAAACACTTCTTGTTGAAGGGCTTCGTTAAGCATTTGCTGGGATGATGATCGTACAATGTATTGTAGTTTCAAGTCTGATTAGTTCTGGAACGTGGGCGATGATTTTAGCACATTACAAATACAAAACGTATCTGGAAGTACAAAATACATCAGTTGCCGTGTTTAGGTTTAATATATCAACAGTCAAAACAAAAACGCGCAGTAGACTAGGCGGCAGTAACTCCTCTCGTATCAGGCTAGCATTTCTTAACTGACGACTTTGTAATGAATAAAGGTGTATATATTACATTAAACGCAGTACAATAACCGCATAACTCATTACAAACAACAGCGCTACCTTACTGTGACATTTTGAACTAACAACAGACTGACGTCGCGGAAAACTTCCGGCAGTTTTTGTTTCCTACAGAAACGCTGGAGCTCACTTTTGTGCTGACTTCCTCACACAACAAATTTACGACGTGCGGCCCAGCAGGTACAGGATATGCTTCGGCGAGCCGAGGAATTATGGGGAAATTGTTTGCAAACTTATCTTTAATTAAACGCCTTAACTGTAGTCATACTTTTAGAACGAAACGATTCTGAACCGGAAATGTTAAGTTACTAACACACACCTCTTGGTGTGAATGTAATGGAAATTGTCTCTTCTCTTTAATATTTATAATTAAAAAGAGTTACATTTGACAAGTCGCCAAGAAACTAGCGTTTGTTCTTATGTCAGTACTTTAAACATTACCAACTAAGCTTTAAGGTTTAATTGCTAAATTTTATGTTTCAAGGAGGTTCTGTAGTCGAAGTGGCTAAAGCATCAGTTGTGCCGCCTCGGTGGCCTAGTTGATAGCGTATTGGGCTTTCACCCCGAGGACCCGGGTTCGATTCCCGGCCAGGGCTTGGCATTTTCATACGCTATAAATCATCCCATCGTCTGCATTAGCCCAAGTGTGCACAATAGTCGGATGTTAAACACACAAAAAAAAGCATCAGTTAGTCATCTGCACACCTAAAGGTTCTTAGTTCGAGCCGCAGTTGCTCCCGTTGCTTTTCTCTTGCCGTTAACACTGATCCCTCGTCCTCATTAGTCTAACTGGCATAAAGTATGGACGTTAAGCAACAAATAATAATGACAGTCCGGAATGTAACGACGTACGAGTCGCGTGTGTAGCTTGGCCAAGCCGAATTTCATAATGAATATTTTAAATGTGTAATTGTGCTCAGTGTTTGTGATGTATGTTTTAATGTTTTGTTTAACTTTGTGACGACCTCGACAGAGGGATTTAACATTTTCCTGAAGATGAAACTAGAGTTTCGAAACCGTGGTAGCCTTTATGAGGTGAGTTGATAGACCACTGACGGGAAGAATAGGTATATAATCCTAATCAACAAATAATAATAAAAATATGTTTCTAGGTAGAGGGCACGAGTTCTTCCATATGTCGTTATATTGTTTCTATACACATATATTATGGCAAATGTCTGAATAAACAATAATAATACGAATCGTTGGGCAAGAATTTTTTAAAACTTTTTTACTTACATTTTTCTTTGCAGAACATGAAAATTCATGTTAACAATTTTCGGCTCTGTGTTATTTTATGTTTAAAGAAAACTGTTTTGTAATTTAAAGAGTAATCCACTCATTATCCCCTAATAAGTGGATTAAAAATTTTTTTTTCTAATTTCACAAGAAATTTTGTTCAGGTTTTCTTGAGATAGGCCCTATAGCGATGAGTGTTTAAATGTACAGATTTCCATTAGAAAACATCTGTTGTAGTAGCACTGCTGTCTGGAACATGTTTTCAAGTTAAAATTAACTGTACATCAAGTTTGATTAGACCTGCTACGTTTAATGGAAATGTTCGTATAGCGTATAGCTATTCAATTATGTTCACTTTTGAAACAGTCAGTTACAGCTGCTTCCTTAGATTATTTCGATCTTAGATCGTTCACACTGACAGGGTAGTATTTCACTGGAACCAGTTGCTGGCAAGAATGGGCATCAAGTCGAAGACAATTTGTCAAACCTTCGCTCCGCAGCGCCGATTGACACGTCCCCCCTTCGTTCCCAGACAAGACCTCTCTGTTCTCCGTCGCGAATCCCAGACTTAATCTTCTTATTTGCTTCCGTTATTTATGTTTAATCGTTCAGTCTGACCCATTCAGTTAAAATGCATTCATTCATACTGGATGCGTTCCATTCAACGAGACTTACAGTCGAGTTACGAATTCGTTCCTTTATTTCGTTGATTTAAACTGTAAATAATCGCTGCACGCAGTTGTCTCGCTGACGTGATAGAAGCGAATTTCCAAAAATTTAGTATAACAATATCACGACACACAATGATATTTATTTTTTACAAATCTGATTTCACCATCATAACCAAACACACGACTACATATTATTACGCGCGCGCGCGCGCGCACACACACACACACACACACACACACACACACACACACACACACACACACACACACCTATATGTCTTTAAGTATACAGTGCTTCCCACGAAGTGGTTTACGCATTTGATTCTCCATTATTTTTTCATTCCTCCATTGACCATAAAAAAAAATGTAAGAAGGTACCAGGAATAGTATGTAAGAATCTGGCTGGTGTTTGTAGAAACAAAATGGCGGCCAAAATAAATTAATTCTATCCTTCTTTAAAATCTCACCGTACTGCTGTATTAAATCAGATCGTTTAACAGCTGTTAATTCTTTGAATAGGTCTGATTTATGAAATGTCCAGTGCCGTTTTATTTCATTCGCTTGTCTTTTAATTAATTTGTATCTACAGTAATTACATTTTTTTAAATTTAATAATTAAAAATATAAAATTTTGTTTGAAAAAAATAAGAAAAATACTTTAATACCAGCCAGCCAGATGCAATTCTGAAGTATTATTTGTGGTGCCTTCTTTAAAAAGTATATGTAGTTTCAAAATGATCAATGGAACAATGAGAAAATAATGGAGGATCAAATGCGTACACCTCTTCGTGGGACACTGTATAACGAGAAAGAAAACATTGTCTACACGTTCATACAAAACGCTGACAACTAGTTTTATTTTTTTATATTAATTTTGAGGTTATGTTTCTTTGTCATTTCATGGGTTATGAGAGTAGCCCAGAAAGGCAGTGGTTCTAGTATCGTATGGCGTTAGTCTGAAATTTAAAAAAGTCAAAAACTCTCTGCTTCCAGAATTTCAATTTGATTTTATTAGCAATAATTTTGCTCTTGCAGTCCGTAATTTTCCACTAGATAAATTATCCAATCTGTGTTTCTCGCCACGTTTCGACTTTAACCTCTCCGCCCTCCTGAATGTAAGGATATCCTGAATAACATTGATTTAAATATTCTTATCTAAAACACAAACCACCGCTATAGCTTGGAATCTGTGCCGTATTTCTAGAAATGCGTGTGTATTCCTTTAGCAATACAATACTGAAGCAGCCATTAGAAGATGTACCTAAACTTGCATCAGAGTAAAGTAAAAATAAATGTTACCGATTATTTCTGCCAAACTGATAAATGCAGTTAAAGCAATCAATTGAAAAACAAAACGCATAATTTTTCAATTTTTTTTTTATTTAACGTCCGACTATCGTGCACACTTGGGCTAATGCAGACGATGTGATGATTTATAGCGTATGAAAATGCTAAGCCCTGGCCGGGAATCGATCCCGGGTCCTCGGGGTGAAAGCCCAGTAAGCTATCAACTAGGCCACCGAGGCGGCGCTTAAAAATTAAATAGCATTACCAATAAACATACTGTGCAGTACCAAACCACCCGGCGATGATTTATTCAACAACAAACGGAATTAAAACGTGATTAAACAATTATTTAATAAAAGCGCGTGATTTTTCAAAATCAGGTTAACAAATGCTGTTGTTAAATCCGTTTTTAAAAATTTGGTAAGTAATAAATGGAGACTAGGTGGTCGATGTGGCTGAAGCACCGGTCACTCTGCTGCGTCTGTAAACTGCGCACTTTAAGGTTCTTAGTTCTAGCCGCAGGTGCTCCCGTTGCTTTTCCCTTACCGTTAACACTGATCCCTCGTCCTCATTGGTTTATCTGGCATTGACTTATAAATATTTATAACAAAGCAAAGTTCAAGTAAATCCTTGAATTATCTGGTTAACAAAAAATAGCTTCAGAAAACAAAATAAACAATATCAGTTGTATTCAAATAGCGACACACTGACTTGCTTGCTTAAATGTCTATATTTATAGTAAACACTGTCAGATATTTTTTTATTTAATTTTTTTTTTACTTTAAGGCGAAAAGCACATCGAGGCTATTATCGCCTCCCTAAATGTAAGTGTGTGTTTAGACACGGGTACCGCGAGGGACCTCTCAATCCTCTCAATAGGTGCACCTAGTCTGCACCCCCCCTGCGGGGTAAACACTGTCAAAAAACATACTTGTAGTTGAAGTAGTGTTACCGAAGGGAAAATTGAGTTACGAAATCAGCTGTTTAGGTGAACGTTACCTAGAGCATTGCGTAATATTTTTTCCGTTGCAAATTACGTTTTCACATTTATAAAGAAAATTTATAAATTTCATACAAGCGAGCAATCGTTCGTCGGTCAGCCACCCTGTGGCCTCAGCGGGACTGCGACAAATCTGTCCCAACAACCTTTTAACGTCCTCCAGTTGGTACAAATCAAAATGTCACTTGATGTACCGCAGATGTCGTGTGGTGACAACTTAAGGATCAAAAGAAGCCATTCGCACTATGTCACTGAAGCTTGCGTGTGAGCTGTCATGATTACGTTTTTGTCAAAAGAATAGTTCACAAAACGCAAATAGTTCGGATGCGTTAGTTCAAGAATTATATATGCTTGTTGCGCGCGCGCATGTGTGTGTGTGTGTGTGTGTGTGTGTGTGTGTGTGTGTGTGTGTGTGTGAGTGTGAGAGAGAGAGAGAGAGAGAGAGAGAGAGAGAGAGAGAGAGAGAGAGAGAGAGACTCGCACACAACAGCGCGACTATTTTTACATTTTTCAACAAATTTCGTTTTCAAATTATCTATTGTTAAAAAAATTCGATTACAATTAACAAAAAAAATGCTTTTTCGGTTAGTTTTGCTCAAAAGTAATCAACAGATACACAAACAAAACTTACAAAAAAACCGCTTGAGAGTAGTGCATTAAAAACCCAAAAAATCGACATAATTTCTCAAAATCGGGTTATGAGTTTGTTGGTTTTACTAATTATTATTTACTATTTACTTTACTACTTATAATATACTACTTATTTAATATTTACTACTTAGCCGCCTCGGTGGCCTAGTGGATTGCGTACTAGGCTTTCACCCCGAGGACCCGGGTTCGATTCCCGGCCACGGCTTGGCATTTTCATACGCTATAAATCATCCCATCGTCTGCATTAGCTCAAGTGTGCACAATAGTCGAACGTTAAACACAAAAAAAAAAAAAAAAAAAAAAAAAATATTTACTACTTCTTATGGACTACTATACTATTTACTACTTATTATTTACTATTTACTACTACATTAACAATCAGTTCACCTACTAAAATTACCAAAATTTTAGCAATATCAGTTAAACCGAATTTGAGAAAATTAGTCTGATTTCCCACGTTTTTAAGTGTTTTTGCGCTATTTATTTTAAAAATAACATAGACTAACATTTTTAAATGTTTGAAGTATTTTTAATTCAAACGAATTAGGTACGTAGGTACCTAATAAAACCTAAACGATCGAATAGCTGAACACAAACAATAAATGGAAATTCTACACGACAAACGGACATAAGTGAACCGAAGGCTAACGGAGTTGGACAAAATAGCTGCAGTTAAATAAGAAAGAGATTTGGCATCTTCAATGAGGAGTGGCCTAAAATAGATCTAAGTCTTCCTCGTGAGTCACTGGGGCTCACAGTATACTTGCCAAGTTCAATAACTCCAATGCAATAGGCCTAACTGTTGTACTACAGTCTGTCTAGATCTGGAACATCTGCTTTGTGCGAGTGTAACATTGACCTCTTTGCTTTGCTTAATTCCTATATCACTCTACTGAAACTATCTCGAGTTCCACTTAGAAAACAGTGGAAAAAAATCATAATTCTCAAAACGGTTTCATCGGAGTTTCCTCAATGAGTCCTTCGGTCATACATAAAAAAATCATAATTCGTATAGCTTAGCTTCCAGGATTGTTATGGTCTATTTTAAATGACCTTGTATTGTCCGTTGTCTGTACAATCCGTATAATGTACTTCCATTTGCCGTTTTCGATTCATAATCACGAACTTTCATATATTGAAACTTCAGTAATTCGTGAAAGCAGTGGTGCTGTAGCACTATTTAATTTTAGTTACACTAATCTTAAATTTCTAAATAGGTAAAGAGAATGTTAACATTGCTATTGCAGCTGAAAGAAAAGTAGGCTGTTTCCAAAAGGAAAACCGAAGCCAAAGGCCAAGATACATACATCAGCAGCTGTGAGCACAGCGATTAACCAACTATCGGAGCTGACCTCTAGGCGGACTGACACTTGCGATTCCTTCACGTCCCATCTTCCTTTTCCCATATGTCTTTTATTCTTACAGAAAAAAGTGTTGTCCTTTCTTCAATCCATTTGCTGCCGTAGTTTTTCTACTTATCTTCCACAAGAACCTTTATTTTTTCATGGCGTTTTGGAAATGTTTTTCTACTCACGCAGTCCCCCGATGTCAGTTTCACGTTTTTGTCGTTTATTCTCGGCTTTGTTTGACGCAACCTCCCAAACGTTTTTATGTTGTTTCATTTAGGACTCTTATTTTTTATTTTGTTCATGCGACTTAGAAATTTTTTTCTATTCACGCAGTCCCCCCGACGTCAATTTCACGTTTTTGTCGTTTATTCTCGGCTTTGTTTGACGCAACCTCCCAAACGTTTTTATGTTGTTTCATTTAGGACTCTTATTTTTTATTTTGTTCATGCGACTTAGAAATTTTTTTCTATTCACGCAGTCCCCCCGACGTCAATTTCACGTTTTTGTCGTTTATTCTCGGCTTTGTTTGACGCAACCTCCCAAACGTTTTTATGTTGTTTCATTTAGGACTCTTATTTTTTATTTTGTTCATGCGACTTAGAAATTTTTTTCTATTCACGCAGTCCCCTGACGTCAATTTCACGTTTTTGTCGTTTATTCTCGGCTTTGTTTGACGCAACCTCCCAAACCTTTTTGTATTGTTTCATTTAGGCCTTTTATTTTTTTATTTTGTACATGCGTTCTAGAAATGTTTTTCTACTCACTAAGTCCCCCGACGTCATTTTCACGTTTTTGTCGTTTATTCTCGGCTTTGTTTGACGCAACCTCCCAAACCTTTTTGTATTGTTTCATTTAGGCCTTTTATTTTTTTATTTTGTACATGCGTTCTAGAAATGTTTTTCTACTCACTCAGTCCCCCGACGTCATTTTCACGTTTTTGTCGTTTATTCTCGGCTTTGACGCAACCTCCCAAACCTTTTTGTATTGTTTCATTTAGGCCTTTTATTTTTTATTTTGTACATGCGTTCTAGAAATGTTTTTCTACTCACTCAGTCCCCCGACGTCAATTTCACGTTTCTTCTTCGGTATGCAATCTGCCAAACTTTTTATGTTGTTTAATTTACCCCTCTTTCTTCTTCTTGATGTGCCTGTTCCTTACGAATGTCGGCGATTATCAGGGAAATTTTGTTTTTCTCAGTGGCAATAGGGAAATGTTCCAAAGAGTTTTTACCGAACCATATTTTTAGGTTTTTCTTTATGGACCTCTCTTTGCCAGTAACATTCCTTGCAGGCTGGATCGCAGCAAGGCGTGGCCCGAGGTATTGCAGTTTTCAGCATTTGATGATGGTCCTCGAGTTGATTAGAAACAAACGGTGATTACTCGACGTCGCATTAGATTTCATTAAAAATTCAAACACACCTGGTAATATTGTAATCTCCTTGAAGACTGGTTTAGCACAGTTAATGAACTCGATTATCAAGACGTCGCTGAAGAATCGGTTTCAACGCTATAAAAACAAGCAGTAACATTTTAATGATGACACTTTACGTTCCGAGACTGGTCTATTTTCAGCTTCTGCTCGTTCTGAATTAGATTTAAAATAACTCTTTTTTAGTCGGTTGCAATGTTTCGCTTAGAATAGTAAAGTGTTCAGAAGATACACTGTAATACATTCCTACGTAAAAATAGCGTTGGGTGATTCAATAACAATGGCATAAAATAGAACAGCTGTGCGTTTTGTTATTGTAAACAGCTGTTATTTGTAACAGTAGAATGTAGCCCGTGAAGTTTTGTTGGTACTGAAAACTTTTATGGATCTAAAGACACCGTGACATTCCTAACGAATTTTCTTGGTTATTCCAGAAAAAAATCTTTCCCACACAAAACCACATTACGTTTGGTAAAAAAATTCAAATAAAATAATCCCGGTCCGCAGCTGTCTCGCTGACCTGACTGAAGCGAATTTCCAACAGTTTTGTTTTATCTTAGAATCAGGATCGCCTATCAAAGTCCTGGGCCCTACTTACTATGACTTCCTCCACACCAATAGCTCCAAATTGCTAAGGATTTTTTCCGACACCGAAGTTTCAAGACTGCATTTTACGAAGAGAAATAACATTGAAGCACTTTTGGATAAAACGGAAGTTCAGTATTGTAAAAGAAAGAGTGATTAATGCGTTTAATTTACTTGACACAAGTGAGCCTTTTAACTCTGGAAGTTCAGAAATAAATTGAGTTAAAACTTTAAAATTAAGTAATGATATTCCTTGCGACGAGCTCCATCATAAATAATGTAGTTCTCATTATACCCGCCGCACGGCGCTCTGCTGTTCTTGGTCCATGATTATGTTCACTTATATATGCATTATATATTCCGTTCTTGCTTCGCAAAGTCTTACATTCTCTCTGGTAATTACTGGAGAGGATATTTCTTGTATTACAAATGAAAGAAACAAAGTGTAATTACAAGACTGTGAATACACCATTATTACAACTTAACCGTAATTAGGTTTTAACTGGGCGTGTGTCGGCAATTAAGTATTTATTCTTCAAATTTGCTTTCTTTTGCAAAAAACTATTGGAGCTGCATTGGGACATCGATACAAGAGCCGATCCTGACCTCCTCTATTGTTTTTGGTGTACGTGTGCGTGCGCGTTTTTTCATTCCACATTCGCAATTTTGGTCCGATTTGATTCAAAATTTAGTAACATCTTAGAAAAGTTCGTTATCCAGAAAAATCCGTTTAACAGTTTCAGAATGGCTGTCATCCAAATCTTCATATCAAAAATTGTCTGACGCTGTCACCGTCGTAATCAGCGCTAAAATCTGCATAAATTAGCATTTTTTAATTTAAAAATTCTAATGAGGTTAATAAGGCTATCAACGACTGTACTCAGGAAAATTTGAAATGAGCTTTTTAAAAGACCCGATGTTATACCAAGAGTCAGGACTCTTCCGGGCCAATCGATAAAGTCCAAGCTGGTCTGGGAGTATCATGAGGACCTCAAATGCTCTGTCCCAGGAAAACTAGGTTACTTTACGGTGGGTTATCAGGACACAAAGGGGGTTGAAGAAGCGGACAGACTGGCTGAACTAGGATCCGCATCTGAGTTAATTGGACAAGAGCCGGCAGAGGGATTTCTTTGTCCGGCGAGGTGCTTGCCAGCAAGAGCTTCCAGGACCCTGAGGGCCTCCATTCAGCCCACTAAACTAGAACTCAAGAGGCTTAGTTACACAATAGGTATTTTGTTCGCCGTTCCAGGGCCACATAACATGTAAGCAATCAATCAATAGGCGTAGGGCGGAAGCAATATCTGAAAAAATGTAGGAAAAAGTATTGCGATATATTTAAAAAAAAAACTCGCGCATATAGGTCTTCCCTCTCCTGTGAAACACAATAAAGCTGTCAACGCGAGGGTAAAATACCTAA
>CM040184.1:86569322-86651822 GCA_022606455.1 Callitettix versicolor
AAACACGGTTTTTTTATTATTGCATATAGATCAGTGTCATTACTGATATTTAAATTAATAATACACGCCATTACACTACATACCCAGACCAGTCATTACTATATTGTTTTAGCGTTTAGGCCTACAGTTGAATATACTGTCAATATTTTATATGTTCTTTTTCTTTTTTATTGCATATAGGTAAGTTTCAATACTAAATATTTAAATTAATAATACACGCCATTATACAATTAACACTTGAATACTAAATAATAAAGTCAGACTGGGTAAGTAGTGTGATTGCGTTTAACATAATTTAAACATTTATTATTCACAAATATCAATATGTAATACAGGAATTAACACTATTATGCACGTCACTGTTATGCAATTAACACTTGAATACTAAATATTATGTTGGGCTGGGTAACTAGTATGATGGCGTTTAAAATAATGTAAACATTTATTATTCACACCTACCAATATATAATAAATGTATAAAACGTCACTGTTATAGAATTAACACTTGAATGCTAAATAATAAAGTTGGACTGGGTAAGTAGTATGATGGTGTTTAAAATAATAATAAAAACATAATAATAATAAAAACATGGTTCGTATGACCAAAAGTTCATTCGACCAAAATATTAAAATATAATTTAATTGAATGAACGTTTGGTTGTTTGATCTTTTGGTCATATGATCTCGCCTCTTAAAAACACGGTTCATATGACCAAACGTTCATTAGGCCAAAATATTAGTATAGAATTTGGTTAAATGAACTTTTGGTTGTTTGATCTTTTGGTCATATGACCCCATCGCTTTACAGGGTCTGTCTCGGGACTCACCTGAACTTATACTTGTTACTAAAGTTTAAAACACAGTATTTCTCAATAACCGCTCCACCGACTTTAGTTCATATATGTGTAATTAGTACCCAGCTGATAGCAAAACGAATATTTTTGAAACTAACACCTTCACGATACGCTTATACAGACAGTCGCTGTAGCCTGATAACAAAGTGTGCAAAACATTGCACAAACTTTTACGCTCTCAAATATAGCCTTCTACAAACTGAAGATTTCAAGCATGCATTAAACGGCTCAGCTTGAATTAAAGGTTAATTGCGAATCCCCTTTCCGCCAAAACGTTTTCTTTAAAAAAATCCATTCCAAATAATGCACACAAAATCATTGTACGCACTTTTGTAAAGAAGGAAAATCGGCAACAGTAAATATTTAAGAAAGTTATTGTTGCTATTATCATAGTGAAATACGGAAACACGAAATGAGCACTGATTATGCACCTTCTAGAACAAGTTTTGAGGGTCTTTATAAAAACTGTACCTATACACTACCGTTCGCAATTTTGGTTACGAATTGTCAAGAAAATTTATTTTGGTAACACCATGGAAAACAGCGTTACCCGACGAAATCCGTTTCAAAATGGCGGTGATTCAAGACTTTTCATAATATTCATAATTTGTTTACACTTGGCCTACATTTGTTTTCAAACTTTATTTGAAGTTACGAAATGGATTTCAATGAATATCATAAAATATTTTTGCAGTTTTCATCGCTGATTATAAAATGCAATCAAGTGTTTAAGATAAATTTGAAAGCTTAAATACGATCAGAACTTTCTTTGTGTATCAAAGAACCTTAAAACGGATGCGTTATTATTTCAAGATCGATTTTTTCCTATCACCAAACTTCACTAACAGGCTGCTTCTTATAGGGATAAATAAATCAGATTTTAATTTTAATAACAAGTTGGGTTTTACGAATGAAATCCCCCCCTTTTGTTATTTTATCTCTTTCCCAGGATAGAACAAAGCTGTCAAACACGTTGCACCCAATCCGATTATACTAAAACGATTGTGTTTTTCTCTTGCAGGTGCCTTTCTGGGAGTGCATGAATCGAACATTGGAAGGTAAGATTATCTCGTCTTCTTTTTCTTCTTTAATATTCTTTGACGTAATGTCAAAACGTATTTTGTATGGGACTGAGTGAAGTTATGAAACTGATTATATTTTAAAATATATTTTAAATAATTTATTTTATAGTAAGAAAACAGTGTGGAGAAACAGACAGAAGAGAATACATTTATTTCAGTGCTTCAGCAGGTTTCCATATTGGAGCTGCCATTTTGGTAAGATCCAAACCTGGGACCTTAAATAGCGCTCCGATCCTGACTTCTAGATATTTTACACACACACACACGCGCGCACGTGCGCACACCACACACACACACACGCACACACACACACACACACACACACACGCACACACACACACACACACACACACACACACACATAAACACACACACACACACACACACACACACACACACACACACACACACACACACACACACACACACACACACACACACACACACACACACACACACACACACACACACACACACACACACACACACACACACACACACACACACACACACACACACACACACACACACACACACACACACACACACACACACACACACACACACACACACACCACACACACACACACACACACACTCACACATAAACACACACACACACCACACACACACACACATAAACACACACACACACACACACACACACACACACACACATAAACACACACACACACACACACACACACACACACACACACACACACACACACACACACACATAAACACACACACACACACACACACACATAACACACACACACACACAAACACACACACACACTCACACACACACACACACACACACACACACACACACACACACACACACATAAACACACACACACACACACACACACACACACACACACACACACACACACACACACACACACACACACACACACACACACACACACACACACACACACACACACACACACACACACACACACACACACACACACACACACACATAAACACACACACACACACACACACACACACACACACACACACACACACACACACACACACACACACACACACACACACACACACATCACACCACACACACACACACTCGCACACACACCACACCGCACCACACACACACTCATACATAAACACACACAACACACACACACACTCACACACACGCGCACACACACCGCATACACACACACACTCACACATAAACACACACACACACACCACACACCGCATACACGCACGCACGCGCGCGCACACACACGCGCGCGCGCACACACGCGCGCGCACACACACACACACACACACACACACACACACACACACACACAGAGAGGGGGAATCATATACATTCCTTAAAATATTATCTACAGGTCACGAACATCTCTCACTGTCATAGAAATTCACTAAATAGCAAATCATCCCTAGTTTTAAATAAGTTTCACACAGTGTACATCGTTACCAGAGTGCAAACAGCGGGTACAAATAAAATATTCTATTTTATAACTGAATTGCGCACTGGATTTTGTCGGAATCACATTAGCCAGAACGTGCGGAGCAGTTTGGGGGGCGTAACGTGGAGAGTCCGGCTTTGATATTCTTGCGTGTGTACGTGATTACGAAATTATTCAGATAGCACTGCAGACTGCAGTATTGTGGCTACAAGGGTATCAGGTGTGAGCACTCTGGCGGTAATCCCGTGAAACTCTACTCCTTATGCATACAAATCTACCGACTTTTGTGGTTGCGAAATTTACTTGCAAAACATTTGGCATAAGCTTCTGGAAAACAGTCGGTACAAGATCGTGATGTCCGAGGTGTTAAACGCCGGCAGTCTTTGCACACCTCAAGGTCGTAGTTTCTAGAATAGTTACTGTCAGCCGTCAGTCTGGAATGAGCAGCATCAAAACCAGCTTTTGTAAATTTTGTTGTTATGGACTCCCCCCCCCAAACACAGCTTATAGATGCGATTTAAGCAAACAGGCTTACTACTAAACCAAACCCATCGACTATCAGCTAAACTAACGTAAAGGTGCAAACAGTTCTATTGTATAGTCTTTAATTAATATTATTTACTAAACTTTTTGACAGATTTTTTCCAAAACATTTTCAACTTCGGTACAAATTGATCTTGCAACACGTGCGTGTACGTGTACGCACTTACCACTTTTGGTGCAAGAAGTGTCAGATTCACCGAACTAAAATATTGACGTATCCCGTGATCTTGGACAAATTAAATATTCGACCCCCGCCGACACAGACGGGACAGCCCAGCGGGGTCTACGGAGGAGGGGGAACATAGCTTGCATACGTAATGGGGACATTATCATTTATATGTGTGCAAGAGTTGGCTGCCCTGATGCCATCTTATTCACCTTGTTAACTGCTACAGCCACATTATTCCCATCACAACTTTTCAATGCTATGTTAATGTACACTAAGTTTCAATTTAACATTTTTTTCAGTTTATATAGTACTTCCTATTTTCCTTAGTATTTCTCGGCGTTAAAGACAAGGGAAAAGCTTACGGCAGTAAACGCAGTCTCGACCTTACGACCTTTAAGATGCGCAAATCTAAACTTAACATACTGACCGGTATTTTTAACATTTGACGCCCAACACTCTAACATTTAAGTTCAATGATATGTTTCAAATTTTCTACCAAGATAAAGAATTAAACGTTTTCGATCTTTACGTTTTTGTGGGTATGCAACGATCATGAAATTTGAAAATACCTACGCTATGATCCCGCAGAAAATTGGAAATCAAAAATAACCGACAATCAATGATTTTTTTTTTGTATTTTAAGGCGAAAAGCACATTGAGGCTATTATCGCCTCCCTAAATGTAAGTGTGGGTGTAAAGTGTTAAAGTCGTAAGCGTAGTGTTGTAAGTGTAAGTGTGTGTTTAGACTCGGGTACCGCGAGGGACGTCGGGGCACAATCAATGAAAATATCTTGACTTATTCACGAATTTTATCACGTTTGGTGCAATAACTTTCAACGTTAGGCAGCGCCACTGTATCAATCTCTCACAATGGAAAGCTTAAACTACATAATATACCCAGACAACATAAAATCAGTATTACATTCTCCTGCTTTGAGGAATGAACACCACAGAAACCACTACACCTGATACAGCTACACCGCGATCTCGAATAATTCAGGTAACTAAGATCATTACAGCGGTTGTGCCACTGATGTGGTTCTAGAATTTAATCAACCGCAACCTTTCCCTTTCCAGCAAAACCTCTCATTCCCCTCATTTACTTTGTTTTGTAATTTTCCATACGTTTTCGACTAGAATTTCTTTCTTTCTAGTCTTCCTACGTCGACCACAATGCAAGCATCTCGACAAAACTACTTTGTTATTTTCTGTTGTTGTCACTATCTACTTCTAATAATTACCATATTTCTTAACATTATTATTGTTGTACCTGCCTTTCATCTCCTTAAATTCAACTTGTAATTCTCTCTTTGCGCCCAAAGTATCACATGTAGGCTACACATGGCAGTCAGTTGCAGTGCTTCTTAAACATAAGGAGGGCAAGTTGGCAGTTCGCTATAACTCAGATCTGTTCGCAGGAGAGCACGTGGCCACCAAATGCGGAGCGGAATGAACTACGCATACAAAACCTAACCTATTGTTTTTTCAGTGCTGCCATTGAAAGCGTAACGGGACTGAGCAGAGTCAGCGGCACCACTGGGCTCCGCTCCGCGCAGCTTTGATTCTGTCTTGTTCGGTTTTAAATCTGACTGCTTCCCCCACCACGCTGACCACGCCTCCAAACTTCTTATTTTTCATTACTAGGTTACCGTTGCCTAGGTTACGGTTTTTTAACGTTCCTAGGATCCGTTAAAGTAGACCTAAATATTTAGATTTAAAAGATACAAACGTTAACTCCGCTTCTGGCTGTCGTTCGTCTTCATTCCGCGCAGCCCCTCAGCTCAGCGCGACTCCGCCCGCATTTTGTGGCCACCCGGCCTAAAGAGAACAAGAGGTCCTGCGTAGAGATCTCAGTTCTAGCGTTTAATAAACGCCATTAGTATAGTGCTTGATAAAGTAAAGAAATTAAAACTACAAAAATATAAAACAAGCACTTTTGCCTCAATGTTAGCCACAAGGTGCTGGACGCTCATATATTTTTCTTAATCCATTTGGGCTCCCCTAGATCACTCTCCCATCTAACTACTCTTACCTTTCCAATACCACCTCACTTAAGGGAATATAAAATTTTTACAACGTCAAATTTGGTGTCGAATAAAATGTAACATATCGGGCATGCATTTTGAGTAAGGTTAAAATCGCCTGTTAAAGGCAAGCCGCTGCTAAAAACACCAGCGGGATAGAAAACAAATGTGAGAGTGAGAGGTCGAGTTTCCGCTTTCTCATCACAGCTCCCTCCTTTTCTTTCACTATCGCTGAGTAGTGAACAGTTTGTAGACTGAGACTGGCAGACTCCGTACCACTGGACTGTTGGCTAGAGCTGGAGGGGAATTCTCATACATGCGCGAGGAATGCGTAAATAATCAACCGCAATACTAAAGCTCACAAAAGCGAGAATCAATACAAAATAATCGTACATTCTTTCTCATGATGATTGAAATGGTTGGCCAACGCGTAAGAAAACAAACGGAATACTTTGTGACACCGGATATTCGCTGAGGTAAATCCACTCGAAGAACTGTAAGTGTTTTTCAATTATCGGATTTGAAACACCACCTTTTAATCTTTTCGTTTTTTCCGCTTCGGTTACCCTTCAGAATTGCTTCCTCGTTCCTTTTATCGAAAATCACTTTGTGTCAACTTCGTAATTGCGTTGGGCTGAATGAGTGGAGGTTATGAAAGAATTGCCGCGTTAAGTCGGTGGCGATGTTACGAGAAGGCCCGTCAATCATTCAATAGTCTAGCGACTATAGATTTTCATTATACGAAGTAGGCCTATGTAGGACAATATGGTGGTGAATTTCACTTGTGTCAGTTTTCAGATGCCAGATTTTCAAAACAAATCTTACGATAAACTAGTAAACGTTTTAGTGCGTTGTTTATTGTTGACAGAAGAAATAACTGTATTTTAGGATTTGTACACAGCGATAAGTTTATCTTTGAAGTACCGTAGGTCGTGCAGAGAATAAAACTATGAAACCATCGTAAAAATAAAGGCATGTTCAAAAAGCAATTGTTGGAAAGTGATATCACCGCGAGGGATCAGTTCGGCTCCCGAAGGTACACGAACACTGGGAGCGAGTTGTGGGCACGATTTTGTGAATTATGGCGCGGACCTTTCTAACCCTTGTACAAGCCGTATCGAAAACATTTCTCTGTGTGTTGCGCGAAATACTACACCAACCGGTTATGTTACACTGCAGAGTAGTACGGTTATAGGTAGAAGCTGTCCTTCTTGTTTACTGTCCAAATATAAAGAATGGTCACGTGGGTGTTCCGGACAAAAGCTCCTGGAGCCTGGAGCGCTGTCAGTGGAGCAGGCAAGTATGAAATAGTTCGCTACATGAATGTCACTTGGGCTGAGGAAATATTACACAGATATCGAACAAGATATACTGAACGTGAATAAATATATATTGCGACCGTTGTAAACATACAACCAACTAGCATATAATGTTTTTAGCTTTGGCCTTGAACCATAAATTTTATTATTATATATTTTTGTTTTCCTTCTCTTTCTATCGTTCAATATGTCTGTCTTTATCTATCTGTCGTTGTCATCATGAATAGTTTCAGCCTTAAAATTCGTCGAGAACACAATCTCTTAACATCCCACATCGAGAATGCCCACTTCCTCCTCTCTGTCTGTCCTTACTTACCTATGGCTCCACTCGGCGATGATAACCTTAAAGGTTTTTCGCCGGAAAAAAAATCTATGGCTCCATTGCACTTCTTTTCCTCCATCTGATATCCCGAAATCCCTTCTTCCCATCGTTTTATAATCCTTGATTTGTATTCATTCTGTCCAACGAGTAGAGTACCAATACCTGCTGCCCTCTTATATTCTATACTTGATGCTAAATACATTTCACGTCATATACCAAAAGTCAATTCAGTAAGAACGTTGATAGAGAAGATGAATCACTGTTCCACAAAAATAGATCTACACACTGAAATTAAAGAGAAAAAAGCAAAGTTCGAGGCACGGATCCCAATGTTGGACTAGTACAAGGAAGATTGAAGCACAGGAATCATGTAAACAGGCAAAGTAGAGGAGATCACAACAAACAAACAGCTGATCTGGTAAGAGCACAGGTTGGATAATGAAATACAAATACCTCTAAAAGAGATGGAGCCAGGTCATCGACAAAAAACATGGCAGGGAGAAGCTGGGATACACAGATACAGCAGGAGCTGAGACGTGTACGAGGTCGGGAAGATCCAAAGTTTTTTAAAATAAAACCCTGCGTGACAAAACTTCGTCAGAATTTTACCCGATCATTTTTTTCTGTTCACATTTTTTTTTATTTGAAACTTAAGTTTTTTTATTTCGTAAAGAATGTTCAAATTCGATAGCGATCCGATAATGGTTTATTTAATGGAAGCTTAACCGCGACATGGCCGACGTACGGGAGAAACAGAATTTTTCACGTTACAGACACGCCCTGAACCCATCAGCTGTAATGATGCAATGAACAACGCAAGCATTCTCAGTTCTCGGATAACTAAACTTATGTTTTTCGTCTTGCTTTCAACGCCACAGTAAATAATTCCGGTTAAAATTTCTTCATACAAATTTAATCAAACACCGTCCGAATATTTCAACAAAGTTTTCTTCTTATAAAACAACGCACAAGTAGGTCATGCAATAAATCAATAAATAAAGATAAAAGTTTTAATTAAATCAATATCTCATTTCAATATTGTGAATTATCGTAACTCGATTCAAAGTTTTCTGATTGCATTCGCATAATCAGTGTTTCTTTTTTAACTATTTCCAGTTTTTTTATTTAAAGAAATTCTTTTTAAAATCAAATTATTTTAATGGTAAAACTGAAAACCTACGTGTTAGTACGCTTCTATCCGAACAACCTACTAGACTAAGATTCGAGTGTGCACTAAATGTGTACTCACCTTTAGAATACGTTTGCATGTGGTATTATTCAACAAGCTTGTGGAAGGATGTTCTTTGTGGCCTGTGAACAAACAACAAATGTTTTTAGTAAGGGTAAAATAATACAGCAACAAGAAAAATGAACTAATGAACAATATTACTGTATATAGCCGCTACATGATTCCGGTTAGGATCACTGTCTATTGAAGATATATTTTGCTCAAATTTGAATCGTACGTGGGGAATTATAACTTGTATATTTAAGCCAGTGAACAAAACTTGAAATCAAGATGTGGTTTAAAACCGATCGGATGCGTTTAAGGCAACATTAGGATACTTTTAATCTGCATCCAAACTTCTTTGACGCCCTCTTTGTTTCGTCCAAGCCCGAGAGGCTGTCAATGGTTTTTCCGTTCGGCTATACAAGAACACCTATCCGGAAATATAGTACGCTAAAACGAAAGGCAATCCTCACCGATAGGTACGGTACTTAAAGAAATTTTACTCTAAAAAAATGTTAAAACAAAAGAAAATCCAAACGGCTGTCAGGGTTCCTTTTTCTTTCTCCCTGTGCCCCATGAGTTGCAGTTAAAATTGAAATCGCTCCTTGCCCACACTATTGTTCTAACTCTATACGTTACAGGTCTCAATAATTACCCGCAATGCAGTTATATTTAACGTACTGTCGTGTTGCGCCGGTAGCGCATGCGTGGTTTCCCTCATGTATTTCTGTGCAAGTATGAAGCTGCTAGGTTAGTTCCATCGTCGCTGCCTTTTTGCAAGGGGGTGCAGACTAGCTGCACCTATTGAGAGGATTTAGACGTCCCTCGCGGTACTCGAGTCTAACACACACTTACACTTACAACATTACACTTACGACTTTAACACGTCACACTCACACTTACATTTAGCGAGGCGATAATAGCCTCAATGTGCTTTTCGCCTTAAAATAACAAAAAAAGAAAAAATCCATCGTCGCTGCCTTACTTTTATCATTGCTGCTCCGGTTTTTGTGGGCGGTATGTGCGATGGGGCCGCAGTCCATCATTGACTTTCGACACAATACGGAAACAGTGTCTTACTGAAACGTTGTGTGTGTGAATGGATTGAAAAATTAAAAAATGGCCGCACTAATGTTACGCATGACGAAGGAGACGGACGACCGTCATGAGGACAACATTGGGCGTGCACGTGACATTATAATATGAGATTCGGGGCAAGATTACCCTACTTTTTTCTTACACAAATACTATATTCCTGATTTTTTTTTTTTTTTTTTTAAGTTTGACTATTGTGCACACTCGGGCTAATGCAGACGATGGGATTATTTACAGCGTATGAAAATGCCAAGCTATAATCGAATCTATAAATATAAAGAAGAATAAATGTTTTATAGCTCGTTCAATTTGTTGTTCAATACAACAGCGTAATACTAAAACCATCGAACAAACGGATAACAATAAAACAGCGTCCATTAATATACAGTGCTGAGTGTTCGTAACACAGCATACAGCTCTCAGCAGTGCACACAAACGGACTTTATTACACTGTTACCTTGTTATGTTATAGTGAAACCATTCGACAGGAAATCACATTTACTTTTGACTGTTTTTTAAAATAAATATATACTTTTTGAGTATTTTGTTCATTTAAAATATTTAAGTGGCCACCATTCGAAAAGGATTATTGGCATAAGATGATTATATTTGCTAGGATATCGTACTGACGAGTACGTTTTTTTTTTGGTGTTTAACGTCCGACTATTGTGCACACTTGGGCTAATGCAGACGATGTGATGATTTATAGCGTATGAAAATGCCAAGCCCTGGCCGGGAATCGAACCCGGGTCCTCGGGGTGAAAGCCCAGTACACTATCAACTAGGCCACCGAGGCGGCTATCACGCCGCCACGGCAGTTAGGCGCTACACAGAGTCCAGTACATTTATCATAAATGCACAACAGAATGGCACAATGGAGGAGACGTTTTGTCCGGAACTTGACATTTATCAAACGTTAGACGTAACAAAGGGGGTTTGCAGAAAAGAAATTCAATTCTTTATCATTTTATAGTTAATGTAGTAACAACAACAATTGCTCTGAACTTTATTGAAAGAAACATTCCGAGTTGTTTCGTTAATTAGCGGAAAATGGTTGAACAAACTCTGTTAGGCCGGGCGGAACGGAGCTGAGCTGAGCTGAACAGAAAGCACTCAGTTTAAAGAATGCGTTTGTTTCTTTTAAATCTAAATATGTATGCCTACTGTAACTGATTAAAGGAAACTACAGTAGTGTGTTTAAACAGGCAACGGTAACCTAGGTAACGAGAAATAATAAGTTTTGAGGCGTGGTCAGCGTGGTGGGGGAAGCGGAGTCAGTTTCAAAACCGAACCTGAGGCCGGGTGACCACTAGAGTTGGGCGTTTCTGCTATTTTTACAAAACGTCAACAAACTGTTTGTTGAGGAAAAAAGCTGCTTTTTAAAACAGTTGGAATAAAACAGGTTTAGAAAACTGAAACTCAAAGTTGTATTAGCAGCTAAAACATACGGCACATACGTTCAGTTTTCTAAGACTACTTTTTCATTCCCATTACCACCATGTCCTTAAATTGTTTTTGGGTATAAAGCATTTAGAAAGGATAAAAATAATCCTTATAAGTGTAGTAATAATTAAATTACATTCTCAAAACGTAATAATTATGTATGCCATTTTATATTTACAAAATGCAATGAATTTCTAATAGAAGCACTTTTTTTACTTAAAAATTAAATAGTACTTTGCATATTTACCAAAATGCAAACGATTTAGAATATTTTTAGTTGATTAAAAAATATTGATGAGTGATAATAAATATAAAAAATATGTTTAAATAAAATTAGGCTCTGTATCTACAAAATGTGAAAGGTTGTTACTACAACTCGCAACAAAATAGAGATAAACGTTGACATTGACCAAACAGTTCTTATATCACTACAAGCAACAAGCAACTTTGGAATAAAGGGAAAAGTATAAAAGCAGGTAGAAGAAAAGCAGTTAGCAGGAAAGCAGTTAGCAGGAAAACAGTTTTAGCGCTTGCGCAACGTTCGAATAGATCAGTCCGTTCCTTGTTTAACAAATCTTAAACTAGTCCAAATCAAACTGCTTGTTTCTGTTTGAAAAAGCAGTTTGTTTGTCGTTTAGAGAAAAGCAGTTTTTTTTAACAGTTTGATATTTTCTGCCCCACCACTAGTGACCTCACGGAGTGGAGTTGTGTTGAGCTGAACGGACTGTGCATTCAAAACCTAACCTCTTGTATTTAATGTAAATGCGGACACTGAAAGCGGAACAGAGCTGAGCTTCCAGTGGTCGCACTTACAGTAAAAACAAGTTGCGTTGTACGCCCTGCTCAGCACAACTCTTGCTTCGAATTTGGTGGCCACCCGGCGTTGCGTTATTGTAACGCTCTGAAATCCCTCAAGCGTCCAAACAATAACTTTATTTCTTTCAAAAATCCGGTCCAAAAGCTATCGACAATAGGAGAATAACTAAAACTTATAATTTCTCTGAATTGGTTCATCAGATTGTACTAAGCTTACTTTAAGTCAGGATGCCATTTTCCAATTAAAATTCACCAAAATACCGATTGCACTAAACTGAAAAAAGGCCACGTCTCTGTATCGTTTTTGCGCCGACTGCCCAATATTATCGAAACGGATCACACACCACGTGTTTAACAAGGTCTGCCTGACGAATATGGTGCTGCAACCCGCACAACTGCACTGCAATCTGTTGCCTATAGCAAGCTCTACAGGCGAAACACCAGTGCCTGCGATATCTTTAATTAAATCCGCAATTTTATATAAACCTTCCCAGAAAGAAATGTGAGTGAAGCACAGGATTTGGCTGCCGAATTAAGTGAAGCAGGGCACTAATCCACCCGGACAAATTACAAATGAGTAATTTTTTTTATAGACATTACAAAAAATAACACGAATAAAAATATTATTGGGCACAAAATTAGAAAAAAAATTTTAATATTTCAAAAAGGATTGCGCTAATGTGTCAGCTGATAATTTTGTTTCGATAACACCTAAAGCCAGCAGAAGCAATGCCATCATTACTAAAGCGAAAAACCAATTTACTTTCAATATTTATTCTACAAGGGAATATTTTTCTTTCAGTGTCTGTTGTTCAATTCATTGGGCAAGACCCAGCTCTGAACATTGAAATAAGCTCTGATCCTAATTTCTAGAAAGTAAGCGTTTTGAGGGACTCTCTCTCTCTCTCTCTCTCTCTCTCTCTCTCACACACACACACACACACACACACACACACACACACACACACACACACACACACACACACACACACACACACACAACAGCTTAGTGGTCGACGTGGCAAAGGTACCTGTCAGTCTGCAGAGTTTCTGAACTGCAAATCTCAAGATCATTAATTCAACATGCAGTTACTGTTGTTTGTTTACTGTTGCCGTTAATAGTGGTAGAGCATGTCCTCATTAACCTAACTGGCATAAAGTTTGGACACACACACACACACACACACACACACACACACATATATATATATATATATATATATATATATATATATATATATACATATATATATATATATATATATATATATATATATATATATATATATATATATATATATATATATATATATATATATATATATATATATATATATATATATATATATATATATATATATTTGTGTGTGTGTTTATGTGTACAGCTAGTTTACAAGACTCAAAATTTCCTTTCAGAAATCCGCAAAGCCGAGAATTGGTCTGGCAGGGCATGCTGTCGCCTCGCCCAGTCCGAGAGGTGCCAACAGACTTGTATGACAGTGTCTTCAAAGCAAGAGTTATTCTATTACTGTAGGCACAGTGATGAGTTCGCTTTCTTTGCTTGTATCGACCGACAACAAGTAAGTGGATCTAACCTAACCCATGTGCTTCGCTACAGTATACAGACAGACAGACCGTATAGAGCACTGTAAGGTTCTGCTTACGTACCCGTTATACAATGCATTTTAATAATTAGTGTGATAATTTAAGTAATAATTACTTCAGCCTGCTGATTGAAATTGAAAAAAATCTGACCCAGTATCTTATGTATGCGACATTTCATGACAATCCATGCCATAGTGTAGATATCTTTATTTTCAACACACACACATTCTACTGAATATAGATGTAGATTAAGTAATAAGCTCAAAAGTGTTATATTTTCAAAGTACTGCTTTGATGTTACTGAGAACATCTTGACAACAGCTTTTCCTTCGATAGCATTACTTTAACCGATATTATGCTTTAAAATGTAGGCCTAATAATTCAATTAATGAATTAATCTGCATTAAATCTGTGTATCAGATCGAAATACTAGTTTCCATTAAATTGATTTTAATTAAAAATTACAGCTTGATTACATGAATACAATATGTTTCTGTTTTTAATGTACACTTGCCAAACTAAAAACCGAGCAAATTTACATCTGCCAATCAGCAACTTGTACTTAGGTTAAATTGCTAAACACCAAAAGGACACAAGAGTGAAGTGAGCTGTTTAATCGAATGATAGATAATTAGGTTTCATTAAACAATAATTATGTTAATATAACAGTTGCGTTCGGTCAATTTTCACGTCAAATTTGCAGCCGCAACGCAGTGAGTGGGTCATATGTCCATTTTTTATATAAAAATTATGAATTGTTTTCAGAAAGGGGATGATTGCTGCAGCATGTCACAATCAGATGATTGCAGAAACGCTTGTCGTTCGATATTCCGAAGCAATTTGACTCCGTCGCGGACTGCCAAGTCAGCCCTGCTGCACAGCTGTAGGGACACCAGCCCTAGCACGCTGGCTTGTGTTAATAACATCACTAAGTCCACAACTGTGACCAACCCTCATAAATGTAAGATCTGAATTTATCAACAGAAAGTTATGTGCTATGGAGGTTATGTAAATCTTCAGTTTCAATATTTGTCTGTCTTCATATGCGAGGGTGGTCTGAAAAGTTTCCGACCTAACAAAGATACAAGACATTTTTTCATATTTTTTTTTTTATTTTTCAACATAGTCTCCTTGTACCTCTACACACTTCTCCCAACGATGCTGCCATCTCTGTAACCCGTGCAAATAGTACTCGGCGTTTTTCTCTGCAAAATAATTGTTCACGAAGGTGATTGCCTCTTCATTTGACGAAAATCTCTGTCCTCCGAGCGCAATTTTTAGATGAGGGAACAAAAAGAAGTCGCTTGGGGCTAGATCTGGTGAGTAAGGCGGATGGTCTAGCAGTTCAAACCGTAATTCATGGATTTTCGCCATAGCAACCGCTGAGGTGTGAGACGGTGCGTTGTCTTGGTGAAACAGGATTTTCTTTTTCTTCAAATGTGGCCGTTTTCCCGCAAGTTCTGACTTCAGCTTGTCAAGTAATGATGCGTAGTATTCTCCTGTAATGGTTTTTCCTTTTTAAAGATAATCGATTAAAATAACTCCATGACTATCTCAAAAAACAGTCGCCATCACTTTCCCAGCCGAAAAAACAGTTTTTGCTTTTTTTGCAGTCCACTGTTTGGATCGTATTTTTGTTTCGGGCGTATAATGGTGTATCCAAGTTTCATCTACAGTAATTAATCCACGCCAAAACTGGGATTTATTGCGCCTAAACTGCGCCAACAGAGCATTGGAAATGTTCATTCGAACACGTTTTTGTTCTAACGTGAGCAAAAGCGTCTCCCAAGCTCTTACGGCCACGTTTAAATTCAGCTGCCCAAAATTTCACTGTGGTAAATGATAGTGCAGAGTCCCCATACACAGAATCCAACTCATCTTTGATTTGCGTTGGCGTATTGCCTTTCAAAAACAAATATTTAATAACAGCTCGATACACGATTTTGTCCATTTTCATAAAAATACTCACATCAACTCACTCTAACGTCTGTTACATAACAACTGCGCGTCAAAAAGGCTGAAACTTTGGTGAGTAACTGTCAACAGATGAACAACGAAATTCGAGTGCTGCCACCGACGAGTGCTGCTATCTTCATGTTGAGGTCGGAAACTTTTCAGACCACTCTCGTACTCTTATTTACAGCCGAAATAGCCGAAATCAGTTTTGCTAAAAAATGAAATTTAATCATGTTTCGGCACATTAAACTGACGGGTTTTGTAATCAAAGTTGAATTTTGAAATATTTTTCAAAATAGTAATGGAAAGAAATACAAAAAATGGAAAATTAAAAAATAACTACTGTATTTAAAATTGAATTGTGGATGTTTCTAAAATAATAAACATTTTTATAAATACTTTCAAAATGTAATTGTCTTTTAAATTAAAAACAGAAATTACAGTCTTAACTATTTCAAAGGAACACTTTGATTGTAAAAAAAATCATGTTTATCCCAATCTCTCAGAAAGTTAAACATAGTTACGAGGGATTAAGGCACTGTTCAGCCAAGAAGTGAATTTCACTTCTGTATTTCAATTTACTTAAGTCTTATTAAATTAATTCACTATCTTGTCTTGTCAAAAGTTACTGTATACATTTTTGCTATATAAGATAAAATAAATTATTTAAAGTTACTTTATAACAGAAATAGCTTTAAGAGAAGTACATTAAAGGGTACTCACTTTGCTAATCGTCAGCTTTTATATTATAAAATATTTTGTATTCATTCTTACTTCTATAAATGAATGAAGAGTTTCTAAGCATACAAATTTGTTGTGTACTCTAGCTGCATTTATATCTTCACTGTTTTTCTCATCTTTTGAATATATTAATATGTCCTTATATCATAATTATTTAATTAAAACTTTTATAATTTGACAGTAATGCATTGCTGTGACAAGGCCAGCGATAAAAGATGCCGGGACAGTTGTCAGAAGACTTTAAGGACTAAAAACATAGATCATGAAATTATAGATGGTCTGCAAGAAGGAGGATGCGGACCTCCTTTATTACATGTAAGTCTTTGTATTTTGTTTATTCTTCTAATATACATATTTTTTGCCATTCTGTTTTGCAATAATAACAAAATGTCCTATAAAAATATTATACATTGGAAATATTATCTTAACAGATTGCAGATAGGCTGCATATTGTAATTTTCAATATAAGAGGTGTGTTCAGAAAGTAACGAGAATTTTTAAATTTCGCGGGCTTGGAGAGTCCGATTGTCAAACATTTTTTTTATTATTATGTTGTTATGCATGCCCTTGAAGTATGATAAAACTTTCAGCTGTTTTCATTGTTGACTTTGTCTGTGACAGCCACTAAAGTTAGACGTGTTTTTATGAACTCGGCGATTTTCGTTTGTTAAAAGAAATGGATCAAAGAATTTGTATCAAATTTTGCGTAAAAAATGGAATAAAGTGTAAAAAAGTGTATGATGTGTTAACAAAGGCCTATGGTGAGTCTGCTATGAGTAACGTTTACGAGTGGCATAAGCGTTTCCAAGAAGGCCGTGAAGACGTTGAAGATGACGAACACCGATCATCGGTTGTGAAGCACATCAACAACCGATGAAAATTTGGAAAAAGTGAAAGAAATGGTTATGAACAATCGCTGAATCACAAGTAGAGAGGTCGCTGATGATGTTGGCATATCGATTGGACGTGTCCATGACATTGTTCCCAAAGTTTTGTGTATGAAACTCGTGGCAGCAAAATTCGTTCCAAAATTGTTGAATTTTGAACAAAAACAGCGGCGAATGGAAGTTGCTCAGGAGTCACTAAATGAAGTTAACGACGATGCAGAATTACTGAAACGTATTATAACAGGTGACGAAACACGGGTTTACGGATATGACGTCGAAACTAAGGCTCAATCATCCCAGTGAAGGCATTCTGGCTCGCCAAGACCGAAAAAGGCTCGACAAGTGTGCGGTCGAACGTGAAGGCTCCGTGTGACTTTTTCCTATTTCCAAAAATAAAGAGTGCCTTAAAGGGCCGTCGTTTTACAGCCGTAGATGACATTAAAAGCGAATCGCTGAAATAACTAAAGGATATCTCAAAGATCGAGTTTGAGAAGTGTTTCGAGGATTGGAAGAAGCGCTGGCACAAGCGCATAATCTCCAATGGGGACTATTTTGAAGGCGACAACATCAATGTAGAAGAATAAATAAATATTTTGTTAAAAAAATTAAAATTCTCCTTACTTTCTGAACACACCTCGTAATCAGGTTAACATAATTTTCATTTGTTGACACTAACCACAGTGAAACAGCTGTGTACCTCAGTTTACCCTTATTTGTTTTTAATTTTACTTTACATTAAATTTTTCTTAAAAAAACTTGTGAAAGTGAGGAGAGTATTATCACAATTATTTATATCAAAATAACCGTCTGCTCAAAAGATTTAAAAAATTCATTATGTTTGTTTCTCGTAGGACAAAGTGTGGCAGTGTTTTCTGAAGAGTGACACGACAACCACTATTGAAGTGTCTCCTATCAACCGCCTCGGCATGGATTCTGCGAAACTACATTGCTGTTATAAAGCGCAGTCTTCTACTTGTAAAAAATTATGTTTGAAAACCTTTTTCAATGAATTCACCAACTTGTGGGATGATTTCAAAACCAGCTGTCTCTCCACTATTGCTGAAGACAGTCTGATTCATTGTTTGGACGAAGGTAATTTTGATTGCGTTAAAAATCTATACTTTAAATACGAAGATAAAATTATATTCGTATAATTTATTACATTTATGAACTTTTGTCATTTATGTATATGTAATGTGAAATGTGCATAGACAATCCCGAAATACGAGGGCTATTCAGAAAGTAGATTACGTTTTTGGATAAAAAAAAAACTAAGTACAGGAAAAAAATTTTATTATATACATTTGAAAGAGGAACTAAAATACTATTTTTCGACATAATCGCCAAACAAATTTAGACATTTGTCATATCGGTGAACTAGCTTTGAAATTCCCGTGTCGTAGAATTCCGCCGCCTGTGACGCCAGCCAGTCAGTCACGCCCGTGAGGGACAGGAAAGGTGTTCTTCTGGTTGACTTCCTAGAACGTGGAGCAACCATAAACTCAGAAAGGTATTGCCAAACATTACGAAACTTAAGACGAGCTATCCAGAACAAGCGGAGAGGAAAACTGAGTGCAAAAGTGTTGTTTTTGCACGACAATGCCCGCCCTCACACGGCAAATCGAACAAAGACGTCTTGACGGCCTTCAAGTGGGAGATTTTCCTCATCCACCCTACAGTCCGGACCTGGCACCTAGTGATTTCCACTTATTCCCGAAGATGAAGACTTGGCTTGCAACACAGCGCTTCGATGACGACGCAGATCTCCGCGCGGGCGTGACTGACTGGCTGGCGTCACAGGCGGCGGAATTCTACGACACGGGAATTTCAAAGCTAGTTCACCGATATGACAAATGTCTAAATTTGTTTGGCGATTATGTCGAAAAATAGTATTTTAGTTCCTCTTTCAAATGTATATAATAAAATTTTTTTCCTGTACTTAGTTTTTTTTTTATCCAAAAACGTAATCTACTTTCTGAATAGCCCTCGTATAACAAAGGAATTCAGTAAGTAGGAATATAATAAGATTCAGTTCATTTATATTTTATAATATTTTTTTAAACTAGCAATAATGTCGATTGAAAAATCAATGATCTATCAAAATTGAAATTTTATATTACAGAAATGCAAAAATTGTGTTGTGCAATGTTCTATGACCTACTAATGTTCCGTTTCTATTATTCTTACAGTTGACAAAATATTTTCTAATTTAAAAAAAAAGTATATACATATTTGTACACCTTGAGCTGCATACAAAATACCAAGGAATGTTTTTCAAAACAGCCTTATTTTGGGCTCTCTAGACAAAAATTTTGAATATTACATACTAAAATATAAGTTGCACTTACAGTTATAAGTGGTTTGATTAGTAAAACTCATACATTTGTCTGCCTAGTCGAGGAGCCCTGTGAGTTGGGCTGTGCAGGACTCAGTTACTGTACCAACTTTAATAACAGACCTACAGAACTCTTCCGCAGCTGCTCCGTACCAGCTGATGAAGCTGCTCGTTATGATGTTGCTCTTTGGACACAACAAGGGAATATTTCTCTCCCTGGCTTGTCTAAGGGGATCCTGATAAAGAATATTTCGCAATGCTCGCCTCTAACATGGAAGGCCATTGCCTGTACATTACAGATTAAACCTTGCCAAAAAAGCTCACATGCCAATCGGATTTGCAGGTAAACATTGTCTGTTTTATTTACAATATGTTATTTTCACCACGTATTATATTCTTTCCTTACTGTCAGAAATTTTAAATATAATAAATTATGAAATACATGATTTACATATTATATACGAGGGTTGATCAAATATAAACGAGACTGATTTTTAAAAAAATTATTGCTTACTTACAAATTATTCTTGATACAACTTATTTTTCTACATAGTCTCCCGCACGAGTAACACATTTTTCCCACCGGATTGGAAGTTTTTTAATTCCATCTTCGTAAAAAGTTCTCGGGCGTTCATTGAGCCATTGGAGCACGAAGGTCTCCACCGCAGAATCGTCTTCGAAACGCTGGCCTCCAAGCGCCTCTTTGAGTGGCCCAAACAGGTGATAGTCGCAGGGTGATAAGTCTGGACTGTATGGGGGATGTTCCATTGGTTCCCAGCCAATTTGATCGAGTTTAAGCCTCGTAGCGTTCGCCGAATGTGGTCGGGCATTATCGTGAAGAAGAATGACGTTTCTCGCCGGGTTAGATTTCCTTTTCCTACGAAAAGACTTTGCGGCCTCTAAAACATCGCAATAATATTGTGCATTTATTGTGCGTCGTTGATGGAGGAAATCGACGTGAAAGGCGCCTTGATTGTCGAAAAATACAGTGGCCATTACCTTCCCGGCCGACGATCGTGATTTGGCCTGGAGGTTTTCTACTGCTTCCCGTTCTTCGGCGAATTCCTTGTGCCAAGCAAAAACGCGAGCTCTTGACAGGGTCCTGTCCCCGTATTGAGCCGTCAATCTACGAAAGATTTCAGTCGGATTGACCCCCTCCTTGGCCAAAAACTTAATAATAATTCTCTGCTCCACGGAAACGTGCACTTCACTCTCACTCATTGTATAGTTTAATACTGAAGGGTCCGAACGGAAATGTTGCCCGTCTACGCCCGTCCCAAACCTCCCAGGCTACCTGAAACCCCACCCTTTAGAGTTCAATGTCCAACGGAAAAGTTTTTAGAAAGTCAGTCTCGTTTATATTTGATCAACCCTCGTATATATATTTTGTATAAATACGCAAATAAAATAAAAATTCATAACCTGTCAGTTGGCACAATTGTCTGTTACTTTAAATGCATTAAACCAACTGAGGCAAAATAAGTTATGTGTAACAAGGTACAATACTTCCTAATTTAAAAAGCCAATCATCCATTTGTAAATTGGCGTAAACTATACCAGGAAGGTTTTGAAATAACATGTGCCAAACAAATAGAGTCTGTGACAGAAATAGTTTTATTAATTTTAAAATAGTGGTGATCAGTTTCTACAAAGATATCATTGAATACAATATTTTACAAATCTAATAAATTTGATACTTTGTTATTGTTTATTTGCCTTATCTTTACTGATTAGTACAAAAGGTTATAGTGCAATGCCTTTAGCCTCAAGACAGGAAGGGATATTTTTAAAGTAGACAGAACTGTAATGACTGGCGTCCAGTATTGTCCAGATTCGACAGGGCAAGCCGGCTCACTGTCACAGTGCAAACTTAGCATTAGTTTTTATCCATATGTGGACGGTAATGTGTGTATAAATTAATACCTTTTCCTTAATTATATAAAATGTAAATATATTTTCTAGGGAAGACTGTTTCGAACTGCTCAGTCAGTGCATGGACTGGAGCCGAATGCCTGAAACATCGGCCGAATCCATATGTTCAATTCTATCGCCTGCTGATCCTCGCACACCCTGTATATCATTGAAACCATTTTTAGAGCCCAGTGATTTTCCTTGCCACCTTCTGACTGATCAAGTGACACAACCGTGTAAAGGAGGTCCATGCAATGCAAGCCAAGTGTGCACGATCAATCGATTTCGTCAACATTCTAGAGTGCAACCGTCCTACACTTGTACATTGGGTGAGAATCTTAAAAATCAAAATCATTACTCTATTTCAAAACCCATGTAGCCTATTCTAAACAAAATTAAAGTTTACAATTAGAACCTATCCTGACATTAAATACTTTTTGACGGGACGTTAAAGTTTGTGTAGTATTTGTTAACACATCATTTGCAACTGTGGTCTGACTTGTTCTAACTTGGTACAAAAACTGATAACGTTAATAGCTCGAACAATTTACATATTGATTATTGTTCTAATTAATTAATTAATTCTAAGTTTCAAAATAGTGTCCATTCTATACATTTAAAACAATTATAACTTTTTCGTCTTCCACTATTTGAAAATCTTATTTCATTGTCATAATCAGTGTTAAAATCTGCAAAATGTGTAAGCATTTAAAAAAAAATTTAATCAACTGAAATTAACAAAATGAATTTTATATAAGTCATTGTTTATTTTCATATTTAGAATATAATTTTAAGTTTAAAATGCTAACTTATACAGATTTTAATGTTGATTATAATGGTGAAGTTATATTTTTAAATGTAAGATAAAAAATAACGTTACAAATTTACTTCCATCACGCCAGCGAGACAGCTGTATGCAGTGAAATACGATGTAACATTCTTATAAAAAATGTATAGTTACTTTCGAGTTTACAAGCCTTAAAAAGACTCTTGTTACAGCTAAGAAAAGACAAATGGTACAATCCATCATAATTATCTAACACAGATGACAGCAAGTCGAGACAGGATACAGTTCCCAAACACTTCATCTTCCAAACAACATTAAAGATATCATTAAGCAGTTTCTTTTAAAGGAGAATTTTTATGTGCTATATCTGTCGTATTTCGTCTAATAAAACAGAACTTATTTATGAATTTTGCTCTATTAAAATTGAAATACTTTGCAGGCTGTAAACTTGGAGAAGTGTCACAGTACATTGTGCCTTCAGGGTCCTATGTAAGGATTCCTGTAGCAACTGGCCACAAGGGTTGTTTGCAGATCTGCCAGTGTTCACCCTTAGGACTAATAGAACAGTGCCAACCTATGCCATGTTTCCCACTGGAATCTTGTTGGATAGCTGGCAAAAAGATTGGTGAGTAGTACTACTGGTATATTACAGAGAGGTAAAAGCGGTATTTACCTGTCTTTAGAATGCTCCAATTACATCATATTAATAATAAGAGGAGTTATGATAAAAAATTTACATTTGTAATTTTTAAATACAGGCCTAAATTTTGTATTTTGTAGGCATAAAATAAAAAAAAATTAGTTTTCTATTAAATATACATTTTTTTAAATTTGGAAATTCGAAGTTAATTATTAGCTCTTCATCTTAAAATGTCTTCAACTTTTATTGCATTATTAACTGCAGTGCCTTCACAATTTGCTGCAACATTGCTCTCCTTTATTTTAAGTAATGAGGTCTACACAAATATTCCCCCTATTATTGTTCCTAATAGATTTAAACATAAATATAGTAATTCCTGAATTGCAGTGTACATACTTACAGTATTTGTAAATAACAAGGGTTTCGACATGTTTCTCAATTTCACACACCCAAAAAGGTCAACTGCCAGAACAATAAGGTGTGGCTGCAAGCTGTAAAACCTGTTGAAAAGAAAATGTAATGTAAAATCAAAGTTATAAATACTCATTTCCTTAAACAGTTCGTATTAGCTTATGGGAGTTTGGCAAATCGTTTGTAAAAGTAAAAAGAGAAAGAATTAATATCATAACTTATAGCTTAGTATTTTTAGCAAACAACACAATTTAAGGGGTAGAAGAAGTTTGGAAAGTATGTGACAATGGCACATTATATTTGAACAAAAATGAAGAAAGGGATTCACTCTCTAGGTGAAAGCAGCCTCGGTGGCCTAGTTGATAGCGTACTTGGCTTTCACCCCGATGACCCGGGTTCGATTCCCGGCCAGGGCTTGGCATTTCCATATGCTATTATAAATCATCCCATCGTCTGCATTAGCCCAGTGTGCACAAACAAAAACAAAAATCTCTAGGTGAAGAGGATAGATGGAGGGGGTCACAAAGAGAATGACAGTGAGTGAATAAGACTTCTCACATTATCAGAAAATCAGTTAGTTTGGTCTCTAGTAATGTACACTAGAGGTGAGCGTTTCTGATATTTTTACAAAACGTCAACAAACTGTTGAGGAAAAAAGCTGCTTTTTAAAACAGTTGAAAAAAAAACAGGTTTAGGAAACTGAAACTCAAAGTTGTATTAGCAGCTAAAACATAAAGCACATACATTCAGTTTTCTAAGACAATACTTTTTAATTTCCACTGTCACTATGTTCTTAACTGTTTTTGGGTATAAAGCATTTAAAAAGGATACAAATAATCCTTATAAGTGTAGTAATAATTAAATTATATTCTCAAAACGTAATAGTTATGTAAGCCATTTTATATTTACAAAATGCAATGAATTTCTAATAGAAGCATTCTTTTTTTTACTTAGAAATTAAATAGTCCTTTGCATATTTACCAAAATGCAAACGATTTAGAATATTTTTAGTTGATTAAAAATATTGATGATTGATAATAAATATAAAAAACATGTTTAAATAAAATTAGGTTCTGTATCTAAAAAATGTGAGAGGTTGTTACTACAACTCGCAACAAAATGAGATAAACGTTGACATTGACCAAACAGTTCTTACTTCACTACAAGCAGCAAGCAACCTTGAAATAAAGGGCAAAAGCATAAAAGCAGGTACAAGAAAAGTAGTTAGCAGGAAAACAGTTTTAGCGCTTGCGGCAATGTTCGAATAGAATGTGGGTGTGGTAGTGGGGAAAGTTTGATCCTTGTTTAACAAATCATAAACCACTCCAAATCCAACTGCTTGTTTCCATTTGAAAAAGCAGTTTGTTTGTCGTTTATAGGAAAGCAGTTTTCTTTAACAGTTTGGTGTTTTCTGCCCCACCACTAATATACACACACTTACAGATAAACACCACTTTTTATATCTAAACTACTTGCAAACGGTTTATCAGGATGAACTAACAATCCTATACACAAGTTAGTGCAACCAGTTTATCTTTTCATCTATGTTTCAGAACATAGTACAGTGTACTACATGGAGTGCAGAATGTGCAGCTGTTATGCGGGGGAAACAACATGCACAAAGAAGCAGTGTGAAATGACTGCACCAGGAATGCGAGATCTCTCTTACACAACGCTACCTTGCAATTGTCCTGCACATTTTGTTCCAGTCTGTGGACGCAATGGCCAAACATACCCCAACAAATGTCTTGCTAAGTAAATACTTTCATTTATCAATTTACTTATCCAAATATAACTAATAAATAGTGAATTGAATAGGCTATATTTTAAATTTATACATAGACAATATAGTATATATAGGCAAAAAGTATATATATATATATATATATATATATATATATATAAAGCTGCCTCGGTGGCCTAGTGGATAGCGTGCTGGGCTTTCACCCCGAGGACCCGGGTTCGATTCCCGGCGAGGGCTTGGCATTTTCATGCGTTATAAATCATCCCATCGTTTGCATTAGCCCGAGTGTGCACAATAGTCAAAACGTTAAAAAAAAAAAAAAAAAAAAATATATATAAATAGGCAAATATATAAATAGGCAATATAGTAAGTTAAAATTTGTATAACATTATATTTATTATTTATTCATTCTAATAAAGTAAATTTTATTGGTTCAAATATTTAATCTATTTTAGGTTATTGCAATATTTCCTCAATTTTTTATCAATAATAAATTAACGTTGTAAGCACACTTTTCTTCTGTGTTACAGAATCAACTTTATACAAGAATATTTTTTTTTGTTTAAAGGATTTTATAAAAAATAATTATATAATCATATTCAGTACTAAAATTATATTCACCTAATAACTTGATAATTTTTATGTAAACTATCTACAGTAATAAAATATTGCATATTTATAAAAATGAACTGACTTGACCCGGACATTGGTATTTTAATTAAAGTCATTAATATTTTTCATAATTCCCAGAACAGAATTCATTTACAATACAATAAAATTGAAAAAAAAGTATTTCACAATTTACAGTATTAAATGGTCTTGTATTGAGTCATGCTTCACTTTCACAAGATTAACCATAACATAACATTTCAGGTGTGCAAATCTAAATGACGCAGATTTTGAGTTTGGTTCTTGTGAAGGAATAGATCCCTGTAAAAACAACCCCTGCAATAATGAAGGGGAGGTATGTGTGCCTGCCAGGAAAGTCTGCTTGTCCCTTTTGCATTCGCCTTGCCAACAATTTCAATGCAGTAAGTTTCTATTAAATGTTTCTAACAATAACGATGTTTATTTACTATAAATTTGTATTAGTCTCCATATTAACAAGTAAAACTTTTCATACAAAACACCAATTATTTACTAGTAATTTGGAAATAAAACGTAAATTACAAAATTCTGTTTACATTAATTGTACTCGGTGATGTAGAAGATTTCAAAAATTGTAACTTCTTAGTAAAACTTATGGAATAAAGCTTACATTAAGAAATAATTAAATAAATGCATGCATTATGTAATAAAATAATTTAATGGTAAGCACATTATGGTTGCTTTATTTTTTATGGTAATCACATTTCAACTTTATTTAGCAAAAGCACAAAAGTATTATTTGTGTGACGTATAATAAACAGTTAGTAATCATTGATACAATATATTGGCGGAGACTCTACAGTAAACATAGTTAACCATAATGATAAATTATTAATTTATATACTCCTATACTGCGTACAATATTTGAGTATTTATTCCCTATTATCTAGAAAAAGTTTGTATATAAGCTTCTCCCTTCTCTAGGTAGTAATAATCCGTGTCCTAGCCCTGGATACAAAAACAGATACTGATTTGTCTCAGTGTTTTTTAACATAACTATATAAGAAAACCAATAATATCTCAAAGAAAAAGAGAGATACCCTGTTTAAAGTAAGATCATTCCTTCCAAATCCAATATAATTATTAATTCTACAAACAGTCAAATAAAATTTCATCTTGCTGGAAAGTTACACTTATTTTTCCACTTTCCTTCATCAATTTGTGTAAAAACATAAAATTAAAGAACATACAATTCAGTGACACCTGTATAGCAATAGACTTTTAAGCAAATATGAACTAACCCAAACTAATGTAATCCCACATCCCTTGTGATTTACTCAAGTGAATCCCAAACTTGCTTAAAATTCTCATTGGTTTGTGGAGCAGTCTTTCATTCAGTGTTGTAGCACTTGACAAAACAGTTAATTATAACTTTTAATTGTGAAAACACATCTCACAGAATATGCATTTGATGTCACAATGATGTATTCTCAAGAGGTTTGATTCTATTGTGCAACTAAGTCTCTTGGATTCTAATTTAGTAGATTGGTCCCCTCAGTGAGTTTTAGCACTAATTACCTTATTCTGCTGGAGATCCCCAGACCTGGAAGCCTCTTGCAGATATTTGTAGTTTCTGTATCCATCCCACACAGCCTAAGCACAATTTCTCCATGGTAAAATGATCCTGGCCGACAGTCCGCCAGTCTTAGAGTTGGTTCCTGTTCCTGTCATCTCACTCCCAAGATTTAATATCTGGAAGGTCTTCTGCTTCTCTAATTGGAAGCCTTTTTGCTACCACCACCTCTCTTCTCAGTTTGTATTCCGCTCCTGATAAAACATTAATAGATGGTCTTCCGGATTAAGTCCCTATCACTTCTTCCATTACAGGTTGGGTAGGACGACATAGTGCCTTCAGTTTTTTTTAATTCATTGCTTGTGGATTCCGTGAAGATATAAGTAGTCCCAATTTCCTCACTCTCCACCATGCTATTTTTACCCCATGTCCACTCTTGCCAGTTCATTAACGTTTTTTTTTGTGCTTTGTGAGTTTTGGCACTTTGTTTCTAGCCATCAAACCGCACAAAGTAGCTCAGGAAATAAAGTAACCACCCATACAGAGCCCCATGTGCATAGGTAAGGTCATATTGAAACCGGTGTCCAGAATCTGCATTCTTTAGCTAAACTCCCCCTTAACCATGCAGCTTTCAGCATACATCATCTTGGTTAGGGACGAAGGGATGTAATCAAAGAGCAGATAGATGGGAAATCCAGCTAGGACATCCTGGCACTGCTGAACCTGTACTCACACGTAGAATTTTGGTTAACATAATGACATATAAGCTGTTTGCTTAGTTATTGTTCACAGTACTGACAAATGAACCAGACACTTTTCTCAACGACCCTGTATTATTAAGTTATTTGGAAATGGCATAATTAATGATTCAGAATTAAAATTATTTTAAATTGTATTCCAGTAAGCATGAGAGACAACTGCAAAAACTTCCCGGACGAGCCAGTTTGCTCTACAGATATGCACCAGTATAATAACATCTGCAAACTGGTTCACGAAGGCAAAACCCTGGATTACCACGGACCTTGTCTGGTACGTATTGTATTGAAAACGTAAGTTCCACATTTCAGTATTAGCTATCTTATGTATCAAAGAATTATACAACTGAAATATTGAAACATTTACTTTAGTACATAATGAATAAGCAAGTAAGTCATAAAAAGAGCTTACAATACCAAATCATGGTCAACAAATTTCCAAAACCAGCATAACATATCGAAAAACTGGACTACCCTAATTAATGTACCATTTATGACAGTTTCACTGGACATATGCAAGACATGTTTCTTTCTTATGCAAATTTTGAAGGTGTGTTTATTTACCTTTCTATATAACTAAAATGTAGCCCTAAAGTATGAAATATAGCCTCACATATTGTAAGGCCTTAAAAATATACACAAATGTAGAACATAATTTTAATTTTGTAAAATTTTCAGGTATATAGGTGGAAGCAATGTTCATTGTTTTTCAATCTATGTTTCAGAATGGCTGCAACAGAACAGGTTTAGTGTGTGGCATAGATGGGAACACATATAATTCCGAGTGTGCAGCGTGGGCCAGATACATACAAGTTGACTATGTGGGCGGGTGCTCAGCTGTAGGGCTAATAGAACAGAGCCCAGTACAACAGTGCAGTGACTTGGTCATAAGCTGTCCACCGTTAGCTAGGCCTAACTGTTTGGGAGTTACGCCTCCAGGAGCTTGTTGCCCTGTTTGTGCTGGAGCAGTGAGAGTCTTATACAGGTAATTGTTTATTTAGATGCCTATTGGCTTTTTCAATTTTCAATATAAATGAAATAATATCTTGTAATGAAGAAGAAACGCTGAACAGAGAGATTTTTAGAAAGAGGATATTGAGTATGGAAGGATTCCAAGGAAGATTGCAGAAGAAACCTGGTGCAAAATGGTCTGAGGACAGAAAGAAGGTGCATAGTGAAAGGATGAGGGAATATTGGAGGGAACGGAAGAGAAAACAGCTAAGTGTGAAGAATTTAAATTGTCACGTGGTCCCTAGCAGGCTTCATCGAAAGAAGAAGAAATAATATCTTGACTGGTGCATTTTTGGTGCTCATTTTCAAAACACTGCATATCTACTCTAATTGTATTGTATAGCCCACTTGAAGCCCTTGCAAGCAATAAGGATAAATTCACTAAAAATATTTTTTTCTTAAAAGTATAAAAAACAATTGATAATGTATTTTTAAATTTGTCTCAAACCTAATTAAATTTTTAATCTTATATGTAATAATTTTATGAATTTTTCTGTTTATCAAATAATATTTTATTGGTTTAGCCAGTTAAATTGTACACCACTTTTATTTTTACTATAAATGAGAAATATCAAATTGCAAACAATGAAAGCTTGTAAGGATGCGACCCGAGGACCCGGGTTCAATTCCCAGCGAGGACTTGGCATTTTCATACGCTATAAATCATCCCATTGTCTGCATTAGCCCAAGTGTGCACAATAGTCGGGCGTTAAACAACCAAAAAAAAAAAAATGTAAGGATGCGAAATCGTGTTGGAAAATAATACAGTTTGCGATCAACACAAATATTTGAGCAGTATTGGCACAAACTTCCATCCTTCCTATTTAAAAATTAGATCAAGATGATGGCACTATGTCTACTTTTAGCAGAGTTGTCAAATTTAAAAATTATTTTATCAGAAACAGTTGCTCAGTAGGACGCAGTTGTCCATACACACACCTATTATGATAAGAAATAACCTGATTAACTTTACATAACACTTACTGGTGTGTAATGAATTAAAACTGCAATACCAGCTCTAATGTTGATATTTGCAAGCTAGAATACTGGTGGTTACAGCCTGCTCTCTCCTATACAAACACTGCACACGAGCTATTGTTACTATACAAGTATATGTAACCTTCATTCCCTACATCACTCTAGTGCACCAGTCCTGATTCTTTTAACCTTTTTATCTGTATTATTAAAATATTACTTTTTATAATTAATGGTAATGCTTTCTTTATATAAAAATCTACTTATGCAATTTTTTAACAAAATAATAAAAATAAAGCTATTCTAATTAAAAACTGGTTGTTATGCAACACTGCAACAATTATACTAGCCACCCTCCCAAGTTAATAATTACCAAAAGTTTAGATAAATTAGAGCCAATGATGTTATAAAACAGTTTATATTATGTCTATGAGAAAAATTATTTTTGTAATAATTTGTTCGTTTTTCCATAAATTGTCAATTTTATTTGAAGTCTGTTCAGTTTCATTCACCTAACGCTTTTCTTTATAGAAATTTTCTTTTAACGATTTTAATGTTTGTTTTACAGCCAGAAACAAGTAGACCGAGCACTTTACGCTCTTCGAGGAAAATCAATGGGGAATACAGACAAACATAACCAAAAGATCAACGCACTTACTCTGAACACAATCCTTAAAGCATTAGATCGGCAAGTACAAATTGCAGAATGTACAGTCAGAGGCTATTTGACAGTGGAAGTAGACATTTTGGTTTTGGTTGTGCCAATAGGCGATCACGTTTCTGATCTACAATTGGAATCGTGCGTGAGGGAAGCAGAGAAACTGGCCAGCCTGATACAACGCTTCAGTCCAAGGATGATGTCAGAATTGAGCCTAAGTACACTGATTGCTGCAACGGTTGTACACGAAGTCGTACCAGACAGTGCATCCATGATCGGTTTACATGTTCTCGCCCCTGCGTTATTTTTATTATTAAGGTGGCTTTCATGAAATCAGTTAGATATAATTGATTTAAAAGGATGTTAAAGGTAGCTCTGAAATTCACAAAATTTGTAGATTATAACCTAATTATCTTTAAATAATTATCAGTTTGTAGATTTATTGTTTCAGTAGCACGAGTTATTTAAATATTTAATACATTTTGTAATTTAAGTATTTAATGTGATATGAATCTCTGACAAAAATAACTTCCCTTAACATCCTTTGTTACGATATGTATATAAAATATTATTTCTAGTAAAATGGGAAGAAAAGATTTTCTGAAACAAAATAAATAATAAATTTTAATTAAAAAATATATTTATTTACAATTTTTTTTATTACACGATTTATAAATAAAGTATTTTTATCATATTTTGCTGTTAACATCGATTACTTTTAACAACTTTACTGAATGAATAATAATGATATTATAAATTATTTGCATTTGTTTCAGAAAAATATTTCTTAAAAACTGTGTTGAACACAGCTTGGTTGTGACGATACTTTGATTATTGGCTTCATTTTGGAAGTCGTTCCTTTAATTTTATTGTGAAGTTTTATTTAAAACCACTTAAAATGAATTATTTTTTAACTTTAACTTAAATGCATAAAAATGTAAGCTCATATTATGTTACACCACATGAACTGCCAATAGCTTCCGAATAGGATTTGAAAAGAAAAGGCAAGTGCTTTAACCCTTTGATTAGTGAAACTACACGCGGTAAGCGTTGACATTCTGGAATGTCGTTGACAATATGTGTCACGAAGACTAGTGACGTTTGAAAGTTGTGCAAGATTTTTTAACGACAATTTATATTTGTTTATGTATTGCTACTCCACTCGAATTAAAGTTTCAATTATTTTATAGGCATAGAAGGGGGCTAAAGAAAGGGTAGGAGCTCACTAAGACAACCCAGTAGGCCTAATAAACTAGGAAAAGAAGAAAAATTTTTTTTTTAATTCATGTGAATGCTTTCTTGCCCTAAATGACTTATGGATAGCTGGCACTTTATTACCAAATCCCAGAGCTTGGAAGCGTTCATCTGGTAACAAACGCCAAAACTTAGTTTTTTTCTTTTTTTTCTGTATAGCAGCAAGCTTTTTTTGCTATATGGTGCAAACATGAACACAGATGTGATTTGTATTAAAAAAGAATTTCCACTGTATACAAGTATTTATATTTTATATGAAAATACATTTATTTAAAAAGTATTGGTTTACTAAGCACATACTTAACAAAGCAACATAATTAGATTAAACCATGTGAGTATTTTACAAAATGAAACTTCATAATAAAATTTAGTGACTGAAATTTTCAGTTTTATTTTATAAATGAAGCCATTAGTTTCTTGATTACCGTATTTTGTTACCTTGTATAGCCAATTGTTCATAACTTCTAATGTTGTTATATTACATTTGTTAATTTTTTTTGTCTATAACTAATAAAAACGTAACCCAACTAACCCAGTTTATTTGCTAGTGATGACCGATAACCAATAACTAATCAAATCTCAATGTAAAGTGAATGCTTGTGCCATAGTAACAGAGTAGTATGTATACTGTACAAATAAATGTTCAATGGTTTTTAGTTTAAGTATATTGTGCTCATAATCCTATTAGAATGACGTAGAGCAAAGTATTATTTGTACAAATTTGTGTTTACTTTTTAAACAAGAAAATAATAATATGGAACATTGTTACAGCCTATTTTAATAAGATATTTTTGGTAATTATGCTGAATGGGGACTTTTACGATGTTGCTAGAAACATTTTATTTTAGTCTATTTCAAAAAATAAAAGAATTTTTGGTCAGAAATACTTTGAAATCATAAAAATTAAATATTTCTGTTAAACCTAACCTAAAAAAATGTCTAAATCGTAACATAACTTTTTTAACACTAAAAATACAATATTTAATTCCTATTATATTAATTATTTGGTCTAGCATTAGAATTTTATTAACAAAACCTGACAAAAATGAAATTATTTATATTATTTTCATAGATACCTTTATTCTGGTATCTGAAGACTTCTTTATATAATAGCTTAACTACTTTTGATGATATAAAGTGACTTTTTTGATTAAAAGAAGCTATAACCCCACAAAAAACCATGTTAGATTAGGTATGCAAATATTTTTAAAACCTAACATGGATTTCTGTAAAAATAGATTTTGATATTTATACTTTGCGTCATACCATTATATATTTTTACAAAATGTGTTGAGATCAGGTTACAGTAATACAATAATATATAATTGAGGTCATAATTAAATTTTGTAATGTGTTCCTTAAAAGTGGTACTCTAAATCTGAGTGTTTACTGATAAAGTATTTAAAAAATTTTAATATAAAAAGTCATTATTCAGCATGCAAATAATTACATTTACAAAAATGTAATTAGTACATTACTACATTTTTTTTAAAAAAAGTCTAAAATTTCATTTTAAAATAATATTAATTTCATATGAATTATTATAAGTTAACATTTGCGATAATTAGATGTTGTCACGGTATGGTGTTACCATCAAAATGAAAATGAAAATGAACACATAAACCTGGTACCTTGAAATAAGCGCAGATCCAGCTCTCTACGTCACTTTTCAGGAGTTTTTAAAAATTTTATATATCTATCCATGCTTCAAGGATTTCCACACAAAAAAATATTAGTTCAAGACTAATAAGCTTACAGCAGTAACTGCACACACACACACACACACACACACACACACACACACACACACACACACACACACACACACAAACACACACACACTAAAAGCTGCAGTTTCAACCTTATATGATTTATTATGCTACCCATTGGTAAAAAGGATATAATATACAATTTTTTATTATTGCTGCGTATGTAATACTGCCCATATAGGTTAAAATTATTTTTATACAGCCCTCCTTTACAAATAAAATATAATGAATGGAAATTACATAGTTTGTGCAAAAAGTTGTATGGCATCTTAGTTGAGGCAACATTATCTTAAGTTTGATTTATCCAATTATTTCTGTACTATAGCAGTGTTGTATGAAAAAAGTCGTTTGCATGTAATTCAAAGTTTTAATGCTCTGCTCCACAAAGAATATTACCTGCCCTCCTTTGTACTTTATAATTGTTTACAAGTACACACTGTTACTGAAATAAAAATAATTTTAAATATGTAGGTTACTTTAATGTCCGTACAGTAGTTCATATATTATTAATGTTTAATCGGTACCTAAATTATTGGTTTAAGATTGAAATAATGAAATGTAAGTTAACAGAGAGTGAAGACTATTTCTCACAATTGATGTTATTAAAATAAACTTATGTGCTTCCTATTGTTAAGTAGTACATTAAAGTTGTTGGCAATATATTAAGTTAGTTGGTTGTAGTTTATAGAGTTTATATGTGTATTTTTAACGTTCAACCTACTTTTGAATCGTAGCTAAGCTTTAAATTGTCTAAACATTTGTCAGAATTTTAACTTCTAATACAATTTAATCGTTCTATAGCTTATAACCTTAAATTTAAACAATGTTCACACTTTAACTATTGACTTTGTTATTTATATGTGTGTAACTCAGGTATAAATTTGTTTTATAATATTATGTTATTACACTATAATTTACTTAAATAACAATGAATGTTCTTCAGTAACTGTATTACCTGGCTTTGCAGCACAAAGAGATGTTGTCCATTGTTCAGTGTGCTCTGTATATTTTAAAATATGTGGTAAAAAAAATCAGCTGTTTGCAAAAGATCAACAGCATTGCCATATTCGAAAAGTATTACCATTTTGAAACTTATCTGTCATAACTGTAAGTTGTAACTTTGTTAGTAATTATACTTACTTTTTAAACATTTTTTGCAGTGAAAATGATAATAGTTCTAGTTCGTATGTAACAATACTACATTCTCAAACAAAACGTTTTTTAGAATATTTATTAAGTGATAACTTATTTAGCACAACACTAATGATTTTCGCCAAACTAGGTTATGAACTTGAATCTTTCTTTGGCACTTCAGCTCAAGATGGCTTTAGTCATAACTGTTTTGCGTTTTCTTCGATAGACTTAACTCCACAAACACCTTCGCGTTTCCACTTTCATATCTTATGGGAATCTTCATGGTCTTCTCTTTAGCTAGATGTTTTCTCTTCCATCATAATATATTTGGCATTTAATGATTTCCTATTCAGGCAATATTATAAATTCACATCACCTTAATGGTTGAACAAATCTTACCCTGCACTGCCCCTAAATCAAGACTTCTATTTTCTTGTTGTTTCTTATAACCATCTATATTGTTGTAGAACTAGACAGAAGAGACTATCTGACATGCCCAATGTCTTCTAACATCACTGGCTTTCAAACTGACTGTCATCAACTAATGCTTTAGTCTTCTGTTTTTGTAACTACACACTCACATTCAGGAGACTCCAAAACGCTGAAGACATTTTGTTTCGGCGTCACCATGTCCAGCAGAGATACAAACCAATCTTTGATCTTGCACTCACTTGAACTGTCCTATTTGCTTTTTTATTTCATCCTAACACTGAACAGGTCACAGACTACAACTTCTATATCTTTATGTACATTAAATAAGCAATTTATTTTTATTTATTATTGACTCTTGTCAAACACCGTAAACACTACTACATACTCATGGTTTCAATTATGGCAACGTAGTAAGACTGGACAGGTCTAAGTCAGTTGTATAAAATGTTGTCCTACCAGTTCTTAGTCGCACATTGAAGCTCTTTGCTCAATGCCAAGTTACTGTCTATCCGTCTGTGATACCTTCTTTTGTTATAGCTCAGTAGCATAGCATCCAATGTTGCCAAAGATGTAAACGCTAATTTAAATGAAAATACAAAATATATTTGAGAATACTGATTATTTGTAGAGACTGTATGATTATGTAAAGTATTTTGTAAGTTTAGGAATTTATTGTGTATAGAAATTAAATTTATATAATTTATAGTTAGTAATGTTAAATGATGTATTTAAAATAAATTTATGAAATAAAAAAATATTGTGTTTGAATATTTGTTTCATTGTGTAAAAGTGGGCAAATTATTAATACATATTATTTATTATATTAATATCAGCAAATGTTCATTTGAAAATGAACAACTGAAGATTCCATTAAGATAAATATCCAGACACAGGTATAATAAACACCAGTTATAAAAAAAAGGAGGGAGAAGCAGTTTCGGTTAACATTTTGTTGAGTAAGCCACGAATTTGTATGATTTTATTTATTTTTTTATTTCTTTATTTAAGTTAAAAATTACATTTTTAGGCTTATATCAATATAATGTACATTATATATATTGCACTGTATATTTTACTTAAGATACATGCACAAAAATAATATTTTAAAATATTAATTATTCATTAAAAAAAAAAAATCAGAATTTTTTGTTTTCTTATGTCCTTTGCAATGATTTTGAGCAGGGATGCCCCATGCTGTGGGGTGGGGTTGCAGATTGACAGTGTAGCTATATTTAGACTTAGGAGTTGGTGGCCGAGGAATTTAATTCAAAGTAAGACATTTACTTCTTTGCTAACCCAAGCGAGCTTACCTTAATAAACCTCTACATTTTTTCCCTGTTATTTTTTCTCAAGGGTTTGTGATTGTGGATTCATTTTGGAAAGCTTGGGTTTAAGTTGACCCGAGTTCAGTTAACTGAGGTTTTAACTCTACATCGATCCTAACCATCAACATATACTATCCTGATGTGATATTCTCATACATGTAGAGGTTAGGACATTTTGAAGGGTTATTAAATTTTTACATTCATATTAATTTAAAACCCTAAACATTTTATGTAACACAATGTTAAAAAATAACCAGTAATTTAAATTTTATTTGGATTTCTAAATGAAATCTATAAAAAATATCAGACGATTCAGGTGTTTTTAAAAGAATGCAGGACATTTGTTCTTCGTCCTGGGGATTATTCATTGATCTACAGATGCTAAAATTTTTTGAGTGTACTCCCTTCCCAAGTAGAAACCCAATGATAGGAAATCATAGCTACTTATCATACTGTCCTACGTTTAATATCACACTATTATATAATGTACCAATATTTATGCCAAGATCTTTTTACCTGCTTCATGAAGTAAATAATGATTAATAGAAATGTTAACAAAATTAACTAGATTTAAAATTAAGTAGTTTTTTTAAAAAATGTATGGTTTTACAGACATATTTACGACGTAGAAGTAGCAATAGGAAATTCATAAGCACAATTAGGTTTGTTTTGGGCTTTTTATCCTGCATCTCTTTTTTTAGCATCTGTAGATCTATAAATAATCGTTGACAAAGAACAAATGGCCTGCATTCAAACGTGTGTGTGTGTGTAGTATTAAAAACACTAGAATTGTTTGATATTTTGTATTGATTTTATTTACACACACACACACAGCTAAAAATTGTACTGACCTCCCCAAAAATAAATTATTTTTTTTAAAAATAAAGGAATAGCAGAAGTGAATTTGACGTATCTGAATGGAAACAAATATTACATTTGCCATTTTTGTTTGAGATGTGCACGACTATTTAACAGGTTGCCAAATTCTGTTTGTAGTCTATATAACCTTAAAGATTTGTTACGAAAGTTTCAAGACATATAAAATCAATGAATAATGCAAGAAACCTTGCTTATTATGAAACAAACACAAACAGCAACGAATTCATTAGTTTTTGTAATGTATATTGTTCCTGATAGATATACATTAATGCAACATTCCATTAATAACAAAATGGTGTAAAGGAATTAGTTTTTTTTAAGACATCTGGTTTTGAATGCCATACTGTTGTGGTAACGTTCTCTAGTTGCTAACTACATACAGTATTTGTATAGCGGTGGACAAGCTGTATTTTAAGTCTTCTATGGCTCCAGAGAACTTAAAATATAAGTTTTACCTTATTTCATCGATTCTAAGATGCACATTGTTTCCTATTCTGATACTAAAAAAAAACTATGTGTGTCTTACATCTGATATTAAAACAGTACTAGGTAATCCAAAAATACTTTTATTTTCATATTCCAAGAAATGAATCCTTAAATGAACAAAATAACAAAGTACACAGCTGCAAGGTCATTCATTATGATAGGCCCTCCCCTTCTACAATTATGTCATTTTGTTTCCAATAGCTAGTGAGTAACAAGAGTTTTCATTTCAATCTCCTGCAGTAATGAGTGCTTTTATTTAAACTTATGTTGTTTGGTGAGAACTAGGTTGTGAAAAAAATATTGTATATAAAATGTCTTTAAAGAGAGTACATTATTATGCAGCTACGAAATTAAAAGTTATGTTATTCGTTGAAAAAAATGGAATATATGGAACTGCAGAACAGGAATTATATATTTCCAGTATAAAAATAAAATATGTTGTTTCATAATCAACATAACCTTAATAACTACTTTACTAGGTATTATAATCTGGAGGTTTAGTACATTTAAGAGCTTGATCATGTATTTTCAAGTACATATACAGTAGGATATATTTATTAAATTTGATTTTTTTAAATGTCTGTCACGTTGTAATGTTCCTTAAAAACTGTCTGTGAAATACAGTTGGTCTTAGAATTGATGCAATACGGTATATCTCTTTTAGTATATACTACCTATATGTGATCAGTAAGAAATAACAGCCCAAATTACTACCTATATGTGTTCAGTAAGAAATAACAGCCCATTTTTTTTTTTTTTTGTGTTTAATGTCAGACTATTGTGCACACTTGGGCTAATGCAGACGATGGGATGATTTATAGCGTATGAAAATGCCAAGCCCTCGCCAGGAATCGAACCCGGGTCCTCGGGGTGAAAGCCTAGTACGCTATCCATCAGGCCACCGAGGCGGCTAATAACAGCCCAAATTATTACCTATATTTGTTCAGTAAGAAATAACAGCCCAAATTATTACCTATATGTGTTCAGTAAGAAATAACAGCCCAAATTACTACCTATATGTGTTCAGTAAGAAATAACAGCCCAAATTACTACCTATATGTGTTCAGTAAGAAATAACAGCCCAAATTACTCTACAGCTTATATATATGGAGAATGCAATAAAGGAAAATATAAATATGCAAAAATAAATACTGCACCTATTTTACAAAGTAAAATTTATTAAAGTTAATTTAAACAAAGTTTAATAGTATTAATGACAAAAGTTTATCTGGAATAATTAATTACAAAAAAACTAAATTCTACTATTTACTTCCGTAGCTTTAACTTTATCAGTCACTCTATAGCCATCATAGTATTTAATTTTCTCTATGTCAAATTGTGGTACTTGCTTCTCTATTTTATATTCTTGTGAAAACAGAGGTTGGTAATAATCTGACAACACAGGCACTTTGTCTTTGTTTTTTAGAAATTCTTTTGTTCTTGATGGCAGCACACTTTTGCCCAAACACAGATTTTCATCTGTAATTTCTAAATTTACCAAGTCTTTATAAACCTGCTCCGTAAATGGAATGTTAACTTTTTTCAGGACCTAATTTGAAACAGAAGTAATTTTTTAAGTATACAAATAAACATTAATCATAATGAGAACTTTTATTAGGCTACTTAACAAGGGGGAGAAAGACTATTTAGAGTACAAAATATAGTAAAGAAAAATAATAAGATTAACAAGAATGCTGAAAATTGTTTTAATAAATCACGCACCCTAAGAGCTAAAGAACTATGTAAAATAAAAGTCATCACACAGACCATTTTTCAGTAGCCTATTGTTTAGGAATAAATTACCCTTCCTTTTTAGCACCTGCAGTTGGATGAGACGTTACTGATCAAACAACGTAATGAAAAACATTTGTTTACATTAGACCTACAAAATTAACGTAAAAAAAGTATAAAAATATGTTTGTAAAAAATAGTTTAGGCTGCAAGAAGCTAAGCCTGCAATTTTTCTGGAAATGGTTGCACACTGTTTTCTGACTGGGTTCCAACACAACAAGCAAATACTTAAACATTAAAAGATTATTCAGTTGCATGAAATGTACTGGATAGTATTTATAGTAATTAAATTACATTAAATTATTGTAATTAAAAACTCTTGGTTGATAAAACATTTATAATCAAACAAAATTTGCTTGAAGTGGAAAAGATTGGATATAGAAGCTCCACTTGTGCAATAAACTGGAATAAAGAAAGGCAATTGAAACAAGCACAGGTAGCAGTAACACACTTGCAGGCAGATGATCTTGTGAATCCCTCTAATATACAGTGTGTGGCTAAAAAAACAACCAGATAATGGTATCACAGTCTTTGTTTTTTTATTTCTTCACAACTTTAACATTATCCCCTTTAATATACCATCCTCCACAGTCCTTACCGCTTTATGCGAATTTTCTATTGGTCAAAGCAGTGTTTTAAGTAATTTTCTGAAAACATGTTCAGGGTCTCCATCACTTTTCCCTTCTTTCACAGCCTCAACTGTTTCAAATCTCAGCGTTCCTTTGAACACTTATTTCACTTTCAGGAATAAAAAGAAGTCACACAAAACAAGGTATGATGAGTACAGCGAATGTTCCAACATAGGGATTTCATGTTTATTCAAAAACGTCTTACAACCAATGCAGTATGGGACAGTTTTGATGAATATTCATGACTTGTTGTAATGACTTCACAACTCAAGTCACTTTTTTACTCGTTTGTAGAGCGTAGTTTCAAATCCGATAATATTTACACCTCAAACTAATATTTTTTATTCACAGTTTAACATTTGGGAACCCAATTTACCTATACAATATCAAACAACACAACCATGATGGCTCTGAATTTTGATTTGGATTGAAGCTTTCTTTAGTCTTAGTGAATGGGGCCTTTCCAGAATAATGACAGGCGATTATTTTTTGTATTTTAAGTAAAAAACCATGATTTGTTACAAGTTAATACTCTCTCCAAAAGGTTAGAGTCTTTTTTAATGGATTTCAAAAGTGTCCACACAAATGTTCATTGAAAAAACCGTCTGTTCAGTTATGAGATTTGTGAGCACCATTTTTGAACAAACTTTCTTTATGTTAAAAATGTTTATGCAAAATCTGCCGAACTGAGTCTTTGTCAATTTGGATGATCTCAGCGAAAGCAAAATGCTCAATCAATAGTCTTTTCAGATTAATTTGCCGATTTTTTTTATATACTCGTCCATCACTAAAACATCGAAGATTATTCTGGACATAGGGCATTATCAATCTCTTCTTACTCATCTTTGAACAGTTTAATCGATTCAAAAACCCGAGAGCATGATAAACATTCATCACCAAACACTTGTTTCAACAAAAAATGAGTTTTTGTGGCAGACGTTGCACTAAAACTTCATAATGTATTGCTCTTTTAAAACCATAGGCATTTTTTTTTTTTTGGCTTAGGATGCATAGTCTAGTTTAGACAAAGGCCACAGCCTGTATGAGGAGGCAGAAAAAAATTGATGTCGCGTGACTCGAAATATAATGTTTGACCTTGACACACTCACTGGTTGCCTTTAGAAAAATTAGTTTAACTATTTTTTTAGTCACACCTTATATACAGGGAGTGCAAATATGTATAAGATATTTTTTTTGCCTTATTCAGCTTATTAACTGCATTAAAAAAAATCTGTTTCTCTCCCAAAAATAACAAACTTATCTTATAAAGTTATAAAATGACTGTATCATAATTAGGCCTACTGCTGGCTTTAATAAAATTTAATATTTAATCTAAGCTAGTAAAAGTACCTTATATATAATAAAATAAATTAACTACTTACTTTTACACTAGGCTTAAATGCTGGTCCAATTTCACTTCCAGTGGTAAAATTAGTTTTAAGATCATCCTGGTTTCTTTCTGCAGTTACTGTTTTTATAATATCATCAGCAATATGCAAAGCCGTGCATAAACCGGGTTTTGTTAGGTCAATGCTCATATCTGCAGATTTGTCTTTATATTCAAGTTGTTTACTGTTATCTCTTGAAGAGAGTCCATTTGGATATTGCTTTAAATGTTTAACTGTCCTTTGTACTGCTACATTTGGTTTGTTAACATCTTTGTTGCGAACTATTTTTTTCGTTACTCTAGGAAATTTTGTATTTTCTTCTTTTGTATTCATTATTAACTGATTTATTTATGTTAGTTTAAATGAGATACAAATTCTAATAGGCTCTAATGTTATTATTTTACTTTAAACTTACTACTTGTAGGTTAAATAAATTACACAAGATCATAACGTTCCACACATTTTACAAAGGTTTATAAAATGAACTTTTTCAAAAAAAATATTTTAGATATTAAAGATTAGTTATGTTTAATATATATTAAAGTTAATAAAATTTCTCCTCCTAACCTAGAATACGAAATTTTAACATGTGTTAATTTTAATGTAAAAATCTAAATCAATAATATGACTTATTTTTCACGACAATTAAACTTCTGACTGAAATTGAAAACTATTTAAAAAAAAGATAATACAATTTTAAAATCTGACCCCAACATAACACAATGTATAAATACACAAACTTTGTTTGAAATGTAAACAGAACGGACTCGTTTGAATTTGAAACAGCTGACATTACAAAACTATATCAGCTGACAAGCGAATCATCTGTGTGAATGTTATGTTTAGCCACAGAATCACAGATTATAAATAAATACAGTATGTAGATTGTAGAATAAATCTGACAACCTGCTTCGTAATCATGATCGGTTACCGTGACTGAGTCTGAGTCCGGCTATACTTACTATCATGTGTCATGTCAGTATCAGTATTAGAAGTGTCAGTATCAGTATTATTACTGTATGAGTACGTCAAGTAATTACTAAAAATAAGGCATTCCATAATCAATATAAACAATTAATTCAAACAAACAGTTTTAATAGGCCTATCAAGAAATATCATCTGTCATTAGCTAGAAGAGTTGAAATGGAACTCAAAACAGTGAGCATTATTTTTTTTTAAATATGCACTTAATATTTTTTTCATTTAGCTTTGTTTTTATAAAAAAAATTGAATCAAGTTTTATTTACACACGTTTTCTTATCTTTATTATAATGAAAACGTTTGGGTAGGGCCTAACGTAGTAATAATAATTTTTTTACTGAATTTTTGGAACGTTTGTCAATTTTGGTAATTTTTACTTTAAAAGGCTTTATTATGTATCCAATATTAATAATCCAAAATATGAAAGTGCGTAAGCAACGGAAAGTTACAAAGAAGTGAAAATAAAAATGACAAACATAACCTCAAAATGACTACCAGGCGAAAGTGGGAAACGTGATTTAATGACGAAAACGATAAATTAAATTGTGTGCTACTCTTAATTAAATGCTTGTTATTAGTAATGAAAAGAATATATATTTTTTTAACTTGATAACCTAACTCGACTTGGCTTTTGGGTATTTAATGAAATGCGTGTCAATAATGAAAATGTAATTTTAAAATAGAACTTGGTAACCTAACTTAGCTCGGTTGTTATTTGTTTAACCTAACCCGACTCGACTATAGGATGTTTAATGAAATGCGTGTTATTAATAATGAAAAGATTTTTTTTTTTTTACTTAATATACTTACTGAGTTATATACTCATTTCTTACGTATATAACTTGTATTCCTTAAAAATTACCAACCTTTATAACTAATGTCATGGTGGATAGTAAAAATTGATGTTAGAATATAGTTCAGTCATAAATGGCTAAAAATCGAAATTTATTATAATAAATTTAATCATCAGCAGGTTAGTATCTTAACAAAATAGTATAGCTCATAGTAAAACCAAAAAAAATGTTAATATTACTATTGTGAATGTCTCGAAAAGTCAAAAATACCAAACTTTTATTTAAACAACATGAGGCCTAGCAGCAGTGATAATGATTTATTCTAACAGCAGTGTTTAATAGTGTTTTTTTTTTTTTTTTTTTTTTTTTTTTAAGCAGTAATAAAGTAAAAGGTTAGAAAAGTGATTGATGAGTATTGTCCTTAAGTAAAACCAAAACAGTTTTGTGAAAAGCTATAAATATTGTTACCGATAAAATCATAATTTGTAATTTCTATACTAAACAAAGATCAGCTAGATTTTTTTTCCAATAACTGCAGGGAAGCAAACCTTCCCGGTAGCTGGTTTACGATAGAGCCAACATTCAGATGCCAGTTCTAATGTCCACTATAAGATACCTAACTTTGAACAATCCCATATTTTTGGGTAATTGTTTACTATTTAACTGTCACAAGTTATTGAAATGTATTGTTTATTTTTGCTTTCTAATAACAGAATAACATGTTTAAAGAGTTAGCAACAAGATAAAAAACAAGGGATAAAGAGAGTATCTTACGACATACCCAGAACTGAATGGATATGGTATGATGTGCATGGTATGGCAACCCAAAACATCATTTTGTATAGGTCACCTGGCTGAATTCATCTCCTGAAGGATTTAAAGCGAAACTAAATTGGACAGTACTACGAATGTATTTCTACACATACCATGTAGTAAATTAATGATCTGGCCCTTTAAACATGTCAGTCTGTTATTAGCAAGCAAAAATAAATAGCATATGTCCCAATATGAAAAAATTGCTCATTAAGGCCAAATAGTAAAAAGAATCACTCAAAAATTACATTTGGAAATCAATCAAATTGGAGCCAAATAAAAAAATTATCTATCAGAAACCATCGTCACAGAACACCCTTTAAAATGGAATAGTAACGTGCTAGTTATTACCCAGTTTGATTAAACTTAACATAATAACGACAACCAGTTTGTTTTTCCCCCCGAACTGAGCATACTAAAAGGTGCAGTAGACAATAATTGCCTTAGAATTATTTTTAATTTGTATTTTAATATGTAAATTTGCTAAATACCAGGCAGAGCACTTTAATAGAACAGAACATAAACAATTTTTAAATATTCTGTAACATTTTCCTACATAGTTTATTTGGACCTTAATTGGACCTAACCTGTCAAATAGAGTTTTACTGTAAAGTGTAAAATATTGTTTACAATTATTATTTTATTAATTATATTCTTTTATTTAAATCTACAAAAACTTGTAACATTTTTTCTAGACATTTAGTAATCCAAAATGTGAACCATTGGAAGATGTTTACCTGGTGGCAGAAAGGCCTCCTGATGGCGTAAAAGTTACTTTACCAGCAATTGTAAGTAAATAGTATATTTTATTATCCTCGATTTTAAAATGTTTAAGCCCTATAATCATAATTAACAACATTTCTATTTATAAATATGATTTTACAAAATTTATCTGATTATTAAATTAGAAAAAATATATTGGAAATGAAAATCTTCACTTATTAAAATATAGTAATTGCAGCTTTCAGGTATTACCTAAATGACCATTTCAATAGCTTAGTTTCCAAAAGAAATTTGTAAAAAACAAAAATATTTAATTACTATATTTTATATAATATATAATACTATATTAATAATAGTATATTATAATACTATATACATACACACACACACACATATATATATATATATATATATATATATATATATATATATATATATATATATATATATAATACTATATTTTATGTAATTACACTTTCTCTCTCTCTCTCTCTCTCTCTCTCTCTCTATATATATATATATATATATATATATATATATATATATATATATATATATTATTTATTTATTTATTTATTTTATATGAGAAAATAATAATATAGTATGTCTTTTTGTTTAGGATGCTTCTTGGATAAAACATCGTCCATTCATAGATTACATAAATCCACCAGAAAAAAATGAACTTGGGCATTTTCCTCTTGGTGCAAAAGAGGATTGGTTAGAAAGGTGTAATTACATTATAACAGACTTGAAGTGGCTTTTGAACCTACACTCTCACTGGTCTGTACCGTTATATTTCTGTTAATATTATAGTTAAAGTTTGCCAATACTAAGCATGTTGAAATATTTTTTCACTCAGTGCAAGCCCTTTGTTTTTACTCTGTCCAGTACACAAAGCATATAGACAGTTGGTGATCATGAAAAAAATCAATCGGGATTTTTATGGTATGTTTTCAGGTCCCTTGAGTTGAAAAAAGTGGTTTTTCATGTGGGTGTGCAGACTAGCTGCATCTATTGAGAGGATTTAAATGTCTCTCGCAGTACTCGAGTCTAACACACACTTACACTTAACACACTACACATACGACTTTAACACTTTACACTCACACGTACATTTAGGGAGGCGATAATAGCTTCAATGTACTTTTCACCTTAAAATATCTGTTGTTTGCACCTTTGCGACCAATTTATTAAGTTTGATAAAATTTTAATTGATAATATAAGTCTTGTTTACCAATTTTTAGGACCATTTTATAATTACAAAAAAAAAATGGAAACCCTTTTTTGGATGCCACTGACCAAATTTTGCTAAAATGTAAAACCATAAATACCCATACAAAAAATATGGATCACTGTAGTCCAAAAATAAAAACTGAATATAGCTATTATAAAAAAATGAAAACTAATTTACTAAAATTGATTCATCAGATTTTCAAGAAATTTTGGTTGTGTATTTGACCAAAAATAATTTAATCTTGAATAAATGTAAGTTAATTTTGCATCACAAGTTAAATAAAATTTGAGCGAAATCTGATTAAACTGAGTTTGTTAAATTAGTCTGATTTTTCTGTTATTTCTGTGTTATTTGCGTCAACTGGATTTATGGGATAACAATTTTTAATGAAAATATTAGTAATGTTTTTGCGCTAAATATTTAAATTTTGTATGAAACAGGTAGACCTACAGATTTTTTAGAAAATATAACATTTTTATTTATTAGGATAGTTTACATTGTAAAATTAATGTTTGTTTTTATTTTTAGCTTCTGGTCCCAAGTTATACATAACAAGAGTTCTTTGAACAGTTTAAAATCATTTGTTAAACAAACAACGCCTTTCTATTTAAGAGATATATCTCATGGCACAACCGATGAAGAAATCAATGAAACGCTTAAAACGTTAGAATTTTTGGTGTTTGAAGTTTTTATAAGACTAACAACAAATTTCATTAGCAAGGTAAATTATAGGCTAAAAATTGTTGCTTGTATGACTAAAACCTTTTAACTGATTTTTCATTTAGATTTTATATTAATTATATTTTTTCTAAAATCATTAAAAACTTTTTTACCTTGTGATGTGATGTCAGAAAGTCGTTCTTATTGGTAGCTTCTTTTTCTCCAATAACCAGCAACATTGCCAACCTGAAAACATTTAATAAATGTACACACAATAAAATATGAAATTAAGATAAAATGTTAAAAATTAAGACCAGATGATAGTTATTTTAGTTATAATATTTTGATGTAGCTTTCTACACAATTAGAAGAGTATGCTCATGGAGAAATGAATGAAGTAGAAAAAAATGAACTTATTGTCTCTGTATTAGATTTTGAATCTATAAATACTTAACATTATTTTGATCTTTTTTTTTTATTTAAAAAATACAGTGCTGTAATTATTTAAAGTAGTTAACTTTAAATAACAACTACTACATGAAACTTGTAGGTTGCAAAATACAGAATACCTGTAAAAAAAGTAATTCATAGATATGAACTTTCTCAAAATCTGGTATTATTGTTTGTTAAATAACATTTATCAAATAGTTTCATATTCAAAACTTAATTACAGGTATCTTTCATTTTAAATCTTGTTTAGAACTTCGATTGTTAGTTCTAAATTAGAAAAAAAATGGAACAAAATAAAATGTCTTGTTTCAGTTAATTACAAAACCATTTAATACATTATTTACTTTTTTTTTATTTGTTTCATGCATTAGAAAGGCAAAAACTGATGTTGAGTGGTCTGTTTTTTATATCGTAATGCCAGTTTTTTTTCTGCTGTTCACTATGAAACAATTTGGCAGTTTCAATAGTGAATTGAAACTGTATAAATACCTTTATACAGTATTTATTAAATTCACTGGTTAATAGATTTTAGGTTTTTTCAAATTTTCACATGCCTATTTAAAACAAAATAGCAGACACCACTCAGAATGCCTGATTTATTTTAAAACTGTATTTGCATTAACTCTAAGCTTATTGTAGTTTACAATGAAACAATTTTTAAGTCAACTTTCAGATTAATTAGCTGTAATTTATATTCCTTGAAATATACTGTAGCAAAACATGAATACACAACTAGTAATATACAGTATATTTTGCTGCCATCTATATAAATGTTTGGTGGCTAATTAGTACTAGGAGATATTCACTGTTGATGAAGGTATTCCATTTATAATACAGTAACTGTCCGTACATTTCAGACTGAGTGGTTAAGAGAAGAAACTTTAGGAAAAATCCTGTACAATAATTTTTTAATAACAGTTCCATTCTTGATGAACATGTGCGTTTGTTTTGGTCAAGAAAATCACGCTCATCTGTCCAAAGCCATTTCCAGGGTCTTCCAGTGTCAAAAAAAATATGAAGAAGATGTGAAGACAACCATCAATTTTTTAATCAAAGTGAGTGTTTTTAGTTAAAAAACCATAGTAAGACCCAGACTTGGAACCTTGAAATGAACGCCGATCTTGACTGCTGGATCACTTTTTGAGGGGTCAATGTTTGATTCAAACTTGGCACAAAAATCAAGTGGGGTAATAGCTTGAACAAGTTTGTGACTGATCAAAATCCGTTCTACAATTAAAAATGGTGGCCATCAAAATGTACTTTTAAAAAATAACTTTTTTATCTTACACTATATTCAGTATAATGATCTGCCTTCCCTAGCTTTGTCAATTTTACTTTTGTTGACGTGTTTTCGGAGAACCACCATCTTCAAAAGCTATATCTATACTCTTTATATATGAGTATATATATATATATATATATATATATATATATATATATATATATATATATATATATATATATATATATATATATATATATATATATATATATATATATATATATATATAGCTTTTCAAGATGGAGGTTCTCCGAAACACGTCAACGAAAGTAGAATAGATGAAGCTAGGGAAGGCAGATCATTATACTGAACATAGTGACAATAATCCTAGCAGAAAAAAGAATATAAAAAGAATTTTTATCTTATATTTGTAAAATATGCATTAATTGCATTTTATGATGTTAAAATGCTGATTTATGGGGATTTTAACACTGATTAGATTTCAAGTATCAGTGTTAAGTACAAGTATCAGTGTTTCAAGTACAAGTGGGGTGAAATTAGATTTCAAGTATACATAAAACATTATTATAATATACCTTAGTTACTTTGAGGGAATTCACTTTCATCAGTACAGTGAGACAGCTGTATTCACACTGGTGTTTTAATGCAATTATCAGTAAAAAATAAATTGGAAGATTGTATTTTCATTATATATATATATAAAACAAGCATCTAAAATATTTTTCTACATAATATCTAGTTTAAATTAACTTTTCAAGTGTAGAAGCTTTTTGCTTTTCGAATTATTCCCTAAGAAAAAGGCTTGCTTTATTAACAGTCTCTTGTATAATGCTTGAAAATAAAATTTTGTCATTTCTGTGTATTTTGCTAAATTATATGCTTTAAGGTATTCAAAAAGATTGAAGATGACCTGAACTGTGGTCGAATAAGAGGACAAGAACCAGTTAAACTGAGTGATCGTTCAACAAACCAGAACAGTATGAACGTAAAAACCATATCCAAGTTAGTTTACTGTTTACTGGATACTCTGTATGGGTTTACGTCATTTGTGGACATCTGTAGACCTGCAGCTGCGATATTCTTCCAACAACATTTTGCAGTAACGTGAGTGCTAATTTTATATTTAGGTACTTGATTTTGTTGTCCTGCGTTTTAATAAATTAACACAGATACATAAAATAGTTTCACACACTTAGTTGATAAGTGTTGACTGTTTATTCTTTTAAGAAAATACTAATGGTTTTATTTTTATAGCAAAGAAATTATTTCAATTTTGCTTAACAATCACAAAGTTGACTCTCTCAAAATATAAATAAAGTATATTGTATCCAAAAAAATTATGACTGCCTAATAATAAATTCTTAGGATTTACACTTCAAAAAGAAAAAGGAAAAGATGAGTATAGTTAAAGTGCTAATTAATTCACTTTAAATCTGACAACTGGGTCTGATTAACTAGACTGATTCTGAGAAAACAATATTGTAAGTATGTTGAAAAGTCTTTCCCTGAATCTGTTTGTAGTAAAATATTACTTTATGATTTTATACAGGTTGAAGTACAAATTAATTTGATTAGCAAACATGTCTTATCTAATTTACTTGTTTACAGATTGGCAGATTTTTACGAGAATTCTGTTCCCACTATGTGTCGCCAAATAGAACTAGTATGCGACCACGATGAGACATTCGATATATTGTGTGATTTGAAACATAAATTGGACTTATCAAGGAGAGAGATTTGTAATGGAGTCCATATAATGCTTTCGTCATATATCAACAATATTCTACAATACAAGTAAATAATTTTATCCAGTTTTCTAAAAGCCAAAGGTGGTGTATGTAAATGTTGCACACAATCTGTTTTTTTCATAAAAATAATTTTAATTCCTAAATTTTTACAAACAAAATTTACTTTAATTTTTATATATTAATACTGTGATAAAACCATAATTTAAAAAAAGAATTTTAGTAAATCAATTTTGTCAATAATTTATGAAAGCTATTCTGGTATTTAAAATATAGAATATTATGTTTAGGGAGGAATGGAGCGAAGCAGACATTAAGAAGGCAGTGGATGAATATACGACAGTGTTGTCAGACTGCCTTGCAGACAGGCTGTTTGTGAGTGAATATCAACGTGTATTTCCTGTAGAACATGAACTTGACATATTAGCGCAACTGTGCCCAGATATGTATCCTTTATTGGTTTAAAATATTATGTACTTTTTGCTTGTTGTGAGTGTGATTTTTATTAAAATCACTTTAAATTTAAAGGTGGGTTTTCCTTTAACAAGCTACAAAAAGATCCTGATTAAAAACTCCAATGTATGAAATGATGCAAAAACACTTTCTCACATACTTCCACAAAACATTCTGATTTGGAAGATACCCGTACAGTAGTCCTAATTTCTTAAAAGTCTGAACAAAATCTGATGAATTAATTTTTTAAAAACACTGATTAGTTTTTCTCGTAATAGCTTCTGAAATGGATTTTTTTAGAAATAATTGAATTTGAGAAAGTTTGTATAATGTTTTTGCACCGTTTATTTAATTTTCAGAAATATGTACAAGGTGTGTTCAGAAAGTAACGAGAATTTTAATTTTTTGAACATAATATTTATTTGTTCTTCTACATTGATGTTGTCGCCTTCAAAATAGTCCCCATTGGAGATTATGCATTTGTGCCAGCGCTTCTTGAAATCCTCGAAATGCTTCTCAAACTCGATCTTTGAGATAGCCTTTAGTTCTTTCAGTGATGCGCTTTTAATGTCATCTACAGCTGTAAAACGACGGCCCTTTAAGGTTCTCTTTATTTTTGGAAATAGGAAAAAGTCACACAGAGCTATGTATGACTCTGGCAAATATGAAGGCTGGGGCATCGTTACAGTACTGTTTTTGGCCAAATATTCACGAACAAGCAATGAAGTGTGAGCTGGTGCATTATCGTGGTGCAAAAGCCATGAATTGTTTTTCCACAGATCCGGGCGTTTTTTTGGATCGCTTTACGAAAACGGCGTTGAACTTGTAGGTAGTACTCCTTATTGACCATTTCACCTGGTGGCAGGAATTCATGATGCACTATGCCATTAAATTGAAGAATGTTTGACTGCACTTGTCGAGCCTTTTTCGGTCATGGCAAGCCAGAATGCCTCCACTGGGACGATTGAGCCTTAGTTTCGACGTCATATCCATAAACCCAAGTTTCGTCACCTGTTACAGTACGGTTCAGTAATTCTGCATCATCGTTGACTTCATTTAGTGACTCCTAAGCAACTTCTATTCGCCGCTGTTTTTGTTCAAAATTCAACAATTTTGGAACGGATTTTTGCTGCTCTCGTTTCATATACAAAACATTGGAAACAGTGTCATGACATGATCCAATCTATATGCCAACATCATCAGCAACCTCTCTAATTGTGATTCGGCGACTGTTTATAACCATTTCTTTCACTTTTTCCACATTTTCATCAGTTGTTGATGTACTGTGGCATCCTGGGTGTTCGTCATCTTCAATGTCTTCACGGCCTTCTTGGAAACACTTATACCACTCGTAAACTCTTGCTTACTCATAGCAGACTTACCATATGTTAACATTTCACACACTTTGTTACACTTTATTCCATTTTTTACGCATTTGATCCATTTCTTTTAACAAACGAAAATCGCCGAGCTCATAAAAACACGTCTAACCTTAGTGGCTGTCCCAGACAAAGTCAATAATGAAAACAGCTGAAAGTTTTTATCATACTTCAAGGGCATGCATACCAACATAATAAAAAAAAATGTTTGACAATCGGACTTTCCAAGCCCGCGAAATTTAAAAATTCTCGTTACTTTCTGAACACACCTCGTATATTAATAAAAGTAAATATGTATTTTGTATGTGCGATGTATAGCCAAATCTATGGCATGCAGAGATCAAAAGGTGGAAAAGGTTTAACAATGGGTGAACAAAAGTTCAGACAAGTGGATTTTAAAATTTTAAATTATATGTATTTTTTTAAATTTAATATTTAGCTGGAAATTACATCTGTTTAGATAGAACGTGCAAGGTGAAAACATTTGAATTTCACAAGCAACACTGTCTAAGTACTGCTACTTCTTTATAGATATACAAGCCTTGACAATTGTTTTACAGGGATGTGTGTGATTTTATCCTGGAATCAGTGATCTCGTGTGTAAATGAACAAAGCATAAACTCCCGGCAACACAAATCCACTGTTACTCACTCTAATCCAGAATCAAATCATGTGAATCACAGCTATCAGGTAAATGTTAAATCATTTTTATGTTCATAATTTTTTAATTCTCTGATGGATGCAGCACTTACCCAGTACATTAAATCTACCTGGAATTCGTAAGAAAAAAGAAATACTAGTGTGACATAGAACCACTGAGGGAGGACAGTTGAGCTCTAGAAATCATTATCATTACGTAGCAACACAGCGCCACTATCAAGGACCTAAATGTTCAGCCTAAATGTAAATTTCAGATTTTGAGAGATCTTTTGACAAACACAACTTCAAAAGTCAGTTTACAAGGGAGAGGAAGGACGTTTGTTTGCCAAAATAATGATGTTACATTGGTAGATTCCCCTCCCCTCTTATCTCTCACTAATATTTCAACTAAACTTGTCACTGTTAAAGGAACTGTAAAGCAAAGAACTCTTGAAAATATTTAATCTTGATTTGTGATTTTCTGGTATTTGTTTAGGAAAGTTATTTTTCAATTCTTTTAAAAGTATACAGATTGATCTATTTCTGTTTTTCTTACAGAACCAAGCATCTGGATCTACTACTGATCCTGTCGTGAAGGTCACGGGGGTAGAACTAGAGTCCCTTATAACGCAAGTGAAGGATATTCTTCCTCACCTAGGCGACGGTTTTGTTCAGGTAATTCTAACAATTTTATCTTGGTTAGCACAGCAAAGATTATACTTTGGTAATACAAAATATTGCCAACGCATTTAATTTTCTCATTATATGGTTCTATAAAACTAAACCACTTACCAACCGAGAGCCTATAAAAATTCTGTTCTGGATTTGTTATTGTGACCAGAAAACAACAGAATGATGTAACATCCTTCATTAGACAGCAATCGTATTACAGATAATTATTTTATAAACACAACTAAACTTTTAATTGTAAAACCCAGCAAGATGTTTTTCTTTGTTAAGATGTATAGAGTGAAATATAAGATTATTTTATTAAAGAAATGCTCAGGCTTGCGTGGTCGAGACGTCCGTCAGTCTACTGCATCTGATTACTGCTGAAACCTTTCTGTTAACGCTGATTCCTTGTCATTATTAATCTACTGACATAAAGTATGGGCATTAAAAAATCCAGAAATTCTTATAGAATTACATACAAATTGTTTAAAGTATATAAAAGTTAAATTTTGCTTTGTTCCAGAAATGCTTGGATTACTATAAATTTGACAGTGCAGCTGTGATAAATGCAGTGTTGGAGAGTTCGTTGCCTGAAGCTCTAATAGGCCTTGATCCTGAAATGCCTATAATACCACCGCTAGAGGAAGATACACAAGTAATCGTTTTATTTGCTAGCTATAACACAATTTGGTTATTGCAATGTACAATAAAACTAACAATTATTTACATTATGTAATATTGTAATATTACAGATATTACTAGAAGTTAGGCCTCTACAAGTTAGTAGTGAAAACAAATCTATGCTGTGATATTACAAATAATAATAGCTGTGCTGTCGCAGACATGGTAAAAGCATATTTTTAATAAAATTTGTTTTACCTTACACTTTCAAAAAATTAACATTTAAACTTTAAAATTATATTGGCAATATGAAAATGAATCCTGATCATCAAAGATTCATTTCATAATTTCACTGGAGTTTGAAAACTTCAAATATTAATTTTAATAAGTTTTAATACTAATTATGATGATGAAACTTGATTTACAGAAATTTGAGCCGTCTCGGTGGCCTAATTGATAGCGTACTGGGCTTTCATCCCGAGGACCCAGGTTCGATTCCCGGCCAGGGCTTGGCATTTTCATAAGCTATAAATCATCCCATCGTCTGCATTAGCCCAAGTGTGCACAATAGTCAGAAGTTAAACACAAAAAAAACAACAAAAAAACAAAAACAAAAATTACAGAAATTTGTAAAAAAATATATTGAATTTTAAGGATTTGGAATGGTTGCCATTTTGAAATGTTGAATGCATTTTGGTGGGTAACAAACTTGTCTGAGCTATTACCCAAATCAATGTTTCAGCCATTTGAAAAAAATCAGACGAACGTGGGAGTGCTAATAGTCTATATGTACAAATTTTAATTTTACCAACACTCAAAAAGTGAACTAGAGGTCAAGGAGGTCATTTACAGGAGCAAATGGTCTACGACTTACTATTCCTACTCCAATTGCTCTTTTTTCAATGGAAATTTGCTAATTATTATCGTGTCAAAGATAAAAACCTTTCATATTAGTCTAAGTAGTAAAATTAAACTCACATTTTCTATAACGAATAAACAATTTTAAAATTATTTTTAATTTTCTCCCTCCACAAAGTGTTCTCTCTCTCTCTCTCTCTCTCTCTCTCTCTCTCTCTCTCTCTCTCTCTCTCTCTCTCTCTCTCTCTCTCTCTCCCTCCCTCCCTCCCTCCCTCCTTCTATAAAATTTTCAAAATTAGTATTGGTTTTCTATTTTATCGGTATCCAAGTCTTAAAATTTATGGATTTAATTACATGCTTTTATGTGTTTTGTGTCTGGTAATAAAATCTGAAACAAATATATAGTATTAGTAGTTTCAGCTTACAACATTGAAAGTTTAACACATCACACTTACACACACAGCATAACAGTAAAATTTTAAGTATTGTTTGCTGAAAATGAAATTATCACCAGTTATTACAAAGCTGTATAAATTTGTTTTTCACTTTTCTAGGAATCGAATGGAATTCAAGAGAGAGTCAATGTTTTCGACAATGATGAATTTGACATAATGAACCGAGATGATGTGGATGTATCAAAAATGCACATTGGAAAAAGGTTAGGATTGTTGTACAGCACAAAAATATTCAGTATTAATGTTTCTATCACCACTAATGTTGCAGGATTGTCGATTTAAATGTTTCTTTATGAATTATTAATGTTTGTATTATTGTAATGATTTTCACCCAATTTGGAAAATCTGAAGGAGTTGTTAAACGTTTTGAAAGAGGTTGTAAGTTGAGACACTTTGAATTTATCTTATCTAGAAAAAAAAATAGTTAAAAAAATTGTCTATATACATTTTTTTTGAATTTTCAATTGATTACATGTTGTAAAGATATACAGACTAATTTTGTACAAATTACATATGATATCTAATTATATCTAATTATCATTATCAGATATCTAATTATCTTTTATAATATAATTAATATATGATTAGAAAGTACTTTTTTTTTTTGGTTTCTTTAGACGAGCAAAACACAAAAACCTAAACGATATGTTAGATGACAAATCACATGTAAATGAAATGAGGGACATGTATGTACATTTGAGTATCGTTGAAGCCCATGAGGATGATATCTATGATGATGAGTATGACGATACATACGACGAAGCAGGAATGGCAGTAGGCGATGAAGGTGAAACAGAAAGGTACATTTTAAAATAACATTGAAACATTTTTGTTTTTGAAATGTAAATCTTAAAAATATATACTATTTAATTACTTTTTTATTAATAAAGTAAAAAATTATGTTTTTTTCTATTTAAAATTATCTTACAAGTAAGGTATATTTAGTGTTGTATTATTTTAATATTACCATGATTAAACGTAATGTTGTCAATACAGGAGGCCGTTCACAGTACCAAGAGTTCTGCAAAGACGAGTGTCTTTACAAGAAGAAGTAGAAGAAGAGGAACTACTCGAGGAAAGCGATGAAAAAGATAAACCTAAATTTGAGTATTTTGTCGCTAATCCGGAAGAGCTTAGAGCAAGGGCAGAACAACGGAGACAAGATCGGTACAGAGGCAGAGGCAAGGCTCCATCAGGGAGTCAGCGGGATGTAGTTGGTAAGCTCAGTAATTTATTATTCAAAGCTTCTTTATAATCGTACTTAGCCATGAAATGAAGGCAACAAGTTTCAATATAAACTTAACCTAATCGGCGCTTTTCTGTTTGTATACCTGTGAATTACATCTGTTTGGTTTGAATGCATTGCTAGGTTTAAACCATGCATTATTTTTTCAGTTGTAACCTGTGATTTTTTAAAGATCTGTATTTATGAAATGGCAAGTTAATTCTGTCACCGTAAGAACTTAACTAAAACATATTGCATTATTAGTTTAGAAAGTGTAATTTAATCTCTACTGTAGAAATATATATTTCTGATTTATGTTTGCAGGTAAGCCAAAAGGTCAAGGTCAAGAAAAACAAGTTAAAGACAACAGAGAACACAAAAATGTTTATAAATCAAGATCTGCTAATCACAACAGGCGAGCCATGGCATCTAGGAAAAGAAACCAGGGGATGATACCATCTTAGACCTCAGTCAACAATTTTAATGTTCGTTAAATGTTTTGTAACAATTTGTTTTTGCTAATTATTTTTAGTCAGAGGCTATAAGAATCATTTATTATTTGTATCTCTGTAATAATTTTAAAAACTTATAATTTATTTAAATTTTGAATTATGGACTTTATACAGTATTTTCAGCTTCATCATTATATAATTGTATAAATCTTGTGGAATTGAAAATTATAAAATGTACCAAAAATATTAAATACATTAAGACATATTAATGTCATACATTTATAGTGACTGTGCACATGTTGTTTCACTGAAAATTGTCAGTACAAGGACGTAACTGTTTAAATTTGTTTGTTAACTGTTGTTTAACTTTTGTTTACATTGTTGTTAATTGTGCTTGTAACAAATATCAAATATGTAAATATAAACAGTATATTAAAAAAGTAAAAATATTTTTGTATTAAAAATGAATTTTTTTATTAACTAAACCTGATACATTTAAAAATAGTTTGTGAATACTTGATACATATAAGTGAATGTTAACATTTGGGCCAGGTGGCCACCAAATGTGGACCAGACTATACATTTAAAATATAACCTAGTGTTTTTTAATTTTAAACCAAATTACCTTTGGGTGTATATACTACTAAAGGTAGTAGTTAGATCTTTTTGCCACTGAAGGGAAGTGTAAAAGTTATCAAATTTTGAGGGGGGAAATTAATTTGGGGGGCATGCACCGTAGCCGTTAGTAGGCATTGGCACCTCTGCTGCAAAATAATATAAGGTGTGTTATTTCTTTAGGAATAGTGTTTTTTGTTCTTTTTGCTACAAATCTGCATACCAGCAGAAGATTAGCAAAGGCCTAATACCGCAACACTGTAGGTTACACTGCACAGAGGATAAGGCCTCTGCTATCCCACAACATTTATCTTAATTACTATCAGTGTTGTTGCAGCTTTTACTATTTCCCTTGTTTGGAAGTAATTTTAAACTAATAATCACGACATACAGCTATCTCTCTTTGGCCTAATTGAAGTGTATTTCCAAAAATCATCGTCACAAAAACATAAGTTCTTGGTCACGAGCATATTGTGATAATGAGTAAATCCTGTACGCTGATGGTTTTTGTCAATATCAACTGAATTAGATTTGTTTCACCATAAGTAATGTTAAATATGTTTTTTTGGGTATTTAAAGGCCAAACTTGAGGGAAATAGTAAGAGTCGATTCTTAAAAACCAAAATTTTACTGATTTGTAGGAGTTTTAAAGGTAACAAACCTAACCAAACCAACCTTAACCTGGCTTAATCTAACCTAACCAAACCTGTACACTAAATTTCAACAAAATTGGGTCAATTTGTTTAATCCCCAATTAAAAGCAGAGTGACAAGAATAAAACAATGATGACCACAATAGACAATCCGTGTTCAGCGAGTAGGACACTGGAAGTAGGAAAGCAAAATCTTGTACACTCTCAGACCCAGGTTTAGCAATGGATTTCATCGCTACAGGAGCACAGACATGTTAAAGTTGTGGACTGAGGCAAAGTAAAAAGAAAACTGGCGAATAATAACCTGCCAAGGACTGTAACGCCATGTAGCAAGTTTTTTGAAGTGTTCGACTCAAGAATTGTTCCAGGCGACAGAGAGATCTGAACACCCGGCCTCCAACTACCTGGATTACACAAATTTGGGCACTGTGAGGTAATACTATTAACATTTATATTAATTTTTTTAATTACATTGGATTTTAATTAATTTAATTGGAAAATGACCTACTGCATCGGCCATCATGGTAAGGTCTTGAACCTTGAAGAGCACGTTTTGAGGAATTTTTAAAATTTGTAAATATAAACTCATAAATTCTTGTGTGTATGGTTTTTTTTTTTTTATTTTAAGGCGAAAAGCACATTGAGGCTATCATCGCCTCCCTAAATGTGTGTGTTTGACTCGGGTACCGCGAGGGACGTCAAAATCCTCTCAATAGGTGCAGCTAGTCTGCACCCCCTTGCGAGGATTGTGTGTATGGGCGGGCGCGCTCTTTAAGTGTTCGCAAATTTGATACAAAAATTGCTCTGGGTATTAGCTTTTATAAGAACTAGAATTTTTTTTTTTTTTTTAACGTCCGACTATTGTGCACACTTGGGCTAATGCAGACGATGGGATGATTTATAGCTTATGAAAATACCAAGCCCTCGCCGGGAATCCGAACCTGGGTCCCCAGGGTGAAAGCCTAATACGCTATCAACTAGGCCACCGAGGCGGCTATATATAGGAGAATTAGAAAATCCGTTCGTTACCAAATATCTTTTAAAAAATCGTTACTTTTTTTATTTTAGTTTTTTTTTTAATTTTGCTTCACCATTTTAAGCTGCATTATATTTTTTTCAAATACCATTGGAAGTAGGAAAACTTAATCTAACAGCTGTGTAAATTTAGCAAAAATACTGCGATTTTTTCTTTTTTTAATTCATTTCAGCTGCTGGCGAGACAGCTGCGTGCCACTGTTGTTACGTATAAACGTAATAACGCCTACATGCGTACGCACTGCCGGTTGATGTGCTTTGATAAAGGAAAAGTTAGGTAACGTTGGCGGGTCAAGGAAGGGGAAAGCTCCCTCTGCACCACGGCTCGGCTCGGCCACCAACACCGGAGTGTTGCTGCTGCAGAGTGTGGAGGAACAGTTGACAGATACTTCACGCTTTTAAGTGAGTAGGCCTACACGTTGTTATACCATGCATTGTCGTTGTGTAGATTGTTTAAACATTTAACATTTATAAAGCTTAAAAAGAACTAGTTTCTAAGTGAAAGTAAACGTGTTTTCTGATCAGTTTTCTTCTTTGCTTTTTACACACAATCGGTAAACGATACCTAACATTATTCCAGTTAATATTGAAAAAACCGTTACAAAAATTGTCTCACGCTACATTATTTAAACTGAAAAATCGGCTTTTTTATAATTGTTTAATTAGATTTTACTCGCATTAGGTTGTTGTATTTATTGTTTAGATGCAGTAGTACGCTAATTTGAAAAGCATACCCAACGTCAATCAACGTTCAATTTAGTTTTTCCGATTTATTCGCGCACCGTAAATTTATTTTATTATTTCAATCTGATACACTGACTTGAGCAATGAATCTTCGATATTTGAACCAGTCTGACTAATCGATGTCGATTAGACATATATTTATTTTTTGTGTGTTTAACATCCGACTATAGTGCACACTAGGGCTAATGTAGACGATGGGATGATTTATAGCGTATGAAAATGCCAAACCCTGGCCGGGAATCTAACCCGGGTCCTCGGGGTGAAAGCCCAGTACGCTATCAACTAGGCCACCGAGGCGGCTAGACAGTCGATAGCTACCGAACAAGATTTTATTTGAAGATAGGACTTTTGTTTTGGTATTTTTAATAAGAGAAAATTCAATTTTTGTTATTTTTTAGTGGTTTTTGACCAAACAAGGCTAAAACGAAAACGATATGTTTTATAAAATTAAACATGTGGGGACCAAGTGTCACAAAATTAAACCCAGCCATAATTCAAATAAATCGATAAATTAGTTTGTGTGTCCAACGATGTATACAGACAGATCCGAGTCAGAACAGCTTCTCTGATTGATACGAGGTCATTATTTCGGGCAAAATTTGGAACATTTACGCCCCTTTTTTTGGATACAGGGAACGTGTAACCGATATATTCATTAAAATTCGAGATCGATTGTTTCACAATCACCAGCGAATTTTCATTGAATCAATCATCATGGTAAGATACATAACAGAATCCTTGAAATGAGCTCGATCCTGACCTTTAGATTACTTTTTAAGGAATCGTAAAATTGTGTGTGTATGTGTAAAATTGTGTGTGTGTGTGTGTGTGTGTGTGTGTGTGTGTGTGTGTGTGTGTGTGTGTTATTTTAGTAGATGAGCGAGAGCAGTATGAGCTAGAGTTTCAGCTACCTCCCCGGAATCGAAACCTTATAACTAGATCAACTTCAGCAACACATTCAGATCAACATTATCTTCTTCCAAAACCTAGCGCAATACCAAAATCCAGATTGATGTGTCGTAAGGCATAGACAAGGACCCTTATGTCTGTGTACACGCCCAGCTTACTCGTTAAAGATTCGACGTATAAAATTAGGCGAATATGGTATTTTTGTAGCGTCCTGAACCAGAAAATATATACGGGTTGAAGACCAAAAATATTTATGGTTACTTAAGGGGTAAAAGTTTAAGCGTAAAAAACACGTATATCCTAGTGTGGATTATCATTTGAAACTAGAAGCGATAGTGATTCCGAATGTATAGTCTTTGCTCATACCAAATTAAATACGAAGCCGTCAGATATTACTATTCTTAATATCCTAAATTTCTACATATTAGGTTAGAAAAATCTCAAAAAACGTACAAATCTAGTTAGCATCTTTTTCAGGAGATTTTATACAGCGTATTCGTATAGTGTATATATGGTCCTCAAATTTTAAAAAATAAACTAACAACTTTGGATTTTTAACACCACCCGGACCTTTTGCAGTTTGTGCAAAACGTACTAGAATAACCCTTATGAGAGATATGTGAGCGATCGCTATTGGTGTCATCTTGCGACAAAGTGTTCACCTACAGTTAAACAGACAATAGTACTGTTTATTTTCTGAAACGTGTCCATGCAGATTGCAGCGATCATAGCGGCAGATAGTCCAATTACTTGGACTTAAGCCGCTAATATCGAGCACACTTTTTATAATGGCGGCTGAACTTCTAGTGCGTTTATATTCATTGGTTAGGTTAAAAGTAAGTAGAATACAATTTTACAGGCCAATCGAATACATTTGAAAAAGATCATTTGAATCGTAAGCTACAGTCGGTACAGTCTCGGTGGGTCTAGCCCGCGTCGTAGTGGTGCAGAAGACACGAAAGTCAGGTAATCTATTCTTCTTAATAATTTACGTATAATATGTAAATAATTGTAACCACCGAAATACAACAGTATGTATGTGTATTGAATCTAGTTGATAGCGTACTGGGCTTTCACCCCGAGGACCCGGAATCGATTCCCGGCCAGGACTTGGCATTTTCATACGCAATAAATCATCCCATCGTCTGCATTAGCCCGAGTGTTCACAACAGTCGGACGTTAAAAAAAAAAATTAGGTGTAAAACAGTGAGGTTACACGTCAACAGTCGATACTAATGTACAAAGACGTTTACAGATACGTTTGATCGTTTCCAAGTATCACCGACATAGTGATTTCTCCCTGCACTCCCGTTACAAAAATTCTAGATTCGCCAGTGACGGTTTAAATACAGTAGACTATATCTAAAGAAAGAAACACGTTTGTTTGTAATTTTGGAATAGTCACGTTTCTAACTGCAGTACTGTACAGACAGATGTGGACTATTAAGGGGAGTTGATCAAAGGCGTTTTCCTATAAGGTTTCTACAGTAACATATGGAGCTGTAGGTAATTTAACTGAAATGTTTACTGAAAAATTCGACCCATATTTTTACATATTTTGATTTGAGTTTTTTCAAAAATAATAATTAGAAATTATTTATAATTTTTTAATGAAACTACATTCTGGATATCAAAACTTCACTATTGTTTATGTTATAAAAAACGTACTGTTAAATAAAAAAAATCCCTTTATCTACATTTACAGATATATATATATATATTGTGTTTTAACGTCCGACTATTGTGCACACTTGGGCTAATGCAGACGATGGGATGATTTGTAGCGCATGAAAATGCCAAGCCCTGGCCGGGAATCGAACCCGGGTCCTCGGGGTGAAAGCCCAGTATGCTATCAACTAGGCCACCGAGACGAAAGGATTAATTTGAACATCCCTGCTATTTATATTAAGTTGTTAATGTTTACGGTGAGCCGTAAAAATGGAATGATTCTAATAGTTTTCTCTTTTTGCCTATCAAACATATGACGTAATTAATTGCCGTCTTATGACGATTTAGTACTTTATAGGTGCTAAAGCCAGTGTGTGTGTGTGTGTGTGTGTGTGTGTGTGTGTGTGTGTGTGTGTGTGTGTGTGTGCGCGCGCGCGCGCGCGTGTGTGTAGTGTATGTGTTTGCTAACCACTAATAAAACTTTAAGTAAATAACGTATGGACAATGTAATGCACACACTTGACAGCTGCGCGGTTTCCAAATGTCGTTGAGAGCTAGAACTTTCTCGTATTATTTATATTGCTTAAATATTCACAGGCTTTAAATCGTTTAATATAAGATTGCTTAGCAATATGAAACTCTATTCAAAGAAAGTTAGGCACCGTGTGTTGCTTATCTTTTAGAAAATCGAATTATACCGACCTTTTTGTATGCCAAAATATTGTTTTTGAAGCCACTATTTGTCGAAAAATAGTGCGCTATCAACTGCGCCACAGATGCGGCTACATTTATATTTTGTTACTGTAAACAACGTATTAAAGTTTCATCAAAATATTTTAAATAGTTTTTGAGAAAATGTTCCTTATTGGTTATCAACATTACCATTATATTCACTGTTATCAGATCTTGGAAATTTTTCTGTTCGAAGCACCGGTTATTGCTGGCATTTGAGGTTTCTTACACATCACACTTAACTTATGTTTGTAACAATAGTTGATGTTTTTTTACAAAAAGTTTTTCTTTTCTTTAATATTTTATTACTGATGGTTGGCATTTTTACTAATATTTATACCCGTAAATTAGCAAACACTAGGGTTTGACACAACTTCCACAAAAACAACTTTTAAAATTTGAATTAACTGATTAGAAAATTATTACAATCTATATGAGGTATAGATAAATTATTGCAATTTGTAATCATAGATAAACCTAAAAAAAATCTTGATAATTTGCATAAGATGTATGCCCATCAAAGCTTAATAAAAACTGTCATTGCATTTTGGAACGTAAAGTAAAAAGGTGGGTTAGACGTGGTGAACATTTTCAAAAAATTGTAGCTCGCGAGAAAAACAAGATAACGTACATAAATTACATATCTTTTGTCTAGAAAATAAAAAATTATTTTTGAAAAATGAATTTTATAAAATTTTACCGACCTCTTAACGCTTTAACAAGTCCGAGTGATGGACTGCGGTATTCGGCAACCGAGCTCTCGGGTTCGCTTCTGGAATTTCGCCAAATGTTTTTCGGCAATAAATACATGACTTGTAAGGCAGTTAATACGCGTATAAACAAGCATGTTTATTGCTTTGGAAAGTTTTCGTTCACTAAGCAGATGTCTTTATGTTCGTGCAAGTGGAACCGTTACGGAGACATAAGCGTATAATACGACAGATAATTTGTAAAATTCCAAACAAACAACACACTGCCGTGATTGAAGTTTAGTTGAGAGGCAGCCTATATTGCAAATGTGATTTATGTCGTAACTCAAAAACTGTGAAAGGTACAAAATGCATCTCACAAACTTTCTCGCAAACCCATAACCAGGCGGAACACCGTATGTCTGCAAATTTCTGAAGAGATGGATAAAGCGTACTTCCAACAGTATTTTTTTTTAACTTACATTTTTTTGAAAATCAGTTAAAACACACACACACACACACACACACACACACACACACACACACACACACACACAACACCACGCACACATACAGTAAATATATATATATATAAATATATATATATATATAAATACATATATAAATAAATAAATATATACATACATAAATAAATACATATATATATATAAATACATATATAAATATATATATATTTAAATATATATATATATATATATATATATATTGTTGGCAATGAGACTTGCCAACAGAATCCTTAAGTATATACAAGGTGTCAAATCAACAACGTCGTGGATCGCACAAGTCAGAATAGACCTACATGACGCAGGAATAGACTCAACAGATGTTGAGGACAGGCGCGTATACAGGAGAAAGATGCTCGGTTGGAAGGTCCCAGAGAATGAAATCCCAAAGAGAGCAGGGGTAAAATGGACGGAGGAGCGGAAGAGGATCCATGGGGACAGGATGAGGGAGGTGTGGAGGATTAGAAGGAACAAGACATGAGTCGGAGTGCTTTGCGTGATCCAACAGGGTTTATGCGCAGATAATAATAATAATAATATATATATATATATATATATATATATATATATATATAATGTATATATGTATTCTCTCTCTCCCTCCTTCCCTCCCTCCAAGTCGCCTCGGTAGCCTAGTTGATAGCGTACTGGGCTTTCACCCTGAGGACTCGGGTTCGATTCCCGGCCAGAGCTTGGCATTTTCATACGCTATAAATCATCCCATCGTCTGCATTAGCCCAAGTGTGCACAATAGTCGGACGTTAAACAAAAAAAAAACTTCCCTCCCTCCCTCTATCTCTCTCCCTCTCTCTCTCTCTCTCTCTCTCTCTCTCTCTCTCTCTCTCTGCGTGTGCTCGTGCATCGTTCGCAAATTATGCGATTTGATTCAAACTTGACACAAAACATCTTTTATGGGTATACAATGTTTGACAAATTCGTCACCCGTCAAAATTCGCTGAACGATTTCAAAATGGCGGCCATTCTAAATCAGACACAGATTTTACACACTTTAAATTGTCAACGTAGTTTCAAAAACTCTAAATTTGAATACATTATTGAACATTAAGCTCATATTAACTCCGGTTACGGCGGTGAAACTTATTTCTTACGTAATGTGACGTCACGTCTTGGACCGGTCAGCGAAACAGCTGCGTGCGGCTATTATGTCTGCCGTTAATGAATGCAATAAAATCCTAATGTTTTGGATTCAGCAGTACAGTCTACATTGAATTAAAATTGTTGGCTGCTTGTTATACCAGTTCTGATCATACCGGGAGCAGCAGAAACCCCACACTCGTATTGCCAGCACCTGATTGAAGTCAGTGTCTGAACCAAGATTTTTTTAAACTTCCATTTCCTTTTTCCGTCTCTGAAGTAGCACCTTCCTACGTATTAACGAATGTCTTTTATTTATTGATTGATTCAGACAATACAATTGTTAAAAGCATTATTGGAAAAGTACAAAATCAAATGAATAATTACAAATAATACCACATAACCATTTTAAATCTATACTATTTATACAAAAACAACTTATTAATGGCAACAACTAATATTATCAACTAACATAAATAACAATGTATTTAAAAAATGATACCCCGGCTTACGGTCGACCTGGACAACGTTCTAAGAATTCACGGAATGAAAAATGACTAGTGGTGGGACAGAAAACACCAAACTGTTAAAAAAACTGTTTTTCTATAAACGACATACAAACTGCTTTTTCAAACGGTAACAATCAGTTTGATTTGGACTGGTTTATGATTTGTTAAACAAGGTTTTTTTTGGTGTTTAACGTCCGACTATTGTGCACACTTGGGCTAATGGAGACGATGGGATGATTTATAGCGTATGAAAATGCCAAGCTCTGGCCGGGAATCGAACCTGAGTCCTTGGGGTGAAAGCCCAGTACGCTATCACCTAGGCCACCGAGGCGGCGAATTTGTTAAACAAGGAACGGACTTTTCCCACTACCACACCCACGTTGCCGCAAGCGCTAAAACTGTTTTCCTGCTGTTTGCCTGCTAACTGCTTTCCTTCTACCTGCTTTTATTCCGAAGTTGCTTGTTACTTGTAGTGAAGTTACAACTGTTTGGTCAATGTCAACGTTTATCTCTATTTTGTTGCGAGTTGTAGTAACAACCTCTCATATTTTGTAGATACAGAACCTAATTTTATTTAAACATATTTTTTATATTTATTATCAATCATCAATATTTTTTAATCAACTAAAAATATTCTAAATCGTTTGCATTTTGGTAAATATGCAAAGTACTATTTAATTTTTGCTTTTATTAGAAATTCATTGCATTTTGTAAATATAAAATGGCATACATAATTATTACGTTTTGAGAATGTAATGTAATTTATTACTACACTTATAAAGATTATTTTTATCCTTTCTTAATGCTTTATACCCAAAAAACAGTGGGGTGGTAATGGGAATGAAAAAGTAATCTCAGAAAACTGAACGTATGTGCTTTATGTTTTAGCTGCTAATACAACTTTGAGTTTCAGTTTTCTAAACCTGTTTTTTCTAACTGTTTTAAAAAGCAGCTTTTTTCCTCAGCAAATAGTTTGTTAACGTTTTGTAAAACTAGCAGAAACGCCCGCCTCTAAAAATGACCCGCATAACACTTTAGGTTTCGGTTAAAAGACTGAACATAATATAAGTTTTTTAATTCTGTTAAATTATTTCTAACCACACGTGCAAATAGACAATAGAGATAACGTTGTGCTGTAATGCAGAAATAAACATTGTGCCGAGTTGACACAAACAAGCCTTTAATTTATTGGCGTTATGTAGGGTAACAAATTACACAATATTTCTTCCTTAGCTGTTCTCAGAAAGCCCACTTGTATTCTCTTTTCTGTCATCGTACCTCGTTTTATTTACTGTTGTTTGTTAGCCGTTAAAAAAACTTAGTTATAATATTATCGTGTTACGTACTTTTGATTTTTTTAAAACGTTAAGTGTCTTTGTGTGCGAGTTTCAAATTGTTAATTCCTGTTTTCAATTTGAATGATTTTCAATGAATATTAATTAAATAGGTCCTAAAATAAGTGCTTGTGGTAGTGGAAGTACAAGACAAACTTCGATTTGTACTAAAAAAATACAGTATTAATTTGTACTGAGTGTATACATGTGACAACTTTTCTTCATTCTTTACCTCGGACATATTAATAGTGAGTACTCAATTATTTTTTTTTGTATGTAACAAATTAAAATGTGTTTCATAAGTCTCTATTTGTAAATGCTGACTCGCACAGCAGTCTGCTGAGATAACAGTCTTAGTTGTGGAACGAATTAAGACTGTTCCTAAAATGACCAGGCCGTGCAACGAAAGCAAAGTACCACACTAATCAACATTTACAGCTGATTAACACCACTACAGAATAGCATGAAACGGACAATAAAAGCTGCTTTAAACTTTTTTCTAAACCATCATACTCTTGAACTGTGGTTTTTATTTTAACTGGTGTTTTATTCAATAACACACACCGACTTGGAAAGGTAGTTTTTCAACTAACAATGCCTGTGTTGGCCTAATCGTCAGTAGTCTCCAAATAGGGTACTATATTCGTGTACACACATATTCAGAGTAGTACTACACTTATATTTGATAAGCAAGATTGTTTCTGTAATACTCGGCGATGATAACCACTAAGAAAATTGTTTCCCCATAATATACAAACTGGGTAGTGTCAGTACTTCCAGCTGTCTAATGGCACTTCTAAAGGTCTCCAACTTGTTTATGCCAGCCACAAGTCGTATTGCTTTCAATCAAAAAATTGTAACACTGAACATTCACCCCATAAGATTCCATAGTGCAGGTGAGGATATACAGTGTGTCCCACGAAGAGGTTTACGCATTTAATCCTCCATTATTTTAACATTCCTCCAGTGATCATTTTGAAGCTATACATACTTTTTAAAGAAGGTACCAAAAATATTATGTGAGAATTTTATCTAGCTGATGTTTGTAGAAACATAATGGCTTCTAAAATAGCTACTATAAAAAATGGCTACTATAAAATAGTAGCACCTGCAGCTGTTTTGCTGACGTGATGAAAGCGAATTTCCAAAAGCAATTTCTTTTATCTTAACTATTTTAAAATGAAACATTTTTTATCTTAACCTGCGAAAATGAAACCAGACCGCTGGCAAATAAATTCCTTAACAAAGGGTTTTGAAAATTCAAAATTCCAATTTATTCAGTTTTCAACGCTGGTTATATGATGGTGAAATCAGATTTACAAAAATATAGAAGACAATAAAGTTATGAACTTTTAAATACTTGAAATGGCCGCCATTTTGAAACTTCTGAACGAATTTTCCTGTTAACGAACTTAGTACGATTTTGGTATAGTATTAGCAAATTTGAGTTTGAATCAAATCGGACATAAATTATTGATGAGAACGTGCTAACACACACACACACACACACACACACACACACACACACACACACACACACACACACACACACACACACACACACACACACACACACACACACACACACACACACACACACACACACACACACACACACACACACACACACACACACACACACACACACACACACACACACACACCTTCAAATAGTGATCTAGATGTAGGGATCGGTGCTGATTTCAAGGTGTCCGGTCTGGATCTTACCATGATGGCCAACACATTTTTCAAAAGATGTTCAATAAGAAATCTTAGAATTTTATGTAGAAGACAAAAATACTACAAGAACCTATTTAAAGTTTTCCGTCATTACAAAATAACAATATGATCACCGCAAAGGTGCAACGAAGATGCCGAACGGTATTTACCTGTGAACTGAAGTGGATCACCAGAAATTCCGACGTGACTGCGTGAACACGTTACGCAACTGCGGTTGTGTAACAGACACGAATTACCCGCTGAATTGTCGGCCGTAATGGATCCGGAAACAATTTGCCCCGGTTCTAATTTCAACGTTTCACAAATATAAGTTTTCTCCAAAATTTAAAGAACAATTAGAAGCCCAGCAAACAGTGTGGTTCTGACCTGTGCCTTGCAGAGTCACAGTTTGGTTTGCTATTTACCAGCTACAGTGTACCGTTTTTGTCGCTTGTGCGTTTTCTAGTCACAAGTGAGTTTTTGGTTTTCATATTTTGATCGTTCAGTTATCAGCGTTGAACGTTTGATCAAACAGTTTGGTGTTTCAAGCAACTACGCTTATGCTATAGTCTTAACATTTTAAATTCGACACTTATCGTGTGGTTATCCACAGTGAATTTACACACTCTAAAAGTCATACATTTCCACGAAAGTAAATGTCCTAATAAAACATAACACTTTCAATTAACTGTGTATCGTGAAAAGTAACACTAATTGTATCTTATTTGTTTTTAACGTCCGACTATTGTGCACACTTGGTCTAATGCAGACGATAGGATGATTTATAGCTTATGAAAATGCCAAGCCCTGGCCGGGAATCGAACCCGGGTTCTCGGGGTGAAAGCCCAGTACACTATCAACTAGGCCACCGAGGCGGCCGTATCTTATTTGTACACTTCTGTTAACGTTAAATGCAACAATCACCATAGCAGTTATTGAAAAATCTGCTTTTAATCGTATAATAGGAGAACTAAAATAATCAGTCAGACAGAGAACAAATCAAAACGCTAAACTAGATAACAAAAAATTAGTGAAGGATTCTCTAAGTCTATCCCAACACTCACGCTAATTTCCCAGTACATCCCCACTGGTTCCTGCTATTTCCAACTGGATAAGGAGTGTCTTCTCTAGATTTAGGCCGGGAAGCCACCAAATTGTGCGCAGCGGACTACTTATTTAAAACCAAAATTGTCTTCTAGGTTTAAAGTACCAGAGACCAGAGTGTGAGCGAAGATTAAAACAATAAAGAACGTTACAAGAGAAATTTTTCCTTTTTTCGGTGATGTTTTCGGTTTCCATTCAGCAGACTGACGTTTCGTCTGAAGGTCGTAAAGGAAGCACCATGTTTTTTATCACCAGATTTCACCTGTTTCCACGACTTAAAATGACATTGACGGGACATCGTTTCACTGATTCGCAATAACATGGAAAATGCGAAGCGGCTGAACGACATTTCCAAAAACGGCTTTCGAGAGTGTTTCCAACAATTATATATAGCCGCCTCGGTGGCTTTCACCCCGAGGACCCGGGTTCGATTCCCGGCCAGGGCTTGGCATTTTCATAAGCTATAAATCATCCCATCGTCTGCATTAGACCAAATGTGCACAATAGTCGGACGTTAAACACCAAAAAAAGGGAAAAATCCAACAATTATATGAACGATGGAAGAAGTGTACATGCAGGAGGAGAGTATTCTGAAGCAAAATAAGGTACTTTCAATAAATTTTCATTGACCAATTCCGGGAACTTTTTGGCCCTACTCGTATGATGAAGTATTGCCTGATTTTTTTTTAAATTCACAAATTAGATTATTAAAACCATAAAATAAGATTATTGGCTTTTTGCATTATTTGTTGTATTTTGCTAATTTTAGTTTATTTCGCTAACTCAGCCTGTGCTTTCAGTTGTACTAGGTTGTTCTATCGCCGCTGCCACAAGGAAGTAGTAAGGTACGTTCTCTGTGCACGAGAACATCGTGTCATGAATCTTTTCATTTAACACGATCTTTAATATCATTCGGTAACGTTCATCCTTTCAATCTTCGCTCTGGTACTTTACACCTAGAAGAAATTCTTTGCCGCGCCGTTTTTTTGTACAGATTTGTTCGTCATTCTCTTCTTTTCGTAGAGCCTGTCATTGCTAAGCTTGTCATTTTCTGGTATTCTATTCTTTTCGTTCACTCAGTGCAACTATTTCCACGGCAGCTTTTCAGCTAACTAACCGAAAATATTTGTCACTACCTGAAGCAACCACGTGGGTCGTTGAAGACTGGATCCCTATTAGAGATGGTAACGATATCACAGAACCGTTACTTTTTTACAGATAGTCAAATTTCACATATTTATCTAATAGTGCTTGGCTGAGTTCAACTGTTACTAATTGTGAACTGAAATCTCCGAAATCTGTTCAACCAATCCGTGCCGCTAAGATCGTAACATTTTCACAGTTCACACTTTTGTTAGTGCGGAATTACTGAGACAAGATAAATATTGATATTGCTAACTGCGCGCGCACAATTGCCTTCCTCCCGCCAGATTTAGCTTGTTGTTGGTATTATTTATTTAATATAGCGAATGTTTTTTTTGCACAAGTAGTGTTGTGTAGAAGAATAATTGTATAGAAGAATTGTGTAGATAAAATACCTGATTTTGTTCGTTTGTTTTTTCTGATTTATATTAGCCTATATGAAGTAGCAATAGCTACATAACAGATCAGCCAAGACATTATTTCACAGTTCACAGTTATTCACAGTTTTATTTAACAGATATTGAAAAGTAGCAGTAGCAGTTTTCACATATAGCAACATTTCACAGATAGTATCATATCTATAAGCTACTCCCCATGCGCAGAGGACAAAGTGTGCAAAAGTCCGAGATGACTACGTCACTATTTACCAGTAATGTCATTCAACTTAAATCACCAGAATGCACATTCTGATGAAGCTGCAACTTTCTATTAAAGGAAGATTAGGCCTAAGGCATGTTTTTTTTAACTACAAAAACCAGGATGTAGTTATAAACTCTCGATAGGTTATACTAGGCAAGGAACCACATTGATTATGCTAACTATTGCAATATTCCGTGGTATCAAGTGAAAGCGCCTCCTAATGCTAGGGTACTCGTCTATAATCACCTACGCCTAGGCGATGCATAGATGAGATTACAAAGTACTTCAGTTAGTACCACGAACTGGCCTAGATTATCTTCAGTTTCTGGTATCATCTTCCTATTGAAGGTTGGCGATCAATCTGGCTGTTTGTATTTTAGAAAGTAGTACCTACTGTTTATTATATTTCCCACATAATTTCACCTCTCGGAAATATCCGGCCATACTTAGTATAGAGTACTTGTTCTGACTTAGCATACCTTTTGACAACGAGCTATTGAAGCGATCACCAAAGTAAACACCTACACTCGGAACCATGAAATGGGCTCGGATCTCGAAGTGTGTGTGTGTGTGTGTGTGTGCGCGAGCAATAACAGCTTGAACACATTCCATTACTCAATATAACCGTTTCAAAATGGCGCCCATTCAAAATCAAATTTGTATGCGGATTATGATTTTTTTTAAAGTTATGAATCATACTTTTTAAAAAATGTGTTACCTTCACAGCACTCACAGTACACTTTGAGATGCTGTATTATTGTTACTCTTTGCAAGAAGCACATAAGCGAGACAGCCGCGTGACTAGACTGCGTTATGTACAGTGAGGAGATAATCATAAACTCATTATTCACTTAAAGACGTTTAACAAAACTCTTACTACATTTTATATAACTAAAGAAGTATTTGGCCCAACACCACGCCTGAAACCATAAAACTATAAATTTCGAAAACTTTAACGAACACATGTTTAGCCCCGCCCGGAAGTAGGCTTACGTTATGTAATGCAACGATAAATATTGTTTGCGTAATATTTTTGGCATATTATTGAAAACTGTGAACAAGACGCAAGTCAACTTTGTAGATTTTATTGATAATCATAGGTTGATAGATCGTGTTCTATATCCCTTCCCGACCGAGCCTTACTTTCTAATCAACTATGCCGCTATACAGATTTACTACCGACTAACCCACGCCGACGTAGACAATAGTTTTATCACCGTCACAATGATGGTTCTTAACCAATCACCATTGCATTATGAGCTATTACAGCGGTAAGACCCAGACCCGAGACCTTCAAATGAGCACCGAAACAAAACTCTTTAGGTTATTTTTTCGAGGTGTCGTTAAAATTTTTATATTGTGTGTGTGTGTGTGTGTGTGTGTGTGTGTGTGTGTGTGTGTGTGTGTGTGTGTGTGTGTGTGTGTGTGTGTGTGTGTGTGTGTGTGTGTGTGTGTGTGTGTGCGCGCGCGGTGTGCGTATGTGCGGTGCGCGTGTGTATCACTCTCTCTCTCTGTGTTTGTGTGCGTGTGTGTGCGCGCGCGTATGTGTGTGGTCTCTCTCTCTCTCTCTCTCTCTCTCTCTCTCTCTCTCTCTCTCTCTCTGTGTGTGTGTGTGTGTGTGTGTGTGTGTGTGTATTCCCACTTTCGCAATTTTGGTCCATTTGATTCGGACTTGGCAAAAAAATAATTCAAGACAACAGCAACAACTTTTTTTTAATAATATTTTTTGAAAATCTGATTTGTCCAGCGCAATAATCTGCATTAAACGTAATTTTAAATTTTCAAAATAATTCGAAACGTTAACATGCGCAACTGATTTTGATTGGCACAAAAATCGATTTCACTAATAGCTTGGAATAGTTTGTTTTTTAGCGAAATCCATCCAACCGTTTCAAAACAGCGGTATAAACATTAAAAAAATAAATAAATACATACTATCTTTTCACCTTATACTTTTTTGAAAATCTGATTTCACCATTGCAATCAGCGATAAAGTCTGCAAAAATTAGTTTCATATTTTCAAATTCCTATCTGTTTTAAATTCGCTTCATTCACGTCAGCTACACAGGTGTGCGCCGCTATTATTACTGTTAACAGCTATGGCGCATACCCCCCCCCCAAAATCAGTATCCTTCCTAAAAACTCGATAACTTTCTATACTATCCTTAAAGATCTTTAACTACTACCTTTTATTTTTTACTGTGGTAAGTGGGCTAAAAATGATTTTTTATTTTACAATCTTTTAAAACCGATGTCTCTAGGATAAGTAGGTAAATTATTATTTTGTATTTACTTATCTCAATATTTTCAATAGTTATGAGAAGATTTTTAATAACAATATTTATTTTATCCCCTTTTAAAATAATTATGATAAATTTTGCCCCACCCAAAAATATTGATGGCGCATTTTGCTCCATGTGCCCCCCGCTTTGGCACCTCTGATATTTTCCATTCCAAATGGGTTCAGTCATGTGTGTACGAGTATAATTAAGTAAAGCCGATTTTCACAATGCCTAAAAGTCACAATGTTTATTTAATTTTTTTGCAACCCTAGCCTACCTAACTGAATATTGTCGTAAGATGGCGACTCGAACGTTTAGTCTGAATGATGATTAAACCTACTGATGATATTAACGTGAAAACTTTCAAGGAATAATTATCTAAATACCAGACAGATACCGGTACTTCGAGAACATCCTGTAGCCATCAGAGTAAGCTATTACACGGAACACTCTCGGAATATAATAAAGGACTCCATTTCGTGATGGAGGCAAACGTTAACAAATTAAAATAAAATTACAGTACACAGTATTACACAGCTTGCTCAAAATAAAACACCACGTTGTACTTGAAATAGCAATTATTCACAATTCCATTAAAGATTAAATTAATTTTACATTAACTGTTCATTACGCACAACCTTCCTACAGCAGGGCCTAAGTTTATGACAGGGTTGAGTCGAAGACCGTACGTAAATTGAGTACTCGGTAAATTATGGAAAAATCCCCGCAGGGGTGCTCACGAGCTGCACCTATTGAGAGGATTTAGACGTCCCTCGCGGAACCTGAGTCTAACACACACTTACACTTACAACACTACACTTACGACTATAACACTTTACACTCACACTTACATTTATGGAGGCCTCAATGTGCTTTTCGCCTTAAAAAAAAATTATGGAAATCATCGGTTATGTTGAGTAGCGACGAAAATCAAAAATCTAAGCGAATAGCATAATTTTATTTTCGTTAATCAGGAACGAAGTAAGTCGTGTTTCTTCCATAGGACATGTTTCAAACAACATTAGAACGCGAAATATTTTGCCAGCCTCTCTCTCTTGGTGAGCACAAGTGTTTTGTCGTAAAACTTGCAACAATAGCCATCACTGAAAACTCCAGTGATCTTGGTCTCGGTTAAAACTCACCTAACGCGACCCGAATTATAGCCCAGTTACAGTCTAGCGCTCCCAAAAGCAACGCTCTAATACTTAATACAGTATTTACAGTTCGGTATACTTTCTCCAGGTGTTGTAAAACTGCGGTAAAAAAACTTTCTCAGAAATTAAAACCTGCTATTAGGTGAAAAGCGGTCGTAAAAAATAACTGTTTCGTCTCGGTATTCGGTATTAGGCAGTTACGTCACGATCAGCTGTTTCTGACGCTACTAACCGTTCACCTAATGTTCGGTCAGATGGCGCTCTGAAAAGGTTATCTGCGATTATACCTGAACTGTATTGCACAGAAATAACTGTATCGTATTTGTATTCAGCAAGTTACGTCACGATCAGCTGTTTTTGACACTACTAACCACCTGATGTTCGGTCAGATAGATGGCGCTCTGAAAAGGTTATCTGCGATTATACCTGAACTGTATCGCACAGAAATAACAATATCATCTTTATATTCAGCAAGTTACGTCAAATCAGCTGTTTTTGACACTATTAACCGTTCACCTGATGTTCGGTCAGATGGCGCTCTGAAAAGGTTATCTTCGATTATACCTGAACCGTATTGCAAAGAAATAACTGTATCGTATTTGTATTCAGCAAGTTACGTCACGATCAGCTGTTTTTGACACTACTAACCACCTGATGTTCGGTCAGATGGCGTTCTGAAAAGGTTATCTGCGATTATACCTGAACTGTATCGCACAGAAATAACAATATCATCTTTATATTCAGCAAGTTACGTCAAAATCAGCTGTTTTTGACACTATTAACCGTTCACCTGATGTTCGCTCAGATGGCGCTCTGAAAAGGTTATCTGTGATTATACCTGAACCGATTCGAACAGAAATAACAGTATCGTCTTTGTATTCAGCAAGTTACGTCAAAATCAGCTGCTTTTGACACTACTAACCGTTAAACTGAAATTCGGCCAGATGGCGCTCTGAAAAGGTTATCTGCGATTATACCTGAACTGTATCCCACAGAAATAACGGTATCGTCTTTATATTCAGCAAGCTACGTCAAAATCAGCTGTTTTTGACACTATTAACCGTTCACCTGATGTTCGGTCAGATGGCGTTCTGAAAAAGGTTATCTGCGATTATACCTGAACTGTATCGCACAGAAATAACAATATCATCTTTATATTCAGCAAGTTACGTCAAAATCAGCTGTTTTTGACACTATTAACCGTTCACCTGATGTTCGGTCAGATGGCGCTCTGAAAAAGGTTATCTGCGATTATACCTGAACCGTATCGCACAGAAATAACGGTATCGTCTTTGTATTCAGCAAGTTATGTCAAAATCAGCTGTTTTTGACACTACTAATAGTTCCATTTGTATCAGTCAGCTGTTACACTGAAAAGGTTATCTAAAATATTCACCATGCTGACACCATTTTTATCCTGAATGAATGCAGTTATGGGAGATCCAGTAACATTTCGTGAGAGGCTGGGAGAAGATTTGAAGATTCCGTCATCATGTATCTTTTAGCTATATAGACTGAAGAAAAGAATGACAATCACTACATACCATTCTTTTGTTAGTCTCCCCCCCACTTCTCGTGACTGAAGCTCGGCTTCATTGAAATCCTTCAGTCCATTCATCATTCCGAATGATCGTGTAAGGCCCGCTCTACGCTGCAGAAACACTGGTCGTTTTTGGGCAATTCAGTAAAACCGGGATACGCAATTCGCAGAGTGAGTAAACGGAAGATGTTCGGGTATTTCGGGTATTTAAGTTTACTCAACAGCCAAACATAAACGTTTACTTATTGCTAAAATGGAGATACCCTCTCCGCGATGTGAGTGGGTAAAAACTTCGGTCAATGTCCGATTTCGGCAAATGCGAATAAAATATAACAATACACGATGTTTTAAACGTGTGTATCAACTCTTATTCTCAAGTGTCTTATTAAAACATGATGATGAAATCAGATTTTCAAAAAAATGTAAGCCAGAAAAATTTACGTTATTGTTTCTTTCTGGGAGATTCGCTTCCATAACACGCGAGCGAGTCAGCTACGTGCGGCGGGCTGGGCATTTTACTTGAACCACTTGAGAAACGTACTTCCACTTCCGGTTACAGTAATACTGTGGTAAGAACGCGCTGCCCTGTGACTACAAAAAAACCGGCCGACTGTTAACTTTCAGAACTGGACCAACTTGCTTACTTGGGGAACAAATTATGGCTCACGTCTGCAGAACTTTGCTATGTTGGCAGACGTGTGTGTAACAGGTTTCCCTTAGTACAAACGTGTAGCAGTTCATAAATAAAACGATGCGAAACCATTACAAAAACCTTCTCACATCCAAATATTTCTCCGTTAGGTCCGGTTTGTAAGCCACCGACCGCAGGACCGGTTAATCGGATTCTGATCGATTTTCTTTTTAACGTCCGAATATTGTGCACACTTGGTCCTAATGCAGACGATGGGATGATTTATAGCGTATGAAAATGCCAAGCCCTCGCCGGGAATCGAACCCGGGTCCTCGGGGTGAAAGCCTAGTACGCTATCCACTAGGCCACCGAGGCGGCCGGATTCTGATCGAAACACGGTCACAGATGGAGTCTTACAACTCACCTAGGTGTAACAAATTTTAAATTAAATAAATTCACGGATCGAAAGTGAAGTATTAACGCGTTCAACAACGGGAACATAAAAAGTAATGCTCGATATCAAGCGGCTGATTAAATAGTACTCGTATTGGAAGTGAGACCACCAGGCATAGTATTACCACCTGATGTCAGAGACAAACCAAGCGGCTAATAGACAAGCAGTGATGGGTCTCAGGTAAAAAAACTCTACTTGATCGAGAAATGTACGAAGGATTCAAGAAACATGTCTCTCAGAGAATATGAGAGTGAGAATAATGAGAAGTGATTAATCGAGAAGTGAGTACAATCGAGTTGTAAAAATTGCTCGGGTCAACTCACCCCTCTGTAGGCTGATTACTTGGAGGTCCAATCTTGACTCTGAGACAGCAGCGATAGAAGAACAGGTTTTTGGTATAACAATGAAAAATGAAGGGAAAGAAGAAGAAAAGGTTAATCAGGAAAACTCTACGGCGGTCAGTGATTAACGAAATATTTTTCATTTCGATTTACTCCCCAATCGTAAGTTGTTTTTTGTTACAAATTTGCTACACTGACTTTGTTATGAATCTTCACGCATAACCAAAATTAGAGCGGAATTCGATAAACCGATTTTTCAAGTGTTTTTCGACAGCTCACGAAAACAGATGCTAAAAAAAAACGGCATTTTTCGAGGAATCTGTATTCGATTTGGCTATTACACTATCACAGAAACGTCTTTGGTCAAATATCTGTGATGAAATAAATCTGACGGTTCTTTGATGAACATTTTATCAAACTTTTATGAATATTCGACAAAGATTTTCAAAATACGTAGATATAACCTCAAAATTTTGTCATTTCCTGTTTGTTTCACGTTATTACTTGCTTTGCATACAATTTCAAAGCGTTGACCAAATTTTCGTGGACTTTTGAAGATATAAAAACATTAGTTCTAAAATATGATAAAGAATAGTGTTTGTGAAATGCTTTACAAAAACCGAGATTTAAAATACACTCATTCTTAAAAATCACGATCTTCCAAATAAAATTCTTTAATAATAATAACGGCATTTACACCTACGATTAGAATTTTACACCTACGATCGCGGTACCCGAGTCTAACACACACTTACACTTACAACACTACACTTACGACTTTAACACTTTACACTCACAGTTACATTTAGGGAGGTGATAACAGTCTCAATGTGCTTTTTGCCTAAAAAATTACACCTACGATCTTTCTAATGAAATTCTTTAATAATAATAACGGCATTTACACCTACGATTAGAATTTTACACCTATGATCGCGGTACCCGAGTCTAACACACACTTACACTTACAACACTACACTTACGACTTTAACACTTTACACTCACAGTTACATTTAGGGAGGCGATAACAGCCTCAATGTGCTTTTCGCCTAAAAAATTACACCTACGATCTTTCTAATGAAATTCTTTAATAATAATAACGGCATTTACACCTGCGATTAGAATTTTACACCTACGATCGCACCTTACCCGAGTCTAACACACACTTACGACTTTAACACTTTTACACTCACAGTTACATTTAGGAGGCGATAACAGCCTCATTTAGCTTTTCGCCTAAAAAATTACACCTACGATCTTGGGTGTACCCAGAGTACCCGAGTCTAACACACACTTACGACTTTAACACTTTACACTCACAGTTACATTTAGGGAGGCGATAACAGCCTCAATGTGCTTTTCGCCTAAAAAATTACACCTACGATCTTTCTAATGAAATTCTTTAATAATAATAACGGCATTTACACCTGCGATTAGAATTTTACACCTACGATCGCGGTACCCGAGTCTAACACACACTTACGACTTTAACACTTTACACTCACAGTTACATTTAGGGAGGCGATAACAGCCTCAATGTGCTTTTCGCCTAAAAAATTACACCTACGATCTTTCTAATGAAATTCTTTAATAATAATAACGGCATTTACACCTACGATTAGAATTTTACACCTACGATCGCGGTACCCGAGTCTACTTTACACTTTACACTCACAGTTACATTTAGGGAAGGCGATAACAGCCTCAATGTGACTTTACACCTACGATCTTTCTAATGAAATTCTTTAATAATAATAACGTCATTTACACCTGCGTTACATTTTAGGATCGCGGTACGAGTCTAACAGCACTCAACACTTTACACTCACAGTTACATTTAGGGAGGCGATAACAGCCTCAATGTGCTTTTCGCCTAAAAAAATTTCTTTAATAATAATAACGGCATTTACACCTGCGATTAGAATTTTACACCTACGATCGCGGTACCCGAGTCTAACACACACTTTACACTTTACACTTTAACACTTTACACTCACAGTTACATTTAGGAGGCGATAACAGCCTCAATGTGCTTTTTCGCCTAAAAATTACACCTACGATCTTTCTAATGAAATTCTTTAATAATAATAACACATTTACACCTGCGATTAGAATTTTACACCTACGATCGCGGTACCCGAGTCTAACACACACTTACGACTTTAACACTTTACACTCACAGTTACATTTAGGAGGCGATAACAGCCTCAATGTGCTTTTCGCCTAAAAATTACACCTACATCTTTCTAATGAAATTCTTTAATAAAATTCGGCATTTAATTAGAATAACAATCGCGCATTTACACTTTACGAACGCGGTACCCGAGTCTAACACACACTTACACTTACAACACCACACTTACGACTTTAACACTTTACACTCACAGTTACATTTAGGGAGGCGAAAACAGCCTCAATGTGATTAGGTTTGTAAAATTTCAAATGGTTACTTAGGCGGGTCTTACCGCTAAATACGGCATTTTAAAAACGTAAGGTTAAAATGTTATTATTTTTTTAAAAGATTTGACTCGGATCCGGACAAAAGCTGTGAATGTCAGAATGCTTATAACAACCATAACGTAACGTCAAGCGGAAAGTGGCATTTCTCAGTAGCCTACAGTAAACACGTTATTTCTGCAAATGTTTTTGTAACGTGTTGACAATGATTCTTCTTTAATCGAATAACGAGGCTAACCTTTACATTAAAATTACTTGCAGAACGTTAATCTTCGCTAATTTTTAATTTACAATTATATCAAAACAAATTTATTTTCTTGTTTTCACTTGGATTCGCTCAACTTTAGATCCAAGTTTAATTCTGTTGTTTACCGTCCTTGTACATAGCTTAACAAAGTTACACGGCCGTTAACACTGTTTTTAAAATTGTTACTTAACATCTGCCACCATTTGTGTGTGCAAAAGCAATAAGTTCACAGAGCAGCCTATACGTCAACTCTTGTTTTCAAGCCTGTGTTGCGGCTCCAGAAGAAATAATGGAAGTCCGGGAGTTATCAAGACGCGAGTTGGCCAGGGACTTTTAGTCCGGAATTGTGAGAAAGTAAGAAGTTTCTTTTTTTAAAGGAAGCTGGATTCCTCCAATTTCCACCCGAGCAAATTGGTGTTTTCCGTAGTGTTGTTCCGGGTGTAGGTAGCTGTCGTACAGGTGTTCTGCAATCGATGATCACGAAATTCTGTAGAACAACGATTTTCGACCTGCATTTTATACTCTACATTTTGGCAGGAACCGTAATCTCTCATAAATACATTGTTAAAACCAGAGCAAGAACGCACCGATCAGTATACAGCTACTGTGTACGGGAAACGCGGTGTGGTGCGCCGGCAGTAATGTAATAAATTAGCGAGATACGCGAGCACTGAAAACCAATCAGAAGCGAGTACTAATTGACGGGACAATTGCGAACTAAATTCACAGGGTAGGCTGTTTGAAAGCCGGGAGAGAAGTTCGGGGATTTAGCGTGGATGTTTTTCTCGGTGTCAGTAAGCGGAACTAGGTTATGTAACTCAGTTCCTATGTTGTTTAGATGATGACAACTGGGTGCCTAGGCTT